>JANKKI010000389.1:0-407865 GCA_025175665.1 Cinchona pubescens | reverse complement strand
TAGATGATGAATTAGTTCTAAATCTTCAAGGAATAGGTCCAGCGCATGGTTCTTAATCTGTCTCTTATACACATCTAGATGTGTGATCTATATGTGTATAAGAGACAGGTTCGAACCAAAAGGAGCAATCTGCCTTCCGTGGGAGAAATAATAGCCACTTTTCTACATCGTCACGAGCTCGCAACATTCTCTTCCAATTATATGAATCACCTGGTGATGCGGAGACTAGATGTGTATAAGAGACAGCGCATTGGCTTTGGCATGGAATAAGTTCGCGCTCGGTTGGCTAGAACAATTACCATCTCGCCCTCCAGACCTTTAGTGTGTGAGGGATAGCATCCATTTGGAATATACGGTTCATGAGGAGTTAAACCCTCATCTCTTATACTGATCTAGATGTGTATGTCTTGTAGCGCCGAAGGAAGTATTTCTCAACCACGGAACCCATGCTGGACAAAGCTAGAATTTCTTTCTTTGCTCAAAAGCTGGGTTTTGAATGTTGTGAATGTAACACTAATGGAAAAATTTGAATTTTTGGAATAACGAGCTAGGTTTGGCTCCAAGCTTAGTTCAGGCCGACTTTTACACATTTCTATATCCTCTTCTTCTCAAAACATGCATTGGCAGCTTCCTTTGTATATGCAAAATATACAAAACCGTAAAGGAGAGCACTCGGAGGATCTCAGTGCCATACAACCTCAAACTCCTTGGCTGTTGGAGGTGATTTTAATGTTATCTCAAGCTCGATGAATACCGAGGTTCTTATCCATTGCACCTTGATGCCATGGGAGAATTCAACGATTGCCTTAGAATGTGGCTTGATGGACATCTTTCCAAGGTTGTAAATTCAGACTATGAGTGGGAATAGGCTCTCATATATAACAGTAGCCTTAGTTGAACATCTCCTCAAGACATGCTCGAACCACTCCACACTCGCTCATAGCTACTCGAGCAATAACACAGTCCAAAGCCATTTAAATTCCTTAACATGTGGGTTAAACACAAGGATTTTTGCGGTCGTGGGTAACAATTGCAACTAGAATGTCTTGGTTCCTCATTCGTCACCCAAGTAAAAATGCATAAAAGTGCCAGAGACAGCTTCTGTACAGACAGAAAGAATATCTCCATAAGTTATTGATGAAGAGTTTAACAATTATCTTTATTTTGAATAAAACTAATTTTATTCTAATCACCAATAAGTTTAGTGAATTTATTATTAAGACATGAATTTAGTGATTATAATTAGTCCTTAAGTTTACTCATCATGCTTTCGTATTTTTGGTTCAGCTTCTACTTCATCTTCTAAAGTACTCTCATGTAGTGGCTGTCTCTTATACACATCTAGATGTGTATAAGAGACAGGGAGTAGGATTTGTAATTTTTTCAAAAGTCCAAGTTTCTGGAATATTAACTTCATCCCAGCTAATTAATTTTTTAGTGCCCTTGAGATTGGCTGGTTGAGGAGGAAGTTGATGAAACTATTAAATTATTAAAAGAAAAAGATTTAGAAATTTTTATTATAATTATATTCATCTTGGTATAATTCAAATTGCTTTATATAAGGAATAAGATCCAAGGAACTTGAAAGGTAATCTAATTGACATACATGTTGAAAAGCTAGACATAATAAATTTCAGATTCATTAATTGGATTAATTGAATCAAGTCTTTGTAATGGTCAATTTATTTTAGTAGTTATCCAAATTTTTCTATATCTTTAAGTGATAAAATTTGCTTGATGTTTTAACCTTAAATGTTAAAACCAAAGGTTATGATATGAAACACGGATCGAGAAAATATAAATATTAAGCTTGGTCTTCAATAAATTTGTAAGTTTCTATAAGTCCTGTGCTATTAATATAAATACAAATGATAGAAAAACTCCTTTAATTGATAGAGCAAATTTAACTAGATCTAATATACAAATTCCTAAATTAATTAGCTGGGATGAAGTTAATATTCCAGAAACTTGGACTTTTGAAAAAATTACAAATCCTACTCCTGTTGAAGTTAATACTATCAGTTTCTTTTATCAATGAAGAACCAATGATGACAAATTTGAAATTGCCTTCACTTGCAGACTCAGAAGATCTACTTCTTCTAGTCCAACTTCTCTTTCTCAAAATTTTCAAAATACTCATCGTTCTGTAGGAAGATCCAGATCTAATAGATTAAATTTTTATATTTATCTTTGAAAAACGCCTCTTTAGATTTTTCATGCAATTTTTTTCATTTCTTTATCAGAAAATTCTTGATAAATTTAGGATCTTTAGTTGATTATCAATCTGACTATCAGATAAATGTCCTATTAAATCAAGAATTTTCTGATACAGAAATGAAAAAAATTTTGAAAAATCTAAAGAAGAGAAGTTGGAATATAAATAGATAAAAATTCTTATAGTCCTGACTTTATTTTATTATAATATATTATTATAGACAAAAGAAATTAATAAAAATTTTATAAATTTATTAAAAATATCTATGGTTTATATAGTCTTTATACCTATCTTAGAAATGAATATAATGCTAGCCTTATAGATAAGATCTTTTGATATCTCTATTTGTATAAGAAACAGGTCTTAATTGGTTTATTTATTAACCACATCATCCGTGAAATCCATACACCTGCCAAGAACTCTTAAAATAGGATGAAGCAAATCAAATGAGGCTTTTCCTTATCTTGATAGTTCTAAACCTGATATGGCTAAAATTGTAAAACAAAATAATTTTTCAAATCTTAACTTAGGAACAATTTCTAAACAATTAAATAGAATTGAAGAAAAATTACATTATTATTCCTCTCCGTTCTTAAATACTCTGTATCAGCATAAGGAAATTCCTCAGTTTGAATTGCTTCTATTTCTGTCAATAATACCTAGATAAAATTTACCTTCTGATGTTTTATATTGATCTTTATGAATATTAGTGAAAATCTTAAGTAGGAAAAATGAAAGATTTAAATATAACAGAACATTAGAAGTGTATAAATTCCTGAAAATATTCTAGGAATTAAATAAGTTGTATCAAGTAAAGATAATAATCGACTTGAAGATAATGAAAGCAATTGTTGAAAATAATATTACAAACATTTCGAAATGTTTAAAAATTTAAATATTCGAGAAGAAAATATTTTTCACTTGATAAAAAGAACTGTCTCTTATACAAAGAAAATGCAACATAAGAGAAAGCCATTATATCACCAAACTTATAACTATTATCAAAGACCTACCCCTATTGATTTATAGTTATGATCTAGATGTGTATAAGGACAGATGTGTATAATTCAGGAACAATACTTATATAGAATATGCAGAATTCAAGAATACAAATTTATTATCTCACTTGAAACTCAAAAAATGAAATAGTAAACCATACTAAAATTAAAATAGAAGGTCAAGTTCAAACTCTCGAATGAATCTTTGCCTTTATTTTAATAATAAATATTGTTAAACATTTTATTGGAAATATTGCAAATTCCAATAATGTTCATAGAGAATTATTAATGAATTTAAAATGTCCTACTTTATCTCCATTACAGATTTTCATAAAGAATCCTCCTCCAGCAAGCATTGTTTTGTCTGGCACGGAGACTGTTATTCTTTTGGAAAGAAAATTTATAAATGGATTACCTACTCTTTTCTTTGAAAGAATAACAAATGTTTTGAAAACAATGCATGATGGATATAATATTCTTTATGAAAATCTAACTTATGGAGATATTCTTTGCATGCATGCTAAGAAGGAATAAAATTATGTAATGATATTAAATTAAAAGCTCAAATTAAAGAGTACAAACAGAGAACTGAATTATGAGATTTTTGTGATCAATTTGCTATTCCAGCCCCTCCTATTCCTTATCAAAAAGCAAAAAGAATTACAAGATCTAAAAAGAAAATAAATTTAAAAACTCTAAAAAACCATATAAACAATTTTTCAGAAAGAAAAATAAAAATAAGGCAAAAATGAATTCTAACACTTTAGTGCAGAATATACAAATTATATTGTGTATTTATCTTGGATTTGTACTTCTTGATAAAGATTTAGTGCTGTAAATACACATGAGATGTGTCTTTAAGACAGGCATAAGAGAGATCCATCACGAAGTATCTTCAAATTGTAGATCAAGTTCTGAGTTCTAGATGTGTTCTGCCTTCCCTAACATTTGAAGGCTTCTTATTTATAACAAATAGAAGTCTATAAGAGAAGTTTCTTATCCTTTTGTTTGGAGACTTCTTGCATGATGATATCCTTTTTTTCTAAATCCAATTTTTGACTATCAATTTTTTCTTCTTTCTTTTTCTACTTTTTTTGGAAAATAGACTCTTCTTTTCCTTTTCTTTTTTGTTCCCGGAGATTTAGCATTTTCCTTTTTCTTCCATTAACAAATGGTGTATAAGATGTGAGATTAATTACATTCACATCTAGGCCACCATTTGTTGTCATGAATTCCTCTGATTTGAGGAAGAAAATATCCTGCAGCAATGCCAGTTTCCAATTTCCATGAAAAAAGCCACGGGATACTGAATTTGGCTAGGAAGTGTAGTAATTGTCTTCCAGGAATGTCAGGATCAGAGAAATCACTCTCAAAAACCTTTTTAAATTTTTTGAATAATTTTTGAAGATCAGAAGGAAGAAATTTTTCAGGAATTCCATATGATTGAAACCATCTATAGAACCACATAGGAAGAAAAGTTTTGTTATTTAGAATTGTAGATTCCATACGGATCCACCAAGTATGTTTAAAATCAGCAGTATTGTAAAGAAGAACATAGGTGAATGAGTTTATATAATCCCAATAATTATATACATAAGTGTGTTAGTAAAGGAGATCTAATCGTATATGACATGTTTCGAAGTGCATAAGATCGAGAGGGGACCATTTTAATAAACATTTTAGACATTGTGAAATAATGATCTTGGATAGTGGGTCTCCATCCAATATCACCATCTTTAATATCAACAATTTTAGTAAGATTAAGGAAGTCCGCATAAGTATGCCTGTATTTAGGAGGATCATTTGCTGTAATGAGAAAGAATTTTCAAAAAAATATGGTTCTTTCCTGTCTCTTATACACATCTAGATGTGTATAAGAGACAGGAAGCAAATCGTATGGCAGTTTTAGGTCGATTTGAGCTGTTTGGAATTGAGTTATTTGGAATTAATCCAAGAATAGTCATTTTGTTGAATGGAGAAATTGGATTTGAAGGAATATTTAAAGGATTTTCCACTGTAAAAATTTAAATTTGCATTTGAAGTATTTGAAGGGGAGGGGAAAAGTTTTTGGAGAAATTTGTCCTCCTGAATTTATTAGTCTTGTTTGTCCTCTTCCTGAATTTGGATTGCGACCACCACGGGATCCTCTCCCGAGGATAGTCATCACAATCTGAAAAGCAATTTGCCACATTAATATTTTTTATTTAAATTGATAATTCATATAATTGTTTTATTCTTAAATGATATGCTTTTGTGAAATATTTTATTTCCTCTTGTTCTTCATTATATATATTAGTTTCTTGTTGTAATAAAGCATATGTCCATAAAGGATCTTTTTCTAATTTAGAACATAATTTATATTCTAAATCTATTATTTTCTTTCTTATTTTTTTTATTCCATTTTTTGCTATAATTATTCTAGATCTAAAATAATTTTGTGCTAATTAAATCAGAAAAAGATCTTATAATTTTGATTATATATAAATTTGAAGAAGATCAGATATATGTAGAATCTCTTATAAGACATCTAGATACCATATAAGAGACAGGACCAGCTGCCAAAGACCTGGGTCTCTTATAGAAGCATCATTCAATTCAATTTTAGGCATCCGTATGGAGGGCAGTCCCAGCATTTCCATGCAAGACTCAAGTTATTTTGTAAAAATTCTGGTAAGAAAATCGAGTAAAGAATTAGAATCACCTTTGATATATTCAATATCAAAATCAAATACAAATTCATACTAATCTTTGTTAAAATTAAAGATACAATCAAATTATTAATCTTGTTTATCTTTAGCAAATATTAAATGGTACAAAATTCTGGAAACAGATGCCTCTAATATAGGATTTGGTGGCATATTAAAACAAATTAATCCTAAAAATAATAAAGAAGAATTGTAGTAAGATTCAAATCTGGACTTTGGAAAAATGCACAATTAAATTATTCTACAATTAAAAAAGAAATTTTATCTATTGTCCTTTGTATTTCTAAATTCCAAGAAGATTTATTAAATCAAAAATTTCTTTTAAGAATAGATTGTAGTGCTGCAAATTATGTTCTAGAACAAGGTCTTTCCCAAACATCGCTTCTAATGAAATCTTTGTTGGGAGGCAATAGAGACATCATCTTAATGCTTGAAACATTTTCCCAAGGATTGAATTATCATTTTCAAACAGACGAAATATCGCATTATTCTCTCCCGAAGAAGTGTCCTACCATCACTCACTTGGCTTTTGCAGATGATGTTGTAATCTTCACAAAAGGAGAGGTCAAGTCCATCCGAAGTCTCGTGAACTTTATTTCGAGGTTTGAGTTCTCCTCCGGGCAGCTCTTTAACAAGTCCAAGAGCTCCTTCTACCTATCCAAAAAGGTAGCTCCACCCGAGTTCGGTTGATTCAAGCAAAGACGGGCTTTGTTCACAAATCCCTTCCACCTATTTGGGTTGTCCCATTCAAAAGCCAAAAGAAGACGTAATATCTTGACCACTAATAGAAAAGTGGCAGCCCGAATCGTGGCTAGCGGGCGGTTTCTTTCTGGATGGTAGTTCTCATCAAGCACGTCCTAAGTAGCATCCCAATTTATTTATTGTCGGTTCTTTTACCTCCAATTTTCAAAAAAATAACTTTCAAACCTATTGAAAAAGAGCCAATTATAAACCAAATGGAACTAAAGGACCTGTCTCTTATACACATCTAGATGTGTATAAGAGACAGAACCAAAGGAGCATTCTGCCTTCCGTGGGGAAATAATAGCCACTTTTGACCATGCCTTCAAACCGATGAACCGGACCTCTGTTTGGACCCTCACCTAAAGGTTCTTTCTCACTCTCATCACCTCTGCTGATGATTGGAAAAAGATCCTGTTATAAGACATATGCTTTATTACAACAAGAAACTAATGATTGGAGTACACACTCCTCTGATGTGTTCTCTTTCATATACCTTTTTAATAATTCAAATTACAATTTCAATTATTGGGATTATATCTGTCTCCTTCCTAGACTCTGTCTCTTATACACATCTAGATGTGTTCTAAGAGAAATTATAATAGCATGGTCGTGGCATCCTAAGGGATCACAACAGATAATGCATCAGGGCATTTTCTAATGGTTACCAACAACAAACAAATTTACAAGCTGAGGCATTAGCTTTAGTGACTTCAGATGTGCAGTAGATTGCATATGCACTCACTGGTTGTTGAGATTGATTCCCATGTGCTAGTTAACACTTTGGTGGGCTCATCGGCACCGATTTGGAGTATTGACTCCCAACTTCGATTCATCAACAGCCATTGTGTTGGGAAAGACATCACTTTCAAGCATGTATATAGGAAAGCCAACCAAGAATGTACTTGCTGATAGTTTAGCTAATGAGGGCATTTCAAAACCTAATTATGTTGAATATGATCGCTATACCATTCCTTACACTGTTAAAGGATTGGTTGGCCTATATGCTAGGGGCTGCCCTAATATTCGCATTTGTAATCATTGATTCTATCAACACAAAATTGTTTGTTTGCTTAAAAAAAAAAAAAAGAATAACCAATCCAAGCCATTATATTCAAGTTCTATAGTGTCATAGTGAAAGTGATCATAACAAATGCCAAATGAACGTAAAAGAGAAAATTGTACTTAGTGCATGTGTAGATTTGGTCATTGATCCTAATGCAATACAAAACTACAAGTTTTATTACAATCAATTAGATCATTTTATATCAACATTGACCCTTAACAATGAACACTTGTACTGTAGGATAATATTGGATAAATAATTACTCAAATAATGTTATAAATTACATGTTAATATTGGCATCTATTTCCTCCTAAGTAAACTCTCACGTAGGAATCATAAACATTAGGAAGAATGACGGTACTAACAGATAAAATTTGACAAGATAAGAACTTAAGATGATATGTACAAACAATGCATTAAGAACCACGCTTTAGATTACCAAGATTTATAAAAAATAATCAACAATATAACCAATATGTAATTCTTTCCCTTGCACCCTTATTTGCAAGAAAGAACAAAAACTATATATATTTTTATTTTGTCATTTTTTAACAATACCTTTCTTCTCATTTTTAGCATTGATCCTCGTGATTTCCTTGTGGATAAGATGTTCATAAATTACACATGAGGAGAAACATGAACAAGTCATAAAAAGGGGCTAGGTAAAGAAAGAACAAAGTATAAATGTGATAAGAGGTTAAAATAACCCATATCTAGAAATCAAACAAGTATTGTCTCATTATAAAGCATTAGGCCCAGATGTGACAAAACTTTACCAAATCTAGAATGTTTAGGTTCTTTTGTTATACAAATATATTATGTCCTATTGCTTAATTTTTAAACTTACGTGTAAATTTTATTAATATGCAACTTCTAAAACTCATATTACATGTACAATTTTGACAATTTAGCTTGTTCTGTAACTTCTTACAATAAATCTTTTATTATTTTTGTAGGGATTAAGATTTCAATTTTGGTCAATGGTCAATAATATTTCTCTTATACACATTTATTTTAGTAAGAACAAATAGCTTAATTGGTCACTAAACTATTCGGTGATTGAGCAATCACCAAATAATGTTGTGACGTAAAATACTATTGAACTTCTAAAAATACGTCTATAGGTTCACTGCATCTATTTCTTTAGTTAAGTGCACCATTAGCCCGGTTTGATGCATTTCACATGGGTTTGTATAGGTAAAATTATCTAGTAAGGCACCTGGAATCAATAACGCCCCTAAAACTTTCACTTTCCCTACCCTTTCCCTGCTACCTCTTCTCCTTCCTCCATTGTGCTATTCCCTTCCTCATTCCTCCTTTGCAGCCTCTTTCCCTACCTCTTTCTTCCCTTTCCTATCTCCTCTCTTCCCTTCCACTCCTACCTGCCTCTCTCGCCTCTCCCGCACTCTTTCCCCATCTTTTCTCCTCGCTACCTCCCTTTCCCACAACCTTCCCAACCCCTTTCTCCTCTTCCTCCATCCTATTCCCGCCTTTGTTTTCTTCTTTCTCTCTAGATGTGTATAACTCTGTACCATACCCACACCCACACCAAAAATTTGTATCCACATGTTTACCTAACTAAAGAAAGGTGTGTGATGTACACATATGATATGTAAGATATTAGTGTGATTCACACAATTCATGTTGTGGTAGAAAGGAAATTGAGTGGTCCCTATTTTATTTTGCCACAAAAATCATTTCAAATTTGAAATTTTCAACTATAAACTACAAAGGAGAAAATGGGAAACATAGCAAAAGTTCGTCCTTTTATTGTTACTATAGAAAAAAAAAAAGGCACTACTTCCCAAAGCATCAAACATTTTGAGATGAAGGGAGTTCATTACTCCAAGTTATAACTTATTGTCCCAATGCATTGCATATTATTTCTAGTTATTTTATTGGTCCAAGTTATTACTTGTTACACGAAATTATTATTTATTATTCAAATTTATTAAATATTAGTCTAAGTTATTATTTATTTTTTCAAAGAATTACTTATTTAATCAAATTACTATATATTATTCCAAGTTATAAAATTATTGCTCCAAGGATTTATTTTTATTTTTATTTTTATTTAAAGTACTAACGAGTAGTAGGGGATTTGGTATAGTCCTCTATTAGATTTAGTAAATAATGGGTTCAAAGCAAAAACCCTCCATGAACTTTCAACTAAGTTGCATTTTCCTCCACACTTATTTGCATATGCAATCTACTGCACATCATGAAGGGAGTAAATGACCGCAGTTATACACTGTCTCTTATACAAAATAATAGGGAAAAAGAAAGGTATTGTTAAAAAAATTTCTATATTAAAATACATATCGCAATTGTTCTTAGCAACATATATTTGTTGTAATATGTATTTTATGACACAATTATTAGAAACTATATTAATAAAAATTAACATCTAAAAAGGATGGCTTCAAAGAAAATTGAAGACAAAATTATTCTAAGTATACTTAAAAATTGTGCTTGTTGAGCCATATGGTGCAACATTTTATCTGTTAGTACCGTCATTGCTTCCAAATGGTTATGATTCCTACGTGAGAGTTTACTTAGGAGGAAATAGATGCCAATATTAACATGCTTCGCACAAGCTCATCGTAATTTTTTTCTATACTTATCCAATATTATCCCTGTCTAAATTTTTCATTTGACTCCAATCTTTTATTTTGTTGTAATATGCTTATTTCTTGGTTTTGTCATTAATAATTAATCACAAACATTATGTTATATAATATTATTATTGTTTGTGTTACAAAGAATGTTTAATTTAGATATTTAATTACTTCAACTCACGTAAACAAGTTATAAAGAAAAATAAACGAAAATGTAAAGAGAAAATAAATAAAGGGGAAGAGAATAGGGAAAATAAAAACAAAATAAAACATAATTAATAGTATAATTTTAACCTAAACCTTGTAAAGAGGTTAAGTTCTTGTTAAATAAGTTAAGGGGGTAAACTGCAACTAATGTAAAAGTTCATGGGGTTTTTTGGCTTTTAATCAAATTATCCTATTATGACCGTGACATGATAGAGGAAAATCTCCCTATAATACTTGTTTCTTTTCTAGATACTATAATTTAAAATAAGCTATCTCTTGTTTAAGTGTTGATTCTTGAGAGCTAGATGCTTAATAATAGGATGCAAATAGAAATCCTGATACGCCATCGTTATTTATTTTTTACACGAATTAAGATATCTTCATCTTCATAAATTTTGTCACTGATATCTAATGAAACAATTGTCTTCTTCGATGCCTCTTGCTATGAAGATTCTGATATATTTTGTTATTTTTTATCATCTTGAGTTTCTATAGGAATTTCTTCATAAAATTTGAGAGAATTATTTCTTAGTGTAGTATGAACATTTAATTGTCATGTAATTCAAATACTGTCAGAGTCAGTTTTAACTCAATTTTTTAGCGCAAGACGAATCCCTACGAGAAATAATAGTCTGACTCCTCGATTTGTTATTTCAGGTCTGATCTTTGTTGGGAATTCCCACATAAATAGGGAAATTTCAATAATTAATTGACCATATTTATTTTTTGCGGTCCTCCTCAAATAGAAGGATCCACCGACACAAGCAACCAAAACCAAGATGGAAAAGAAAACCCATGCATGTGTGCTAGTGTAGTGGTGGAAGAAGCTGTCTCTTATTGAATAAAAATTTCCTTTCTACCACAACATCAATTATTGTGTACTCACTAAATTATTTATTTCACTTTTGGTAGTGAGTAGGGGCGTGTTTGAGTTCCAGGTGCTTATAAGAGACTCGTTTGCTGAACTGAATAGCCGTTGATTTTATTCGTTTATTTATTTATTTACTATTTGGGTTGTTAGTCCTAGGCATTATTCAAGTGGTAGGAAAATTTTCTTGGGTAATTATTTCGTAACATTATTCCCAGTGTTTTTTCCCAACAAGTGGTATCAGAGCAGGGTTATATCTGTTCAGGATTTTTTTTTTACTTGAATAAATATGGAACCAATTACAGCAGGATGATCTTGTTTGAATGTCCGTAACTATCATAAATAGAAAGACAGGGTAAAGGATTTACTATTTGTGAAGAAGTTACATTTATCCGTATTGTTTGATAAGAAACCCGAATCCATGTCAGATTTGGATTGGGCTTTTGAGCACGAGATGATTTGTAGCTTCATTCGGTAGTGGGTAGATGACAATGTTTTGAATCACGTCGCCAATGAAAAACATGCTAGAACCCTGTAGGAGAAACATGAGTCCTTGTATGCTTCAAAATCTAGCAATAACAAGTTATTCTTGCTGAAATAGGTGTTGAATTTGAAGTACAAAAAAGGATGTTCTATTTTTGACCATGTGAATGAGTTTCAAGGGTGATATGACCAGCTATCAGGCATGCATATCTACATTGATTACTTCATCCAAATCACTTTTGTTGTGAATACTCTTTCAGATTTTCGGAGAATTTCTCGTATCACGTTGACAAATTCTGCTCTTGGTGGTATTACCTTGAGTTATGTGAAGAAGACCATTTTGAATGAAGAGGCGAGACGAAGAACTCAAGAGGCATCGACTGTACTGTTCGAGGTGTTAATTACGGAAAATCGAGAGAGAGGGAAAAACTAAGATAAATGAGAATCCAGCAGAGCCAAGAATTGGGGCAAATCGAAGTCAAGATATGAGAATCTTGAGTGTCATCATTGTAGCAAGAAAGGACACATCAAGAAAAATTGCAACAAGCAGAAAAGGGAGAACAGAGGTAAGTAGGAAAAGAAATATAGTGACAGTGATGATCGTGTTGCCACTACTACTATAGAGGATTTGATGATTCTAGACTAGGATGAAAATATCTTCAATAAAGTCAATCTGAATCTTTGTAACGGAAGCCTTGGTGGTACTGCTTCCATGTGACATCTAGGAAGGATTTCTTCATATCTTATATACCGGTGATTTCGAGATATTGAAAAAGACTGTCTCTTATACACATCTAGATGTGTATAAGAGACAGTCATCTAGCATATCAGTCAAAATCAGATTCAGACGAACATTTGGTGCATGTCTGACATCTCACATAACAAGTGTAAATCAGAGTCAGCGAACATTTGGTGCATGTCTGACATCTCACATAACAAGTGTAACTCCAGTGCAGGTATTCCTGTCTCTTATACACATCTAGATGTGTATAAGAGACAGGGGTTAGCACACATGCACAACTTTTTTTTTATGAAGACGCTAAACTGGAAAGGTGTGCGCATTGCTTTGTAGGGAAACAAAATAGGGTCTATTTCAAGAGTCATCCCTTAGCAAGGAAATCAAAGTTGCTTGAGCTAGTGCATTCAAATCTCGTGGTCCAATAGAAACAAATACGTTTGATGGTGCACTCCACTTTGCCACATTTATTGATGACTATTGAAGGAAATTGTGGGTGTATTACTTGAAGTCAAAAGATCGGTGCTTGGAGGTTTTAAACGGTTTTAGGCATCTAGATGTGTATAAGAGACAGCCCCTACTCACTACCAAGGTACTAAAATAAACAATGGTGGTGAATATCTTGGACCAATTTGATGATCGCTGCATGCAAGAGACATCACCTGTCTTATCTTCCCAAGACTCCACAGTTGAATGGCCTAAGAGAGTCTGAACAAGACAATATTAGACCATCTAGATGTGTATAAGAGACAGAAACAAAATTTCCACATACATTTTGGGGTGAGCCATTATATACCGTTGCACATGTTATAAATTTACTTGCCTTCTGCTTCTCCAGGCCGATATTCCTAATCGTGTGTGGTACGGCAAGGAGGAATTCTATGACCACTTGCTCGTATTTGGTTGCAAAGGTTTTGTGCATGTGCCTAAAGATGAAAAGTTCAAGTTGAAGGTCAAGACTAGATAGTGCATCTTTGTTGGGCCCGGTATTGATGAATTCGACTATAGATTTTATGATCTGGCTTCCAAGAAACTTATGAGAAGCCATGATTTTATCTTCATGGAAGATCAAACCATTGAAGACATTGTTAAGGAGGAGAAGTTAGAGTCTAAAAGTACTGATGGCCTGGTAGACTTAAATCCAGTTCCTGCTTTTGTGACACGTGTGCCCAATGTAGCTGATGATGAAAATCATGATGACGTACAACATCAGTATAATCAGGTGAGGGTGATGCTGTACTGTCTCTTATACACATCTAGATGTGTATAAGAGACAGACATAAACTGATGTGTCGAAGAGACAGTGGACATACATCTAGTACTGCTATGGATGATGAGATGAAATCATAGCACGACAACCACATATTTGAGCTAGTGAAGCTACCAAAGAACATAAGAGTTTTGAAAAATCGGTGGATCTACAGATTGCAGAATGAAGAAGGCTATTCAGTTCCAGGTACAAAACTAGATTGGTGGTCAAGAGTTTCAGTCAAAACCCTTCTCTAGTATTGACTTTGGAAAAATCTTTTCTCCTGTTGTGAAGATGTCTTCCATCCAAGTGGTACTTGGTTTAGCAGCACAGTCTTGATCTTGAAATGGAGCAAATGGATGAGAAAATCACACCTCTTCATGGTGATTTGGAGGAGGAAATTTATATTTAGCAGCCAGATGGCTTTGTGATGAAGGGGAAGGAACAATTTAACCATACAGGAGAAAAGATCCACCTTCCAAAGTCTAATACACTTCTTCTAGATAGTGACTCAAGAAGTTTAAGTTAGTGATGATCCAACAAGGGTACAAGAAGGCTACTTCTGACCATTGTGTATTTGTGGAAAAGTTCTTTGGCAATGACTTCATTATTTTACTACTTTATGTTGATGACATGTTGATTGTTGGTCATAATTGTGACAAAATTGATAGATTGAAGAAAGAGCTCAGTAAGTCTTTTGCCATGAAAGACTTGGGACCAACAAGGCAGATTCTTGGCATGCATAATTACTCAGGATTTTAGTGGCCAAGAAGTTTATGATTGTCTCTACAAAAGTACATGGAAAAGGTAGTCCAACGATTTTGCACGAGATAAAGTTAAAGTAGTAAGCACTCCTCTCGCTACTCACTTTAAGCTTAGCACTAGACAGGCCGTATAATGATAAAGAGAAAGAAGGCATACAACATATTCGTTATGCATCGGTAGGGATTTGGTGTATGCAATAATTTGCACTAGGTCGACATTGCCCACACAGCTTGGTACTGTTAGCGAAGTTTCGAAAAATTCGATAAAGAGCATTGGAATGCTGTGAAGTGGATTATGAGGTATCTCTGGTGTACATCGAATTTGAATCTATGGGTACCAAAAGTTATAGGTTCTGTCTCTTATACACATCTAGATGGAAGGATACCAAATGGTTCATAGATAGCCGGTGCTCAAGACATATGACGGGTGATGCATGTGGCATGGCAATCAAGATTACAAAAGATTGTTGCATTATCTATGACTGAGGCAGAGTTTATTGCTAGTACCGAAACTTGCAACGAGCTGCTTTGGATGAAGAAATTCATGTATGAGCTCGGTTTTACTCAAAGGCAGTATGTGTTGTACAGTGATAGCATAGTGCTATTCATCTTGGCAAGAATTCAACTTTCCATGGGAGATCTAAGCACATTGATATGTAGTATCATTGGATACAGGATGTTCTAGACTCTAAGGCCATTGAACTTGTGAAGATCCACTTATACGAATGATAACGGTTTAGACATGTTGATGAAATCTCTGACAAAGAAAAACTTCGAGATTTGTCGTTTGGTTGCCAGTTTGAATCAATATCTCTAATTGAGTCGGAGAAGGAGTTTGTTGTGGGTCTTCACAAGTTCAATGGCCTTAGAGTCTAGAACCTGTCTCTTATACACATCTAGATGTGTATAAGAGACAGCCTTATGCATGTGTGCTAACCTGTACAATAATGAGACAGAGAGGCTTATAAATAGGACAAAAGAAAGGACATTAGTCCTTGTCTTGTGTCAACCGTGGGTTTTAAGAAAAAAAAGCATAAATTCTTTTCTTTGGCAATAGTGACACCAATTTTTACGGGAAAAAATCCACAAGTTCGTACTTTGATCTGTCGGTGAATTGTTCTCCATTTGCAGTGAGATTTCAGTATAATCTTGTTGCAGTGTGGGCTACATACAATGATTATTTTTTCTCTTGTTTATATAAACAAAGATACCTGTGATTTGGGTTATTGTGTACAACCAAATTGTTTATTTTAGTTTTGGTAGTGAGTAGGGGCGTGTTTGAGTTCCAGGTGTTTACTAGAGAATCGTTTTGTTGTACTCATTGATCCATTAATAGTGAAATATTTCTGGACTAGGTCCCGTAGTTTTTACTCTTCACATTGAAGGGGTTTTCCACGTAAAAAATTTTGTGGGTTCAGTACTTATTGATTTTTTTCATTTATTTATTTGTTTAGCAAGAGGAGAGGAGGCCTGAATCTCGTATAATTGCAAATATAGCAAGATTAGGTTCCATTATAATTTGGGTTACACTAATTGTCACTCATAATGCTAGAGTCATTTTTCTTTTGTTAACTGCCATTCTAATGTTCTTGCTATTCAAGTAGCAATCGGCTTCGCAAGATGCCATTCTGATGTTGAATGACCAATATGCTTGTCCTCAATTTGGTAAATTTGCAAAGGACTCCTGTTTCCAAAAACCTTCATTATGCCCAACCAAATCCTTGAAGGTAAGTCCGCTTATAGATCAACTTCCACACGCAACTTTGCTCAAAGGTCGAGTTTGTCTTAGTTGTTACAGTATACATCTAGATGTGTATAAGAGACAGTTCTTCGATTGTTCTGGTATGGGTTTCATTTGAAATCTTACCTCAGGTTTTCTTCAATAAAGTTGCATTATTCTCTACTACGCAAGCTTTGGGAAGCCATTGATGAACTACTGCCACTTGAGCGAACCCTTAAATAATCATCTTCCATTGAAAAGCGAATTAGAATGTGTTTGTTTACTACATGTCCCAAAGTGAAGACACCTTTAAAGCCAACAGAGAGAATGTTCTTCCGTAGCGATCTCATCGTCGGAGAAAAAATCGCAAGTTTCCCCTATGAGACTAAGAGGTTTGATCAAAATATCTCCTCGAGAATAATTTATGACAACATCTACAAAATACATGGATGACTGCCCTCTTGAAGGAAGCTATGTCTGCTATTAAAGTTACTAAGAACCAACTGCAAGGAATTTCAAGACTTTAAGACTCGCTGCTTATACTGTCTCTAGATGTGTATCTAGACTTTCAAATTGTGGTATTACATCAATAATGACTCATTACTCTATGTTTTATTTATTTTTTATTTTCTTTTTGGTTTTTTAAGAGGATTTATAATATATGTCCTATTACTTCATTGATTACTTGAACCCATGACATCTATAGATCATAGGAGAATCGGCTTACTAACTAAGATAAGCTTCATTGTCATTTTTGTTTAAAGTTACTTATTAATATAAGTTATTACTTATCATTTCAAGTTATTAATTATTACTACAAATTATTTCTTATTACATGAAGCTATTACTTATGCCTAGTTAATTACGAGTTATTATTTATTATTCCATGCGATTTCTTACAATGACAATTTATTATTTATTAGTCCAAGAGAAAAATTACATAAATATTATTAGAAAAGATATAAAGAGGAGGACATGGAACCTTACCTACAAAAATTACAAATTATCAAAACTAATCTATGAAATTAAAAAATGAAAATGCATTAATTGACAGCTCCTTATAGAACACCACCATCTCCTCAACCAAAGTCGAACATGTCTCCTGCATCTAAATAGGATTGTCATGTGTTTTTTTGCCACTTACCAAGAATATCAAAAGCTTATCAAGTTCTTAACTATAATCGAGTCTCATATAACACAATTTCATCCAATTTTCTGGATATCATTGTGGCTCTTGGTCTTTCTACTATTAAAAAATTCATGAGGATCAAAATTTGTACTAGGAGTTATATAACTTTGTGTGATTGTGATGTTGTTGCACTAAAAGGTGCAATTTTTGGAAGGTGTGTTTTGCTCATATAATGTAAACTACTTGTGCAAAGCAAACTTTGTTTATAACAATGAGCTCTTTGTCTAAATAAAATATGTTACTATGATTAATAAACATATTTATGAATCCATCAAACCTTACATATTTTAAACATTGATCCCAAACACATGTCGAATAACATAACATTGGATACCAATAAAATATTTGACAGATTTTGCTTCCTTAATCATACTGTCATAGTAAAGATTGATCATGTTTATGATTGTAAAAATAATTTTAAGAAACACACAATTAGATGTAAAAGTAGATGAGATGAAGCTCTATACCTAGATGATAAGCATTGGTAAATAACTTAAATTCGCGTAAAAATTTCAACTATTGTTCTAGTAAATCATCATTGAAGAAAAAGTACAACTAGGTGAATTCCAATTCTAAAAGTTATAAAAGTACATTGCTTATGAAATTTTAGATAAAGCCAATAGTACTTTGTAACATTTTAGTCTCAATTCCACCTATTAAGTACATTTAATTTCAATTTTGTAAACTTCAAACGGTTTCTGAAATAAATACGTTAGATTCTTGTTGGTGTGAACTGGATGAATAAATAAGCAAAATGATATCTCTAATTGGACAAATAAGGTTAACAACAAGTTGCAAACCATTTTGAACACATTAATTTAATACATGACATACATATCTATTATTAAATAAAGCACCAGCTAAAATAGGTTTAAACGTATCTTTCAACATGGTAGGCACACATGTTGTATTATTTGAAGGATAATAAACGCATAGTAAAAACTTTTTCTTACAAACCAATGTCACATGCACTAGATAATATGACTCTAGCATTATGAGTGACAATTAGTGTAACCCAAATTATAATGGAACCTAACTTGCTATATTTGCAATTATACGAGATTCAGGCATAAATAGAGTAGTAGGGTTTCGATCTAATAGGGAAACGAAAGCTTTTAAAGATGGAAATCAAAGATTTGAATTTACTAGAAGTGAATTTGGAAATTTTTAACTTAATAATACGAAAGCAAGTAAAATAAGAAAATAGAAGGAACTATGAAAATAGAAAATAAATTTTCTAGGGTGATGATTTCCCATTAGGAAGAACATTCTCTCTGTTCAAACGCAAGGTACAACTTAAACATTAGCCATGTCTCTTACATGTCTCTTATACTTCAAGATGAAGCCTCAAGAGAAGGAAACCTTCCATTTTGCCAGATACAAATAGCTTGATAAGATAAGTAGCCAACCAAAGACTAACCTTATTATAAAGACTTTTAACAAAAGAAAAGGAATAATGGGAGAAATATTTCTTAAGGTCAAGAATGTCATTTAATAGAATTCCCAATTAAACATCCTAAACTTTGTTTTGGATAATCATCTGAACCAAGGAAAGATAATCAAATTGAAATTCCGGAGAAGAACAAAGTTCTTTAAGAGACAGTCCTTAGTGCAAATCTTAGAGCTTTTCAATGGAAGATGATTATTTAACCCAGTCATACTCTTCTTAGCCCATGCACACAATAGTTGGCCATCAAAATTTCTTGCCATAATACCAATGTAGTTCTTTTAGAGGAATGATAAACAACAGCATCTATGTTACTTCTAAATGATCAACTTGAGGAGGAGAAGAAAAGAGCACAAGCAAGAGAACAAATTTCCTAAAATTCCAACCACTTATTTCACAAATAATGTCTTCCTCTATTGTAGAACAAAAATGAAGTATTTAGAAAGTGATGCATTCATATGTGTAGTCATAAACAAAGTTACTAAGCATTCCAATAACTCCAGAAGTTGGTTTGAAATTGATGCAAATTAGGCCAATGAACAGGGGAAATTTTCCAAATCATCTAAGAGTGTAAACAATTAAAAAGTGATGTTCTGATGATTCCTCACCTTCCCCACATTTTGGACATCTAAGTTCATCAATATGAAACCAAGAAGCTAAAGAACTTCTAACAAAAACGATACCATTTAAACATCTCCAAGGAAATACTTAATTTTATTTTTAATAGTTAAATTCCAAACAGATTTCCACATAAATTATTGAGCAACAGCAGTCCTAGACTAAGCAGGAATTTGGAAAGAATTATTTTTCCAGAAATGAATTTTTAGACAAGAAATAACCAGCCTTAATTGAATACTGACCTATTTTGAGTAAAATAGCAAACTTTTTTGTCTTATAGATTTAATAATTGATAGAGGCAACTACAAAATAATGTCAGACCCTCTTTACAAAAAATCCTTCTATTGAAACCTTGGTTCTAAGAACAAAAGATCAGAAACAAATTATAACTAGCAACTTAAAGTTATTTTGGTCTAAGGCTTAAAAGTATAAGGATTAGGCAACTAAGAATCCTCCCAAATTTTAATATCCTGCCCATTCCCGACAACAAACTTGGTACCATTATCTACATAATTTTTTGTAGACATCCAGCTTTTTCACAAATAGGAGGATGAAGGTTTAATAGCAAAGGTAAACAGGGAACCATGAGAAAAGTATTTTGACTTCAACACTCTACTAATAAGCATGTTGGGATCTCTCTACTTTCTCACTCTAAACTCGCCTCTACACACTACTATATCATCCTTGGCACTCTCGATCATGGCTGATCTAGTCGCCCTTCAACCACTGGTTGAAGGGCAACCAAAAACTTTTGCAGAAGCTCTATTGGATGGACAAAAATCAGGCATTCCAGATATTGTATCACCAAAACCCGACACGCCTCTTAAGGCACTCGAATTGCACAAAGGAGAACAAGCCATTTTCTTCTCTAAGGATGAAATTCAAAAGCTGGCAGCACCATTTCGGTTCACACTGGTGGGGAATTTCCCGAGGGGGAAGCCGAACATGGAGACACTTCGGAAAAGTTTCCACACAATTGGCTTTAAAGGACAATTTACTATCCGGTATCTTGACTTTAAGCACGTTATCATCCGGTTTTCTTTGGAGGAGGACTATCTCCGTTGCTGGCTTAAGACTGCTTATCCATCAATGGCTTTTACATGCCATTGATGGATTTTCTTAATTTTTGTTATAATACACAGGTATCTCTGATACACAATTCCAAAGCTTCATGCAACAGTGGGTTGTAGAAAAATGCTTGGCTTGATCATCGATTACACATCCTACTGGTAAAGAATCAGAAATTGGTTGTCATAGAACAACCATCTTCTTGACAAGATTTTAACAACATCCTCTTCAGAATAAAAAAAGAAAGTGAAATATATTAACCCCAATGTCCACAATCTTGAAACATTTCAGATAACCCCAAGGAACAATCATGGTATTTTTAAGCCCATTAAAATTAACCAACTTCTCTCCAAATATTTTTTCCACAATGCTTAACTGACATTTCTCAAGACTCTCACCCACATCAAAAACCCCCAAAGAGATCCTTGAATGTTCTTCGGGATGTAGAATAAAATTCTGAAGTTGCTTCCCTAAATCGTCATCCATAGCAAATGAAGGTGCAAAATGCAAGTTGCAAACATAGAGATTACAAAAGCTGCCAAGAGTGAAAACTTTTTTGCTTAAGATTCATTTTTTTGAATTATGAAAACAATTATGAAGATACAAAAAAGTAAACCAGAACAACAGGTAGTAAAATGCATAGGAAATTTAACCTAAAAAGGAAGAAATGACGGAAAAATGAGGTAGGATTACTCTCAAGCCAGAGATGGTATTCCCCATGGAATTGTAAGAGAAGAAGAGACGAGAAAGAGAGAGACACACACACATACAACAAACTCTCAAACAACGAGACTTCCCAATTAGTTCTAATTAATTGTAGTTATTAAGTGATAATTTTATTTTAATTTATGTTAAGGTTTGATACATGTGTAATTTAATTCTTTTATTCCAAACTATTCATAGAATCTCGGAGTATATGGGACGAACGTAGTAGAGTGACTAAGGATTGTTCCCATAGAATTAGTGTAAATAATTACCAAGAGTCTTCAACAAACACTATTTATACAACTTTGAACAATTGATTTTTCTCTATAATAATTGTTTACTGTAAGAAATTTAAATGATGTCTCTTATACACATCTAGATGTTTATAAGAGACAGGAATTTCTTATCCAAAAGGTTGGTTATTGAGAGGAATGACTCAAATTCTATTGAATCATGGTTTCTTTCAACCATTAATCAATTCATTTACGTCATTTGAAGATTCAATTTCCAATAGTAAACCTAGTCCTAATCCCTCATGATGATCGAGTTTACTACCAATTTAATCGAGTTAAGTGTGGATCGCTTCTTTACTCAACTCTAATTAAACCAGTTTTTCATTCATGGAATTGTTATAGAGCCAAATAGACAATTTAGCCAACCACGATCTCAAAATTGATCTAATCTAGTAACAACTAGTAGTCTATGACAAAGGATTAACTCCCATTATCGCTTCAATCAACCCAGCCAATTCAAGAATTAGATATGTTTTCCATTCATCGTGTTCTATTTATTATCACCCAAAAATGCAACCTGTTTGATTATACACATCTGATCACCCAGAGGACACATCATTCAACCTTTCATATTTAGAACAGCTAACCCAAATAAAATTTGTGCATCGTTATGTAATTAAAACAAAAGCAATTAGCGAAAGTTCAAGAAATCATCTAAACAAGAAGGGTTTATAAAATTAAAGTTGCAGAAAAAGAATGATACTCTAAATAATCAAGAAACTATAAAAGTTAAATAGAATAATAACTCAAATGAAATCCGAACTAAACAAAGTTCTTGAATTGAAATCTCAAATCCAAAAGCCAAGATAACACTGCAATCTTCCAAACTAATGCTTTGACAAGAAACTACTTAGCTAGTAGAGATGTGTATAAGATGACAGGTTAGACTGTCTCTTATTTTGCATTGTATGTGTATAAGAGACAGGTTAAATATCTAGTTATATAAAATTTATAATCACATAGCTCTACTATAAACTGGTTGGGCTAATTATAGATGAAATCTTGTAACCTGTAATTCTAGCCCATTAGCATTGCTTGTTCTCCTTTGTCAGGAATTCGAGTGGACAAAGCACTAGTGTTACTCTTTAAATGTTAGGGCTACTAGGCTATATATCAAACAGGCTTCTTGTTTGAATTCTACCTACTCATAAAGCTTAAGTAATCTCATCTCATCAGCTGATTTCCAATCAAAAATTAGTACTTTAACTGCCCAAATTGCCTTGTATTTTAAGTTAATTGGAAGATGTCACACTTTTCCTAAAACTATCCTATAGGGAGAGAACTTATCCCTATAAGAGTTTTAAATGCTAGCCTATATGCTCAAAGCACATCGTCCAACATTCTTGCTCAATCTTACCTTGAAGTATTCCTAGTTTTTTCTATAATCTGACAATTCAATTCCTTATTTGAAATCCCCACTTAACTCAAGTTCGAGGATGATACAAGTAATAAAATCTGGTGTATCACCAAAGATCTGTATACACATCTAGATGTTGTATAAGCTGTCAGATATAGTTATATAAAATTTCATAAGAGATTTCTCCCTTATTCCTAATGTCTCTTATACACATCTAGATGTGTATAAGAGACAGATTTGGAGTGGTCCAGCATCGTTAGTTGGTAATGCAACCACTTCAGCCTATTTAAAAATGTTGTACTACCACCAAAATGTGCCTACTAGAGAAAGAACTTGGAAATGGCCCCATAAAGTCAATATCCCATATATCAAAGAGTTCAACCACCAAAATATTTTTGAGAGGCATTTTATTCTTGTGGGAGATATTCCCAACTCTTTGACATTAATGCATATTGGTTGCAGTGCTTAACAAACTTCGTGGCTTCCTTAAATAGTGATAGCCAATATAATGCACTTTATAGTGCTTTTGCTACTATTCGGTGATTTCCATGGTGTCCTCCATATTCACAATACATTTTCAATTATCCTCATTCGGTACACACCACCTGATCATTTGATCACTAGCAACGCTTGTACAAGTATGTTTCTTCAATGACAATAGAAGCATTTAACAGTTGTAGTTATTTTTTTCTTCTCGCCACACAATTATTTTAATGCAGAATGGTCAAAATGAACGATCACCTTAGAACGATTAAATACAAACAAAACTTATCAAATGCTAATACTACTACTAACAACTACTTTCATTGGTAGATGATAGCCCTAAGAAATTTGGGTTATTCCTACTCTTTTTCATACGATTTTTTTCCATAGTTTTGACGCTTTTATACACATCTAGATGTGTATAAGAGATTTTCATTTCCATGTCAATAACACATGTTTATTGCAGTGTTTTACTATTTATTTGATGTTATTCAAGGTTTAGTGTGTGCATGCGTTTAGGTTGTTTACTTAATTCCTCCCAGAGTTTATGTTCTATGTGTGTTCTTGTTTGTCTTTTATTTATAGTTTTTGTTAGTTTTTAAGTGCTCTTAATGTGTATTTTTGTTCTACAGTTGTGTTGGAACAAACAGATGTCGGGTAAAGTTGTCAAAAGCCAATCACAGACTGCGATTGGACTAGGTAAAATCAAGCATAGACTACACTTGGGGATAGAAGCATTACCATAGTCTGTGATAATCAAGCACACGCTGTGGTTTCTTAGACTGGAGCTAGCTGTTACGTGATTTTGACAATTTTTAGAGTTCTTGGTGTCCGTTTTGGACCCGAAATTGTGTGTTTCGAACCTTATTCGGGACCCTACATATTGTAACTTTTAGAAACCATAAAAGAAGGGTCCTTAGGATCTCAAAAAGATGCTCTCTTTCAGTTTTCCTTTGGGGACTACAAGATTAGACTATGGTTTTCTTTCTTTTTCAAGAAAAGTTGAAGATGAGGTCAAAGATTGACAACCATGGACCGAGAACTTGTGATTCTTTATTAGAAAAGTTTTCTTAAATTTTTTTTAGGTCTTTCTTATGTTATTTAATACCAATTTTATTGCTCTTTGTCAATGCCTTTCAATGATTGATATCTTGGTATTTGCTTTCTTTAATTAATGTTTAGACTAGTTTACTTGCTTTCAATTTTTTTAATTCCAGGGTTACTATTAAAAAACATTATTATGTAGCAAAGCTGTATCGATTAGGTTGAATGATGTCAATTCCTCTGGGTGATGATTAACTTGACTATAAATTAGAATAATCATAATAGTTGGGTAATAATTGGGACAAATTGACAATTTTAGCGAGCGATCAACGCTAAACTTGGTTAGGTTAGGCGAGGTGGTATTGTCCATTCATCCTCGGCCATAGACCTGTGTTGATTGTCAAAGAGATAGATCTATGGTCAAGACCAGATGTGTATAAGAGACAGGGGTTCGCAATAGTACCATACAAATAAAAGAAAAATTTATTAATCTAGGACATAAAGCTTCTACCCTTGGATCATATATTTGATAGGGTTCAATCACCAAAGTTTTGGGCTGAATCGACAAATGGGAATTGCATTTCTAGGCATATAATTGAACAAATTAATTGAATGAATTAATCAAAACAAGAATTTTTCTAGTCTAACCCTAGTCCATAATTTTCATTAGTTAAACTCTTTAATTATAGTTTAATTAAACTCTTTCTTCCCTTGTCAGTTTCTTCAAACAGTGTTCTAACCAAAGAACCGTTACTTGTTAAACTAACCCTTGTAGGTTTGACCACTACTTCTTCTCTAAACTGTTTGACTACCTACAATGGCAATGCGTTATCCAGTTTATAGTAGAGCTATGTGATTATAAATTTTATATAACTAGATATTTAACATGTCAATCAAATAATTGAAATTTTATATAACTAGATATTTAACATATCAGTCGAATAATTAATTTGAGCCTCATTAAAAGTTCTACTATTATAGTATATAACATGCAAAACGTTATCCTTTTTCTGACATAAAATTGCACCTATAGTATAATCACTAGCATCACACATTAACTCAAAAAGTAAAGACCGGTCAGAAGCTATGATTATAGGTGCAGTCACCAAAGCTCTCTTCAGGACTACAAAAGCTTGCCAATTAACTTCAAATCTAAACACCACATCTTTTTAGAAGTAGTGCACATAAAGGCTTAGCAATAAGGGTTCAGAAATCTTTAATAAATTGTCGATAAAAATTGGTATGACCTAAACAACTTCTTACTTTCTTAATATTACTAGGTGGTAGAAGTTTTTCAATCACTTAAATTTTGGCCGTATCTACCTCTATACCTTTAGAAGAAAGTTTATGCCTGAACACTATCTCTTTCTTCACCATAAATGACATATTTCCCAATTAAGAGAAAGATTGGTTTCTACACATTTTTTAAAATAAGGGACAAATAATCATCATATTTGTATCCAAAAAATCATATATACATTTTTCAATCATATCATAAAATATTGCAAAAATGCATTTTCGAAATGTGTATTACATAAACCAAATGGAATCCTTCGATAAGTAAAAGTGATATTTTCTTGGTCCTCTGAAACTATAGCAATTTAAAAATAACTACAATAATCATCCAGAAAATAATAGAATGCATGATCTACTAAACTCTCTAGCAAGAGATCAATGAAAGGCAGAGGAAAGCGACCCTTTAGGATTACTTCATTAAGTTTCCATAACAAATACAGATGCTCCACCTAGTTACATGTCTAGAAGGAATGAGCTTATTATTTTCATTCACTATCATAGTAATCCCTACTTTCTTTAGAACAAATTGGGTAGGACTAACCCATTCACTCTTATTAATGGCATAAATGATTCTTGCATCTAACGTGATCTCTTTTCTAACATCTTCTTTTAACATGGAATTAAAGCCTATGTTGAGGTTACCTGCACATTTTTTAGTTATCATTCATCAAAATTGTATACATTCTAATAGAAAGACTAATTCCCTTGATGCCATTAATGTTTAATGCAATGGCACTTGTATACAACTTAAACACATCAAGTAATTTAATTTACTAAACTGATCGTTAGATAAACTAAAACTAACAATAACAAGAAATGTTTCATTCTTCCCTAGGAATGTATACTTCAAACACGTAGGAAGTGGTTTTAACTCTATCTTGGGGAGTTTGTTGGTTGGAGACAAAGTTTGTTACTGTTGGAGACCTCCCTTACCCAACTCTTCATATGTGTATGGATTTCGTAACTAGAGGATTTGCCTCTAACATTTTCAAGCATGTTCTTATGGCCTCACCGCTTTTCTACCTCCAAAATACATATCAAAGCCTTCTTCTCCAATGGCAATTTTTGAACCTCATACCAAGAAAAATTAGAAGATCCTGTCTCTTATACACATCTAATGTGTATAAGAGACAGGGAAGAGAGTTTGGAAGAATTAAAAAAGTTGACAATTTGATCATTTTTTCTAAATTCAATTTTCATTTCTTAAACATCTATCAATGCTCTGCCAATGGCCAAAAATGGTCTTCTAAGGATCAATGGCATATGTTCTTTTCTTTTTCCATTTCGAGAATAACAAAGTCTGGTGACAAGTAACACGTATCCACCTTTACCAGTTTCTCTTCAATTATACCAATTGGGTACTCAATGCTTCTAGCCAACTAAAGTGAAAAAAATCTCAGCATAAGCTCCCTACAATTCAGCTTCTTGTAAATTGACAAAAGCATAAGCCTCCAAATCACACAATGGTTTATCAAACTCCATCATACTAGCTATGCAGGGAATAGAAAAGAAACCCAGATATTTCATTTTAGGGGGTAACCTATTTTGAATGATCCCACTTCAGCTTCTATTGTAAAAAAAAATCTCATTACCTAGTAGATTCCTTTTCCCATTCGACACTTGTTTCATAAACTTTGCATAGCTGGGCATATATTCAAGAACATCAATAAATGGAGTATTAATTTTCACTTTCTTGAAAATATCAAGAAATCTCTTGAATTTATTCTTTATTGCATGCCCTTCAGCTTATTAGGGAATGGAACTTTTATTTCTGGCTTTGTGGGTTTACTCTCCAAAATTCTATAAGATTCGAATTTGTGATTTTCCTAATTGCTTCCCCTTGTCTTTCTCGTTGAACTTCCTATATTGCTATCTAATTCTGATTTTGTTTTTTATTCTTCACTTGCATTGCTTTCTCCCTTATCTTCTTTAAGTACTGGCACACTTTCCACAATCTTTCAAACTTCTCAGCATAATGGCCTTCACTTGCTCCATTGGTTAGGAATTTTGTCACTAGGGAATGCTCCTTGTGGTCTTCTAGCAATGGTTCTTGTGATTTACCCTATTTAACTCTCCAAGTTCCTAATTGTAACCTCATAATATTTTAGCTACGCATCATAAGCTTTCTAATTCATTATACTTTGTTGCATAAACTATGTAGGAGTTCTCTCCAACTGACTTTCCCTTTCATTTGGAAGTATGCCTACTGTGGAAATGACTAAAATTGTTGCTGAATATGTAGTATAGGATTAATACTTGTGATTGCACAGGGGTATGATTCTGCTAACTTTCCCAAAAAAATAGGATGATTCCTCCAACCCAGATTATACGTGTTCTAAACAATTGTTTTGGGGCATGTGCTAATTCTGATTACCTATTACTCATGACCTACACAATAAGAAGATGACGAAGAAGCCTCTGTTGTGTTAATGTTGACTAGTTATTCAAATTGTCAGTGGATAACAAAATCACATCTCAATACACATGTGATGTGTCATAAGAGACAGAGTCCTGCATGGTTTTCAACAAGGAATGTTCACAATTTGGGAAGGATTGGCTTCATGACAGTATTATTTGCCATCCAAATATGGCAAGTTAAGGACTGAGGTCCCCGATTGAGCAGATTGTGGTTGATAGTAATTTGAAGATATCATCTCAAGTAGTTCATGAGCTTTCTCAGGCCTTAGTGACAATGCATGATGGTCTCGAAGAATCGACTATCTACCGGTCTCTTGAAGTAACCTATTGTTAAAGGACAAATATGAATCCAAAGTGTTGATAGATGTAAACATTTTTTAAGTAGATCATTGTAGCCCTCCCATGTCTCATGCAGACTCTTTATAATTTTTTGGGTGAAGAAGAATGTAATGTCATTCCTTAACTTGCCATATTTGGATGGCAAATAATACTGTCATGAAGCCAATCCTTCCCAAATTGTGGTAACATTCCTTGTTGAAAACCATGCAACCATGACTCCACTCTATCCCTCAAAGAGAATGGGAATATCCTCAACTTTAATGCATCTACAGTGTCTCCATTATGCTTGAAAATATAACACACATCCTCAAAGTTTTATAAATGATGATCCGGATCTTCATTAGATAATCCTTTGAACATGGCATATTGTTGTAACATGGCAATCAGACCTGGTTTGATTTCAAATCATCATGCCATAAATACATAAATACCCTAAGCAGGATTCCATCTAAACCCTAGGTCATAAAATTAACAATTCTTAGAGAAAAAAAATGATTCAACTTAGAAACAAGATTTTTCATTAGATTAAGTGCAAAATCCTTCTTGATTGTAGCAAATATCTAAAAAAAATAACTAATAGGAAATGTTTACGAAGCATGATGAATGCTCTAAAACCTGTTTAACTCTAACCCTAACCTTGAATAAGTAGACGGCTAAATCCCCCAAGTTTTCATGCCTATGATGGATCTTGTATGTATCATTGGTTAAATCTTGATACTAAAAAATAGTTGTTCTAGATATTTGTGTTCTCCATGACCAATAGGACTTTGGTCATGGCCAAAGTACCCTAGATATTTGTGTTCGCCATGACCAATAAGACTTTGGTCATATGCCAAAGATGTGTATAAGAGTTCAGGTGCACTTTTTCTTATGAATCTTTCAGCATGGCCAACTTCATCCTTGTTTAGGCCAACACATATGCAAAAGTTTTGTAAACTATTGAATGTTGTGGCAACTTAGATGCTGCAAAAATTTTATCCCTCTTCTCGGCTTCTTGGTTTCATGCACACTAAGACCTTGCCTCAACCTTTCCAACATACGAACAACACATTTTTTAAAATAAACAAAATATACTAATTTTATGAAACAATGAAATGCAATCTAAGTAGACTAACTAATTTGAAAGGGAAAATACATTAGTTAAGCATAACCAAAGGCGAGAATAACCCACTTTCGTGAATTATCACATTCCCAACCAGGTTGGGACCATAATTGTAATCTTTGCTACTCCCTAGCAAACACTTAGAACTAACAACATAATGAATAACCAATCCAAATTTTCTCCTCCTCTCTACACTTTCTCACTCTAAAAAAAAAACCAAAAACTCTACAAATTCCTTTGCCATCTTCTCGGCCATGGCCTATCCAACTGCACTTCAACCACCGGTTGAAGGGAAACGGAAACCTTCACACAAGCACTTTTGAATGGACAAAACTCAGACATCCCCAAGCCAAAATTTGATGCACCCCTCAAAGCTCTTCAATCTCACAAAGGCGAACCAGCAATTTTCTTCTCTAATGACGAAATTCAACAACTTGCTACAGACATTTCGTCATTAGAGTGGTCAGCAAATCCAAGGGAAACCGAATATGGAGATACTTGGCAAAAGTTTCCACACCATAGGATTTAAAGGACAATTCACGTAGGGTATCTTGATTATAAGCACGTCATCATCCACTTCTCACCGGAGGAGGACTATCTCATTCTGGTTGAAGAATACTTGGTTCATCGCTGGCCACTACATGAGAGCACTCAAGTGGCACCCACTTTACTACCAACGAGGAACCATCCATAGTTCCTATTTGGATCACTCTTGAAGGACTCCCATCAATCTTCTTCAATAGGCACGCCGTGTTTAGCCTCGCTCAAGCCGTTGGAACCCTCTCAAATTGGACATGGCAACCGAACACTTTACCCACCAAGTGTAGCGAAGTGTGCGTTGAGGTTGACCTCTGTCTGAGCTCCCTCAAGGGTGTGTTAGGAGTGGGAAAGAAGGGTATTTGGCAAAGAATTACCTACGAAGATGTAACTTCCTACCGTACAAAATGCAATAAAATTGGTCATGCTATTGAATCATGTAGGACGGGTGAATTGAGCTTGGCCAAACAACCAACGGCTCCAGGTGAACATATCCAAAATCCAGCAAAAAAGATCTCCCAAAAGCGTTGGACTCCAGTGAAGCATCATCAAGTAGGTCCATCGGGAACGAAGCAAGTACCATCAATTAGTTCTCCAATTGATAAAAGTTCGAATCCAACCAACCATGCTTCACTTGATGTTGTCCAATCAACTGCACATATGAATGCTTCACGCGATGCTGAGGGCACACAAATGCGTGGTAGTTCAGCCCAAAAACAGCCACCACTCGGGGAGGAGCAACCAGCTATGAAGGAGGGATTATCCCAACTTGCAGCTCAAAATTCAAAACCCAACAATCAAGGGATCACTCTAATAGCCCAAGAGACAGGAGAGGTCAAATGTGCATAGAGTCTAACCAATTGTCAGGGCTATCTTCACTTGCTCAAAGGTTCGAATCTCTCCTGGGTAGAGGGGCCACCCCAATTTTTGAGACTTACATGCAGAATCGGTTGTCCTAAAGGCAGTTGAAGATCAGCCACAGCATCTCCACATTCAAATTCCACACATCTCTCACTGGATGACTCCAACATTTCCTATGGTAAAATTATGGAAGAATTACATATGTTACTTTTCTGATAACGATTCTCCCCATGCAAAGAACGAGGATATTCAACCATCTCTTCCTACTTCACAACAGGCCAAAAAGTCCTTGTCCAAGAAGAAAAGGCGTAAAGGAACTTATTCCATGCCAAGGCCAATGCGCACTCGATTGGCTAGAACAATTACCATCTCGCCCTCCTCTCCTTAGTGTTAAATGGATAGCATCCTCATATGGAATACATTGGGGATAGCCAATTAACCCTCATTGGCCTAGGCATGAGATTACTCATGTCTCTTATACACATCTAGATGCTATAAGAGACAGGTGGTGGACATCTAGATGTGTCTTTCTTTGATAGAAGGAGGGCATGGCTGATTTATACACATCTAATGTGTATAATGGCAAATTTTGGATCTAGATGAATAACGAAGAGGTTTGGCTCCGAGCTTCAGTTCTGACCAGTTTTTACACGTTTCTATATCCTCTTCTTCTCAAAACACTGCTTTGATAGCTTCCTTTGTATATCCAAAATTTACAAAACTGGAAAGGAGTGCACTCTGGGCAGGATCTCCGTGCCATACAACCTTAAACTCCTTGGCTGGTTGAAGGTGATTTTAATGTTATCTCAAGCTCCGATGAATACCAAGGTTCTTGTCCGTTGCACCTTGATGCCATGGGAGAATTCAATGATTGCCTTCAGGAATGTGGCTTGATGGACTTACCTTTCCAAGGTTGTAAATTCACTTGGCGTGGGAATAGGTTTGGTACCGTGGTATGGAAGCGGCTGGACAGAATTGTTTGCAATGCTGAATTTATGGCTGCGTTCCAACATATTAATGTTGAACATCTCCTCAAGACATGCTTGGACCACTCCCCACTCGCTCTCAAAGCTACTCCAACAATAACACCAGGTCCAAAGACATTTAAATTCCTTAACATGTGGGGTAAACACAAGGATTTTTTGTAGGTCGTAAGTAACAATTGGCAAATGGAATGTACCGGTTCCTCAATCTTCATCCTGTGACTCCAAACTAAAAAGACTCAAAGCCGAACTCAGGAATTGGAGTCACACGGTGTTTGGCAATGTTTTTACAAAGGTGCACTTGACTGAACAATAAGTTAAGAGTAAGGAAGAAGCTCTCTTACAAAATCACAACCAAAGTAACCAAATTGCTTTGGCTCATGCACAAGCTACTCATATGCGGTGTCGTGCGGCAGAAGAGACCTTTTGGCAGCAAAAAGCATCTGAAATGGCTGAAAGAGGGGGATCAAAACTCAAAATTCTTTCATTCTACCATTCTTGCCAAAAGACAGTGATTGCGTATCTCCAGAATCAAAGTAGATGGGAACTGGACTAAAATACGCAGCTCATTGAAGAGGCCAGCATTAACTTCTTTAAGGAACTCTTGACCGCTAACAATCCTGCGCCATTAGACCTATCACTTCTTGACCACCTTAAGGGCAAAGTCTCGGCAGAGGATAATCAGTAATTATTATCCGAGCTCTCAACGAAGGAACTGAAGGATGCAGTGGTTTCTCTCAACCCAAACAGTGCAGCGGGCATTGATTAGTGGCTACAATAGGACTTTCTTTTCCACTTGCTGGGACATTATTCATCATGATCTTTTCCTTGCAGTGAGCGATTTTCTCAAAGGTGCAAAGCTGCCTCGTATGTTCACTAGTACCCTTATTGCACTAATTCCAAAAGTAGCCAACCCCAACTCCTTTAGTGAATTTCGGCCCATTAGTTTGTGCACTTTTTTCAATAAAATTGCACAAAAATCTTGGCCAGCCGCCTTTCACCTATTCTGCCCAAGCTCATTTCTCCCGAACAAGCGGCCTACGTCCAAGGAAGAGACATTGCAGACAACATCCTTCTTATCCAAGAGCTGGTTGATTTTATAGACCAAAAAACAAGGGTAAGGAATATGATCATAAAACTTGACCTCACCAAGGCTTTTGACAGGCTTTCTTGGCCTTTCCTTGATCAATACTGCAGAAGTTTGGATTTGCTGACCACTGGATCTCTCTTATGCAGCATATATTGGAGATGTTGGTTTAAGAGACAGGGTTACAACCCAACTCAAAATGTGTATTAAGAGACAGGTCGTCCTCCAGGGTGACCCCTTATCACCTTTGCTATTCATCTTAATGCTTGAAACATTTTCCCAAAGATTGAAATATCATTTTCAAACAGATCAAATATCGCATTATTCTCTCCCGAAGAAGTGTCCTACCATCTCTCAGTTGGCTTTTGCAGATGATGTTGTAATCTTCACAAAAGGACAGGTCAAGTCCATCCGAAGTCTCCTGAACTTTATTTCGAGGTGTGAGAACACCTCCTGGTCAGCTCTATAAGAGAGTGAAGTGCTCCTTCTACCTATCCAAAAAGGCAGCTCCACCCAGAGTTCAATTGATTGAAGTAAAGACGGGCTTTGTTCACAAATCCCTTCCCTTCACCTATTTGGGCTGTCCCATTCAAAAAGCCAAAAGAAGACGTAATATCTTCCAGCCACTAATAGAAAAAGTGGCATCCCGAATCCGTGGCTGGCAGACGCGGTTTCTTTCACCCAGAGGACGACTGCACCGGTTCTTATCAAGCACATCCTAAGTAGCATCCCAATTTATTTATTGTCAGTTCTTTTACCTCCAAAATCAGTGCTTATAGAGTTGGAACAGCAATTTGTTAATTTCTTTTGGGGTTGCTCGGAAGAGGTGCTAAAGCGACATTGGATCTCATGGGCAACAGTATGCCAGCCCACACACTCAAATGGTCTAGGGGTTCCCTTACTGGAGGAGGTGGTTCGTGGCTTTGGCATCAAACTTTGGTGGAAATTCTAGAAAAGCAATTCTTTGTGGTGCTCTTTTCTTCAAAATCGCTACCTTAATAGTGAGTATCCCACGTTAGTCTCGGCATCACCAGGTGATTCATATAATTGGAAGAGAATGTTGCGAGCTCGTGACGATGCAGAAAACTGGCTATTATTTCTCCCACGGAAGGTAGAATGCTTCTTTTGGTTCGACCCATGGACTGAACATGGGCCTTTATCCCACATGGTTGAACAAGTATATGATGAACATCTTATGATTTCATCACGTAGGAGGTCACAATGGCTGGAATCTTTCCCCCCTGGATGAGAAATACTCTAATGAGGAGTTACAAAACATCGCAGCAATTCTCAGCACAAGACCATGCCTTCAAACTGATGAACCGGACCTCATTGTTTGGACCCTCACACCTATAGGTTCTTTCTCACTCTCATCCATGTAGCCCCCCCAAGGCGCGTATACTCTCTCGGCAAATGATTTGGGATAAGAGACTTCAGTTGAAGATCTCCATTTTCATGTGGAAATTGATGAATAAGCGGCTACCATTAGATGAAACCTTACAAAAAATTGGCTTCTCGTTGGCCTCTAAGTACTGGTTTTGCTGTCATGAAGAATCCTTGGACCACCATTTTGTGGAATGTGAAATATCACGCCAAGATTTGGCAATTCTTTGAAGACTGGCTGGAGTTACCTATTACCCCATCTACCACCATCTTGGAAAAGTTAAATTCATGGTGGTCTCTGCAACACCTTCTTCCGCAATTGGAGCAGTCAGTCATAAAATACTTTCTTGCGTCATCTGTTGGTTCTTATGGAAAGCTAGGAACAAGGCGGTTTTGGATGGCAACACAAGTAGTGCAACAAGGATTACTGCGGACATCAACTCTTATTTAGTAAATATCTCCTCAACTCATCCCTTTAAAAAGGTGTACAATCGATGACTTGCTACTGTCAAGGGGCATTTGTAACCAACTTGATCCAAACACTAAAAAAGGTCCTAGCTGTCCCATTTGAATGTCTCTTATACTCCATACGGATGCCTCAAATTGAATGTGGATGGTCCTTCTAAAGGAAACCTAGGAATGGCAACTGGTGGTGGCATCCCAAGGGATCACAACGGACAATTCATCAGGGAGTTTTCTAATGGTTACCAACAACAAACAAATTTACAAGCTGAGGCATTGGCTTTAGTACTTCAAATGTGCCGTAGATTCCATGTGCACTCACTGGTTGTTGAGATTGATTCCCTTGTGCTAGTTAACACTTTGGTGGGCTCATCGGCACTTGATTCGATTTGGAGTATTGACTCCCAACTTCAATTCATCAATAGCCATTGTGTTGGGAAAGACATCACTTTCAAGCATGTATATAGGGAAGCCAACCAAGTTGCTGATAGTTTAGCTAATGAGGGTCTCATATTCAACCTAATTATGTTGTTATGATCGCTATACCAATCCTACACTGTTAAAGGATTGGTTGGCCTAGATGCTAGGGGCTGCCCTAATATTCGCATTTGTAATTTAATTGGTTTTTCAACAAAAATTGTTCGTTTGCTTAAAAAAAAAAAGAATATCCAATGGTCAGCGATCCATATTCAAGTTCTATAGTGTCATAGTGATAGTGGTCATAACAAATGCCAAATGAACGTAAAACAGAAAATTGTACTTAGTGCATGTGTAGATTTGGTCATTGATCCTAATGCAATACAAAACTATAAGTTTTATTACAAAATAATTTAATAACGCAATATCACAATCAATTAGATCATTTTATATCAACATTGAACCTTAACAAATGAACATTTAATTAATATGTCACACTTTCATCCCCTCTCCTCCTCGCTAGAAAACTAGACTTGGAGTAAAAATCATTAAGAACTTTATCAATACTGTAATGTAAGGCTAGGGTGATTGGGTAGGATAATATTGGATAAATAATTACTCAAATAATGTTATAAATTACATGTTAATATTGGCATCCATTTCCTCCTAAGTAATCTCTCACATAGGAATCATAAACATTTGGAAGAATGTCGGTACTAACAGATAAAATGTGACCACGGGGTTTAAGATGATATATACGTACTATTTCAACCCACAAGACTTTAGATTACCAACTTTATTCTTTTGAATCAACAAGCCAACCAATATGTAATTCTTTCCCTTGCACCCTTATTTGCAAGAAAGAACAAAAACTATATATTTTTTTATTTTTTCATTTTTTTAACAATACCTTTCTTCTCATTTTTAGCATTGATCCTCGTGATTTCCCTTGAAGATCAAGAACATAAGAAAACTTAGGAAAAAATGAAAAAATATAAAGTTTTTGTTCTTTCTTGCAAGATACAGGGTGCAAATAGAGAATTACAATATTGTATCTGGAAAAGAAAGAAGTATTCTAAATTTGAAAGAGGATACTAGGGTGAAATTGTAATCACGGTAGAATTTTTTGCTCAAACATCCAACAAACTATTTCATTTCCTACCTGAACCAACCAAACTAACTCAAAAAGGAATTAATATGCAATTCTAAAACTCTTATTACATGTACAATTTTGACAATTTAGCTTGTTTTCTGTAATTTCTTACAATAAATCTTTTATTATTTTTGTAGGGATTAAGATTTCAATTTTGGTCAATGGTCAATAATATTTTATTTACAAATTTATTTTAGTAAGAACAAATAGCTTAATTGGTCACTAAACTATTCGGTGATTGAGCAATCACCAAATAATGTTGTGGCCTAAAATATTATTGAACTTCTAAAAATACGTCTGTAGGTTCACTTCATCTATTTTCTTCAGTTAAGTGCACCATTAGCCCGATTTGATGCATTTCACATGGGTTTCAATAGGTAAAGATTATCTAAAAAGGCACCTAAATCAATAACTTACCCTAAAATTAGCAGAGAAGGCTACCCTTTCCCCGGAATACAGAGAGGAGATGTGTATAAGAGACCTCAATAGGACTTTGCAGCCTCTTTCCCTACCTCTTTCCCTACCTCTTTCTTCCCTTTCCTATCTCCTCTCTTCCCTTCCAGATCCTTACACATCTAGATGTGTATAAGAGCACTCTTTTCCCATCTTTTCTCCTCGCTACCTCCCCTTCCCATTCTCCCACAACCTTCCCAACCCCTTTTTCTCCTCTTCCTCCATCCTATTCCTGCCTTTGTTTTCTTCTTTCTCTGTCACCTTCCTTCTTTCTCTGTGCCATACCCACACCCACACCAACATCCCTCCTTCCTTGGATGGAGTTACTCCTCTCAGTCCCTATCATATTGTGGAGTAATTCCATTAAGTATGCTGAATACAAATTCTTTTCTTTACATGTGAACCTTTTACAAGTGATTTCTAAGTTTAGTTCTACGTGTGTGGAAAATGCGAATTTAATATGTAAAAATTATCCCTTAGTTTATCAACTTTTTATTTTTTAAAAATTGACCACGCACAATTTAGAATATTTTTTATGCAGAGAATAGATCCTATATTCTATAATATGACAAGTAACGATAAAAGAAAGACATTTAATGGCTGAAGAAGATAGAATTTGAATTGAGAACCCCTTCAATTCTGCCCACTCTTACAGATAACTTCTCTTATTTATAGCAGTAGAAAAATTTTCGGATTTGAAACCATTTCAATACAAATAATGTCATAAGATTCTGAAAGTTTCCCATTAGTTGGAGCTAGATTTCATAAGAGACTTATCGTTTCAGATTTAGGGGTCCAGACTTGGTCTATATAATTGGAAGAGAATGAGGAGAGGAATAGGGTAAATAGGTAGTTATAATTTGTAGGATAGATTAGAATAGCTTATCTTTCAAGTTTCCTCTTTAATGAAAAATTCTCTATTATCATCTTTTAGATCTAGTTTTAATTTCTTCACAAGTTTAAATTTTGAAGGAGATAATTGTAGTGGGTTAATCATTAGCTTCAAGTAGATATAATTTTTACTTGCTTTCTAGTTTAATTTATAAGAATCTCAGGCGTTCATTTTATGGTTCCATAGAGAAATTAGAGTTCTTGTATATTTATTGCATTTTAGTTATGAATTCTCAATTCCTTGCATTAATTTCTAGTTAATTTTTAGTGGGCTTTCTTTATTATTATCAAAAAATCCAAAAATATTTAGATTTCAAGTTTAACTCTTTCCAAATTCTAGTTTAGAAATGGTTGCTTCTAGTCTTCAAAATTTCTTTTATGTAGTATTTTTAGTTGGGTTAATCAAGTGTCTCTTATACACAGTCTTATTTTATTAATTTAGAGTTTGAGTAAGTGCTTTCATTTAATTCCTTTTATTATAATATCATAGTTAGTTTCTCAATTTCGTAATTGTTTAGTTTCATTTACTTGCTTTAGCCTAAGATGAAATTACACTACTCAAAACCATAATTAAACTCAAACAATTAAAACCTAATTTAGATTAAAATTAGGTTTTAATTGTTTGAGTTTAATTATGGTTTTGAGTAGTGTAATTTCATCTTCTATTGTTTGAATTTGCTCTAACTCTACAAGGATCCGTAAATCTTGGTAATGGCTTGCAAAACAATTTTTGTGGGAATGATACCTACTCATCCTATACTACTATCAACTCCGTATACTTGCAGAAGTTAGGTAGAGTATAGTGATCATCTGAGGTTATTCATTGCTTGTTTGTTTTTAATGTTGAACTCTACCTAGAACAAGAAATCAAGTTTTTGGCGCCGTTGCCGGGGATTGTCCTTGGTATTTGGCAATATTAAACATTTTATGTGTCATGTTCAGTTTAAGCACCTTAGTTTTTTTTTTTCTAAGCAAACGAACTATTTTTTATTCATAGAATCAATTATTACAAATGCGAATATTAGGGCAGCCCCTAGCATCTAGGCCAACCAATCCTTTAACAGTGTAAGGAATGGTATAGCGATCATATTCAACATAATTAGGTTTTGAAATGCCCTCATTAGCTAAACTATAGCACTTGGTTGGATTGGTTGGCCTATGATTCTAGGGAGAACTGTCTCTTATACACATGGCTGATGATGTATAAGAGACAGGAGTGTGCTCTCCAAATATCTGAGATGTGATAAGAGTGCTAGTGTTAACTAGCCAAGAATCAATATACAACATCTAGTGAGTATAACAGACAATCTACTGCACATCTGAAGTCCATCTACTAAAGCCAATGCCTCAGCTTGTAAATTTGTTTGTTGTTGGTAACCATTAGAAAACGCCCTAATGCGTTGTCCGTTGTGATCCCTTAGGATGCCACCACCAGTTGCCATTCCTGATGGTTTCCTTTAGAAGCACTATCCACATTCAATTTGAGGCATCCGTATGGAGGGGACTCCATTTGATGGCTAGGATCTTTTTTGGCTTGGTTTGGATTAGTTGGTTACAAATGCCCCATGACAATAGCAAGTCATCGGCTGTGGTTACCATTTTAAAGGGATGAGTTGAGGAGATATTTACTAAATAAGAATTGAGGTCCGCAGTAATCCATGTTGCACTACTTGTGTTGCCATCCAAAACTGCCTTGTTCCTAGCTTTCCATAAGAACCAACAGATGACGTAAAGAAGTATTTTATGGACTACTCCAATTGCGGAAGAAGGTGTTGCAACCCACCACCATGAATTTAACTTTTCCAAGATGGTCGTAGATGGAGTAATAGGTAACTCCAGCCAGTCTTCAAAGAATTGCCAAATTGGGCGCGATATTTCACATTCCACAAAAAGGTGATCCAAGAATTCTTCATGACAGCAAAACCAGCACTTAGAGGCCAACGAGAAGCCAATTTTTCGTAAGGTATCATCTAACGGCAGCCTCTTATTCAGCAATTTCCACATGAAAATGGAGATCTTCAACTGAAGTCTGTTGTCCCAAATCATTTGCCAAGAAAGTATATGCACATTGGGGGGGTGTATAATTAGACACATCTAGATGTGTATAAGAGACAGACCATGAATTATACAATGAGGTGTTCTTAATCAGTTTCTCTTATGGTCTTCTGCTAGATGTGTATTAAGAGTAACATCTATTGTGATAATTTCTCATCCATGGGGGAAATATTCCAACCAGGAGTGACCTCCAACTTGTGAAACCTTAAGATGTTCATCATATACTTGTTCAAGTCATGTGGGATAAAGGCCCATGTTCAGTCCATGGGTCGAACCAATAGGAGCAATCTGCCTTCCGTGGGAGAAACAATAGCCACTTTTCTGTATCGTCAGGAGCCCGTAACATTCTGTTCCAATTATATGAGCTCACTGGTGATGCCGAGACTAACGTGGGATGCTTACTATTATTCAAGGTAGCGATTTTGAAGAAAAGAGCACCACAAAGAATTGCTTTTCTAGAATTTCCACCAAAGTTTGATGCCAAAGCCACAAACCACCTCCTCCAGTAAGGGAACCCCTAGACCATTTGAGTGTGTGGGTTGGCATATGTTGCCCATGACATCCAATGTAGCTTTAGCACCCCTTCCGAGCAACCCCAAAAGAAATTAGCAAATTACCGTTCTAACTCTTTAAGCACTGATTTTGGAGGTAAAAGAACTGACAATAAATAAATTGGGATACTACTTAGGACATGCTTGATGAGAACCAATCATCCTCCGGGTGAAAGAAACTGCGTCTGCCAGCCATGGATTCGGGCTGCCACTTTTTCTATTAGTGGCTGGAAGATATTACGTCTTCTTTTGGCCTTGTGAATGGGACAGCCCAAACAGGTGAAGGGAAGGGATTTGTGAACAAAGCCCTTCTTTGCTTGAATCAACCGAACTTTGGGTACAGCTGCCTTTTTGGATAGGTAGACAGGAGCACTTGGACTTGTTAAAGAGCTGCCCGGAGGAGAACTCAAACCTCAAATTAAAGTTCATGAGACTTCGGATGGACTTGACCTCTTCCTTTATGAAGATAACAACATCATCTGCAAAAGCCAAGTGAGAGATGGTAGGGCATTTCTTCGGGAGAGAATAATGCGATATTTGGTCTGTTTGAAAATGATCCTTCAATCCTTGGGAAAATGTTTCAAGCATTAAGATGAATAGCAAAGGTGATAAGGGGTCACCCCGGAGAACGCCTCTGGATGACTTAAAAAATCCCTTGGGAGCTCCATTTATGAGTATAGAAAACCAACAGTCCTCCAATATATGCTGCATAAGAGAGATCCATGGTCGGCAAATCCAAACTTCCACGATTGCGTAAAGGAAAGGCCAAGAAACCCTGTTGTAAAGAGATTGGTGAGGTCAAGTTTTACGATACACATCTAGATGTGTATTTCGGACTATAGAATCAACCAGCTCTTGGACAAGAAGGATAGAGAGTTCCTTATAGATGTTCATGCCAGCCTCTTCAATGAGCTGCGTATTTTCAGTCCAGTTCTTATCTACTTTGATTTTAGAGACACGCAATCCCTGCTTTTTGCTACCAAAAGGTCTCTTCTTCAGCTAGACACCGCATATTAGTAGCTTGTGCATGAGCCAAGCAATTAGGTTACTTTGGTTGTGATTTTGTAAGAGAGCTTCTTCCTTAGTCTTCACTTGTTGTTCAGCCTTGTGCACCTTTGTAAAAACATTGAATGGGACCGTGTGACTCCAGTTCCTGAGTTCGGCTTTGAGTCTTTTTAGTTTGGAAGCAAGGATGAAGATGGGGGAACCGGTACATTCCAGTTGCCAATTGTTACCCACGACCTGCAAAAAATCCTTGTGTTTAACCCACATGTTAAGGAATTCAAATGGCTTTGGACTTGGTGTTATTGCTGGAGTAGCTTTGAGAGCGAGTGGGGAGTGGTCCGAGCATGTCTTGAGGAGATGTCCAACATTAATATGTTGGAACGCTGCCATAAATTCAGCATTGCAAACAATTTTTTCCAGCCGCCGTTCCATGCCACGGTACCAAACCTATTTCCCACACCAAGTGAATTTACAACCTTGGAAAGGTAAGTCCTGTCAAGCCACATTCCTGAATTTCGTTGAATTCTCCCATGGCGTCAAGGTGCAACAGACAAGAACCTTGGTATTCATCGGAGCTTGAGATAACATTAAAATCACCTCCAACCAGCCAAGGAGTTTGAGGTTGTATGGCACGGAGATCCTCCCAGAGTGCTTTCCTTTCCGGTTTCGTACATTTTGCATATACAAAGGAAGCTGCCAAGGCAGTGTTTTTTGAAGAAGAGGATATAGAAACGTGTAAAGCTAGTCAGAACTGAAGCTCGGAGCCAAACCTAGCTCGTTATTCCAAAAAATCCAAATTTTGCCATTAGTGTTACATTCAAAACCCAGCTTTTGAGCAAAGAAAGAAATTCATAGTTAGATCGTTAATTTAGCCGTAGGGTGGATGTGTATAAGAGACAGGTGTTAAATTCCATAGCATCCTCATATGGAATATACACCGAGGAGGAGGCGAGATGGTAATTGTTCTAACCAACCGAGTGCGCATTGGCCTTGGCATGGAATAAGTTCTTTTACACCTTTTCTTCTCGGACAAGGACTTTCCGGCCTGTTGTGAAGTAGGAAGAGATGGTTGAATATCCTCGTTCTTTGCATGGTTTGCATGGGGAGAATCGTTATCAGAAAAGTAACACGGTAATTCTTCCATAAACCTACCGTTGGAAATGTTGGAGTCAAAAAGTGAGAGGTTGTGTGGAATTCGAATGTGGAGATATTGTGGCTGGTCCTCAACCTGCCTTTAGGACAACCGATTCTGCATGTAATTCCTCAAAAACCGGGGTAGCCCCTCTAGCCAAGAGATTCAAACTTTGAGTTTCCAAGATATCCTGATGTTGGTTAGACTCTATCTCCTGATTTGAATTTTCAGCCTTATCCTGGGCTGTTAGAGTAATCCACTTGATTGTTGGGTTTTGAATTTTGAGCTGCAAGTTGTTGGGATAATCCCTCATCCGTAGCTGGTTGTTCCTCCCCGAGTGGTGGCACTGCCTCGGCTGGTGGTTATTTTTGGGCTGAACTCCATGCATTTGTGTGCCCTCAGCACCGCGTGAAGCATTCATGTGTGCAATTGATTGGACAACATCAAGTGAAGCATGGCCGGTTAGATTCCTCCTTCTATCAATAGCAGAACTTGATGGTACTTGCTTCGTTCCAGATGAACCTGCTTCATGATGCTTCACGGGAGTCCAACGCTTTTGGGTGATCTTTTTTGCTGGATTTTTGATATGTTCGCCTAGAGCAGTTGGTTGTTTGGCCAAGCTCAATTCACCCGTCCTACATGATTCAATAGCATGACCAATTTTCTTTTATTTTGTATAGTAGGAAGGTACATCTTCGTAGGTAATTCTTTGCCAAATACCCTCATGTCCCACTCCTAACCACACCCTTGAAGGGAGCTCGGACAGTGAGGTCAACCTCAACGCACACTTTCGCTACACTTGGCTGGGTAAAGTGTTCAGTTGCCATGTCCAATCTGAGAGGGGTTCCAACAGCTTGAGCGAGGCTAAACACAGCGTGCCTATTGAAGAAGATTGATGGGAGTCCTTCAAGAGTGATCCAAATAGGGACTATGGATGGTTCCTCATCGGTAGTAAAGAGTTGGTGCCACTTGAGTACTCGCATGTAGTGGCCATTGATGAACCAAGTATTCTTCAACCAGCAACGGAGATAGTCCTCCTCCAGTGAGAAGCGGATGATGACGTGCTTATAATCAAGATACCCTACTGTGAATTGTCCTTTAAATCCTATTGTGTGGAAACTTTTGCGAAGTGTCTCCATATTCGGTTTCCCCCTAGGGAAGTTTCCCACCAGTGTAAAGCAGAATGGTGCAGCAAGTTGTTGAATTTCGTCATTAGAGAAGAAAATTGCTGGTTCGCCTTTGTGAGATTGAAGAGCTTTGAGGGGTGCATCGTTTAATTTTGGCGTGGGGATGTCTGAGTTTTGGCCATTCAAAAAGTTCTTGTGTGAAGGTTCTTCTACACATCTAGAACCACCGGTGAAGGGCAGAGACAGTTATGGCCGAGAAGAAACTCAAAGGAATAGTAGATTTTTTGGTTAGTTTTTTAGAGGGAGAAAATGTAGAGACAAGCTACTAAAATGCATTGGGAAGAACTCTCCTAGAACTCCTTAACAATCCTAATTGCTTCCACACACTCATAAGTATAAGAGGTGAGTTTGTATATAAGATAAGTAAGGATCATTCCCACGAGGACTATTGAAGCAATTACTAGGCTCACAAGCCTATTTACTAGTTAGACGAATTAATTAGGATTTTTTGACAAAATTTGAACCAAATTTAATCACAAGAAAATGAAATAAAGACAATAATGTAAAATTGTAATCCTACACAAAGAAATTAAATTTAATCGACCCAAACCCTAATTCAATCTACTCTACTTGCAAGAATTTAATCAAGAACAAGAACAAATTAAATTAGTTTAACTAGTAGGAATCAAAAGCGATTTTGATAAAACCCTAACTACTCAACTATAGAAGCAATTAAGAATTTAAAGGCAATAAAACAAAAACAATAGTTAAAGAATAAGAATGGAAGGAAAACAAAAATTGAATCGCAATAAAAATAAATCAAACTCAGTAATTGTAGCGAAAATGAATGTTGATGATTGTCGAGTATTGAATTCTTGACAAGAGAATGAAATTCTAGCTCGAACAATTGAGAAAATCCACCCTACGGCTAAATTAACGATCTAACTATGAAAAAATTAAAAACTAAGAATGGTTGATGGCAATGATGATTTCCTTCCCTTCTCTTGGTGTATTTATATGTGTTTTAGGGTTTTGGGGCTCCGAAATGATCAGTAACAAGGCCCACGGGAGGACTTTTCTTGCAAAATAAGCAACCTTGTGTGACTTATCTGACTATCGGTGCCTGGGCACTGCAAAAATGCAACACTTGGGCGCACTGGGCAGAATGCTGGCACTGACCTTCTGGATTTGGCAATGCCTGGGTGTGATTTCCAGAAGCTGCTTCCTACTTCTTCTTCGATTCTCCCATGATCTAAGCCAAATTTGGGAAAACTCAAAATACAAAACTTGTAGCTATGCATCCCAGCTTTGCAAAACATCTTGAATCACCCCGCATTGAAGCTTGAACAAGAAAGTTACGCTCAATCTATAAAAATGTGTTAGAATCGCTCCTCGCTGATGCACGTAAATTCTAATTCTATAATTCTTCTCCACTTTTGATATCAATTTGGACTCTTTCTTAATTCAACCCTACAAAACTCAAAATTAACCAAAGTTAGCAAACAACATATGATCCAATTGCAATTTTAACCCTAATACCTTGTCTGTGTAAGAAGGCAATTCTTTTATGTAGACCCAAAAATTTGTATCCACATGTTTACCTAGCTAAAGAAAGGTGTGTGATGTACACATATGATATGTAAGATATTAGTGTGATTCACACAATTCACAATGTTGTGGTGGAAAGGAAATTGAGTGGTCCCTATTTTATTTTTGCCACAAGAATCATTTCAAATTTGAAATTTTCAACTATAAACTACAAAGGAGAAAATGGGAAACACAAAGCAAAAGTTCGTCCTTTTATTGTTATCATAGAAAAAAAAAAGGCACTACTTCTCAAAGCATCAAACATTTTGAGATGAAGGGTGTTGAACTCCAAGTCATGATGTGTTATTGAGATCAATGCATTACAAATTAAGGCTGTCTCTTATATCTAGATGTGTATAAGAGACAGTTGTTACACGACTTGGACATAATTATAAAGTAATTACTATACAAAATAAGTAATAATTTGTTCAAGTTATTACTTATTTAATCAAATTACTATATATTATTCCAAGTTATAAAATTATTGCTCCAAGGATTTATTTTTTATTTTTTATTTAAAGTACTAACGAGTAGTAGGGGATTTGGTATAGTCCTCTATTAGATTTAGTAAATAATGGGTTCAAAACAACCGAAACCCTCCATGAACTTTCAACTAAGTTGCATTTTTCCTCCACACTTATTTGATAAGCTCTTAACCACTTCCTTCATGTGTTGGGAGAAAATTACCCATGTTATTTTTAATTATAAATGAAGTTCTTTGGAAACATGCAAAGTTTCCTATCTCTTTTTTGGACAATACCCATTCTCTTTTGTCACTGTTAAACAATTAGCATTACCTTTAGTAACTAATGAAGTTGAAGTTGAAATATTTGACGTGTCTAAATAATTTAATGTCTATATTAAATACATATCTCATTACAAGCAACATATATTTGTTGTAATATATATTTTGTGGCTAATTATTAATACTAAATTAATAAAAATTAAGATAAAAAAAGGATGACTTCAAAGAAAATTGAAGACAAAATTATTCTAAGTATACAGTTATTAATGACAAAACCAAGAAATAAGCATTACAAGATTTTACCATTGATTCAAATGCTTCGCACAAGCTCCCATCTGTAATTTTTTTCTATACTAAGAATATAATTTTTTTAATTTTTCTTTTGACTCAATCTTTTATTTTTTGTAATATGCTTATTTCTTGGTTTTTCATTAATAATTAATCACAAACATTATGTTATATAATATTATTGATGTTTGTGTCTCTTATACAATCTTAATTTAGATATTTAATTACTTCAACTCACGTAAACAAGTTATAAAGAAAAATAAACGAAAATGTAAAGAGAAAATAAATAAAGGGGAAGAGAATAGGGAAAATAAAAACAAAATAAAACATAAATAATAGAATAATTTTAACCTAAACCTTGTAAAGAGGTTAAGTTCTTGTTAAATAAGTTAAGGGGGTAAACTGCAACAAATGTAAAAGTTCATGGGGTTTTTTTGGCTTTTAACCCTTGAATAAATTTGGAAATAGTACATGATAGAGGAAAAATCTCCATTCAAAATTTGACATAAAGAAAATAAAGTTTTACAATTTAAAATCTATATTAAAGGGTGTTGATTCTTGAGAGCTGCTGATCTTTAATCTATAGGATATAAGAGACAGACTCTGAGTTGCTAAGCCTTGACTCTTCTTCACATGGAAGCTTCATCTTCATAAATTTTGTCACGATATCTAATGAAACAATTGTCTTCTTCGATGCCTCTTGCTATGAAGATTCGATATATTTTGTTATATTCATCATTTTGAATGGAGATTTTTCCTTCTATCATGTACTATTTCCAAATTTATTTCTTAGGGTAGTAAGCCAAAAAAACCCCATGAACTTTTACATTTGTTGCAGTTACAAGTTTAAGCTTATTTTTTAGTGTATAAGAGACAGATCACCACTGACACAAGAAACCAAAACCAAGATGGAATAAGAAAACCCATGCGTGTGTGCTAGTGTAGTGGTGGAAGAAGTTGTTCTAGTTGAATATAATTTACACATAACCCTATACAATGAGGAGTCAAAAGGCTTATAAATAGGACAAAAGAAAGTACATTAGTCCTTGTCTGGTGTCACCTATGGGTTTTAAGAAAAGAAAAGCATAAATTCTTTCTTTGACAGTAGTGAGGCCAATTTTTAGGGAAGAAAATCAACAAGCTCGTGCTTCGATCCAACGGTGAATTTTGCTCCATTTACAGTGAGATTTCAATATAATCTTCTCAACAGTGTGGGCTACATTGTGTATGGTTAAATTGTTATTTTCTGTTGTCTAATGGTTGGACTTTTATACTTGTGATTTGGGTTATTGTGTACTGTTAAATTATTTATTTCACTTTTGGTAGTGAGTAGGGGCGTGTTTGAGTTCCAGGTGCTTACTGGAGATCTCGTTTGCTGTACTCATTGATATGTATTCAATTAATAGTGAAATATTTTTGGACTAGGTCTATATTTTTATACTCTCATCTAATGAATAACAAGTCCATGTAAAAATTCCTGTATGTTTTGTGCTTGTTGATTTTATTCGTTTGTTTATTTACCTATTTATTTACTATTTGGGTTAGTCCTAGGCATTATTCAAGTGGTAGGAAAATTTTCTTGGTTAATTATTTCGTAACATTATTGCCAACAAGTGGTATCAGAGCAGGGTTATATCTGTTCAGGATTTTTTTTTACTTGAATAAATATGGAACCAATTACAGCAGGATGATCTGTTTGAATGTCTATAACTATCATAAATAGAAAGACAGGGTAAAGGATCTACTATTTGTGAAGAAGTTACATTTATCGGTATTGTTTGATGAGAAACCCGAATCCATGTCAGATTTGGATTGGGCTTTTGAGCACGAGATGATTTGTAGCTTCATTCGGTAGTGGGTAGAGATGACAATTTTTCGATTCACATCGCCAATCGAAACATGCTCTCTGTTAGATCCCTGTAGGAGAAACATGAGTCTTTGTACACATCTAGATGTAGTATAAACACAGATTCTTGCTGAATAAGAGACATTGAGCTTTGAAGTACAAGAAGGATGAAAGTATTTTTGACCATGTGACATGGTCAAAAGGGTGTTTTGACCAGCTATCAGGCATGGATCACTAATTTGAACTTCTTGTATGGGGCTTTGGTTCTTGAATACTCTTTCGGATTTTCATGATAATTTCTGTATCACATTGACAAATTTTGCTCTTGGTGGTATTGTTACCTTGAGTTACACCAGAGAAGACCATTTTCTCTTTACATTTTCGTTTATTTTTCTTTATAACCATCGACTTTCGTGAACAAAGTAAATAAATGTAACTTCTTCACAAATAGTAATAACTTTACCCTGTCTTTCTATTTATGATAGTTATAGACATTCAAACAAATCGAATGACACAACCTGTATGAGAATCTTGAGTGTCATCATTGTAGCAAGAAAGGACACATCAAGAAAAATTGCAACAAGCAGAAAAGGGAGAACAGAGGTAAGTAGGAAAAGAAATATAGTGACAGTGATAATCGTGTTGCCACCACTACTATAGAGGATTTGATGATTTTTTGGGATGAAAATATGATCAATGTTGCTAGTGATGAATCAAATTATGTCATCGATAGTGGTACCTGCTTCCATGTGACATCTAGGAAGGATTTCTTCATATCTTATATACCCGGTGATTTCGGGATATTGCAGATCTTATACACATGATGGTCAGTCAAGGGTAGTTCTTATAGGGACTATGGTATTGAATACCTGCACTGGAGTTACATTTGTTATGTGAGACGTCAGACATGCACCAAATGTTCGTCTGAATCTGATTTTGACTGATATGCTAGATGATGAGGGTTATATTAGCACCCAAGTTAATAGACAGTGCAAGATAACCAAGAGTTCTTTGATTGTGGTTTGTGGGAAGAAGAGTTTGGGCTTGTACTAGACCAAGGCTTCCATGAGCATTGATAATGTCAATGCAGTTGAAAGACAGCGCCTCTTCAAAGCTATGGCGCAAGAGACTTAGCCACATTAGTAAGAAGGGACTAAATTGTTTGACCAAGAAAAAATTATTTTCTGGGATGAAGACTGCTAAACTGGAAAGGTGTGCGCATTGCTTTGTAGGGAAACAAAATAGGGTCTATTTCAAGAGTCATCCCTTAGCAAGGAAATCAGAGTTGCTTGAGTTAGTTCATTCAAATCTCTGTGGTCCAATAGAAACAAATACGTTTGATGGTGCACTCCACTTTGACACATTTACTGATGACTGTCTCTTATACACATCTAGATGTGTATAAGAGACAGGTCTAATATTGTCTTGTTCATCATCTCTGCCAGGCCATTCAACTGTGGAGTCTTGGGAGGCGTCTTTTAGTGTCTTATACCTTGCTGTCTGCAGCACCTGGAACTCAAACACGCCCCTACAGACAGCAAGGTATAAGACACTAAAAGACGCCTCCCAAGACTCCACAGTTGAATGGCCTGGCAGAGATGATGAACAAGACAATATTAGACCAAGTAAGATGTTTGCTTTCTGAAACAAAATTTCCACATACATTTTGGGGTAAGCCATTATATACCATTGCACATGTTATAAATTTATCTTCAGTTGTTGCTTTGCAGGCTGATATTCCTAGTCGTGTCTGCTACGGTAAGGAGGAATTCTATGACCACTTGCTCGTATTTGGTTGCAAAGGTTTTGTGCATGTGCCTAAAGATGAAAAGTTCAAGTTGGAGGTCAAGACTAGATAGTGCATCTTTGTTGGGCACGGTATTGATGAATTCGACTATAGATTTTATGATCGAGCTTCCAAGAAACTTATGAGAAGCCATGATTTTATCTTCATGGAAGATCAAACCATTGAAGACATTGATAAGGAAGAGACCTTAGAGTCTAAAAGACAAGATGGTCTGGTAGACTTAAATCCAGTTCCTGCTTTTGTGACATCAACATTGTCATGTAGCTGATGATGAACACATCGTGATGACGTATAAGAGACAGTATAATCAGGTGAGGGTGATGCTGTACTTATGAGGCAGATGATCCTGCTGGTGGAGTTAATGAACCTGAAATTCCACTAAAGAGGTCGACAAGGGCTAGAGTTCCTCTAAGAGTTATTCATTAGATGAGATTCATGGTGATTTGGAGGAGGAAATTTATATTTAGCATCCAGATGGCTTTATGATGAAGGGGAAAGAGAATTTACTTTGAAAGTTGAAGAAGAGCATGTGTGGTCTAAGACAAACTTCTAGATAGTGATACAAGAAGTTTGAGTTAGTGATGATCCAACAAGGGTACAAGAAGGCTACTTCTGACCATTGTGTATTTGTGCAAAAGTTCTTTGACAATGACTTCATTATTTTACTACTTTATGTTGATGACATGTTGATTGTTGGTCAAAATTGTGACAAAATTGATAGATTGAAGAAAGAGCTCAGTAAGTCTTTTGCCATGAAAGACTTGGGACCAACAAAGCACACATCTGGCATGCAGAAGCTACTCAGGAAAGAGTGGCTAAGAAGTTATGGTTGTCTCTACAAAAGTACATGGAAAAGGTAGTCCAACGATTTTGACAGATAAAGTTAAAGTAGTAAGCACTCCTCTCGCTACTCACTTTAAGCTTAGCACTAGACAGGGTCTTCGTATAATGATAAAGAGAAAGAAGGCATTCAGCGTATTCCTTATGCATCGGCAGTAGGGATTTGGTGTATGCAATAATTTGCACTAGGTCAGACATTGCCCACACAGTTGGTACTGTTAGCCGGTTTCTGAAAAATTTGATAGAGAGCATTGGATGCTGTGAAGTGGATTATGAGGTATCTAAGAGACAGGAGTAATAAATAATGTTTTGGGATTGGTGTATTCTTTGTGGTTACACAGATTCAGATATGGACGGGAATATTAACATGAGAAAGTCTACTTCAGGGTACCTGATTACATTCGTAGGGGGAGCTGCGGCATGGCAATCAAGATTACAAAAGATTGCTGCATTGTCTATGACTGAGGCAGAGTTTATTGCTAGTACCGAAACTTGCAACGAGCTGCTTTGGATGAAGAAATTCATATATGAGCTCGGTTTTACTCAGAGGCAGTATGTGTTGTACTGTGATAGCATAGTGCTATTCATCTTGGCAAGAATTCAACTTTTCATGGGAGATCTAAGCACATTGATATGTAGTATCATTGGATACAGGATGTTCTAGACTCTAAGGCCATTGAACTTGTGAAGATCCAAACGAATGATAACGGTTTAGACATGTTGATGAAATCTCTGACAAAGAAAAACTTCGAGATTTGTCGTTTGGTTGCCAGTTTGCAAAATACCTCTAATTGAGTCGGAGAAGAAGTTTGTTGTGCCGTCCCCCCTCAATTGGAGGGACCTACCAACGCAAGAGACCAAAACCAAGATGGAAAAAAAAAAAGTTGTGCATGTGTGCTAACCCTGTACAATAATGATACTAAAATCTTACTACAAATGGAGAAAAGATTTTGTTTGCAGTGTGGGCTACATACAGTCAGATTATTTTTTTCTCTTTTTTAGTGGTTGGACTTTTATACCTGTGATTTGGGTTATTGTGTACAGCCAAATTGTTTATTTCAGTTTTGGTAGTGAGTAGGGGCGTGTTTGAGTTCCAAGTGTTTACTGGAGAATCGTTTTGCTATACTCATTGATCCATTAATAGTGAAATATTTCTGGACTAGATCTACGGCACCTTTGTGGCTTGATCCTGTGCTCAACATATTACACATCTAGCTACCATTGTTTACTATGGATCATGCTTCAGCAATCCAGGTGCATCTCTTATACACTTGTAGTACCTCTAACTCCTCTTCCTTATCAATGCAGCTTCAATGGTTAACTGCCATTCTAATGTTTGCTATTCAGTAGCAAGCTTCGCAAGATGCCATTCTGATGTTGAATGACCAATATGCTTGTCCTCAATTTGGTAAATTTGCAAAGGACTCCTGTTTCCAAAAACCTTCATTATGCCCAACCAAATAAACATTGAAGGTAAGTCCGCTTATAGATCAACTTCCACACGCAACTTTGCTCGACTCAGTCGAGATAATGAAGAAGTTACAGTACACATTCTAGAAGTGTATTCCAACAGGTTGATATTAGATAATGGTTGCTTCTTGTATGCTAAGAGACAGGTTCTGGTATGGGTTTCATTTGAAATCTACGAACAATCGAAGAATTCGTATTTGTGCGAAAAGAGGACTCCATTTAAAAATTCTCTTTGGGAAGCCATTGATGAACTACGCCACTTTAACTCCACCAGTAGGATAATCATCTTCCATTGAAAAGCGAATTAGAATGTGTTTGTTTACTACATGTCCCAAAGTGAAGACACCTTTAAAGCCAACAGAGAGAATGTTCTTCCGTAGCGATCTCATCGTCGGAGAAAAAAATTGCAAGTTTCCCCTTATGAGACTAAGAGGTTTGATCAAAATATCTCCTGTAGAATAATTTATGACAACATCTAGAAAATACTTGGATGATAATTTGCCCTCTCTCTTATACACAAGCTATGTCTGCTATTAAAGTTACTAAGAACCAACTGCAAGGAAAGAGAATGTCAAAGTATTTACTTATTAGTCCAAGTTGTTACTTAGTACCACAAATTATTATATATTACATCAAGTAATGACTCATTACTCTGTGCTTTATTTATTTTCTATTTTCTTTTTGGTTTTTTAAGAGGATTTATAATATATGTCCTATTACTTTATTCACCCATGACCTAGAGATCATAGGAGAATCGGCTTACTAACTAAGATACGCTTCATTGTCATTTTTGTTTAAAGTTATTACTTATTAATATAAGTTATTACTTATCATTTCAAGTTATTAATTATTACTACAAATTATTTCTTATTACATGGAGCTATTACTTATGCCTAGTAATTACGAGTTATTATTTAGTACTCCATGCGATTTCTTACAATGACAATTTATTATTTATTAGTCCAAGAGAAAAATTACATAAATATTATTAGAAAAGATATAAGGAGGAGGACATGGAATAAGACTAATCTATGAAATTAAAAAATAAAAATGCATTAATTTCTACATATATAAGGAGGGGACTTAAAACCTTACCTCCAAACAGGGATGATTCAATCCTAAACCCAACCTATAAATCAATTTGGCGGATAACAGGTACCACTTTAATCGTTGCCTAAATTTTTAATCCTTGTTTTCTTTCATCTACATTAAACGAGTCCTTTAAGAACACCACCATCTCCTCAAGTGTCACTCGAACATGTCTTTCATCTAAATAGGATAATCATGGATTTTTTTGCCACTTACCAAGAATATCAAAAGCTTATTGATTCTCAACTATAATCGAGTCTCATATAACACAATTTCATCCAATTTTCTGGATATCATTGTGGCTCTTGGTCTTTCTACTACTAAAAAATTCGTGAGGATCAAAATTTGTACTAGGAGTTATATAACTTTGTGTGATTGTGATGTTGTTGCACTAAAAGGTGCAATTTTTTGGAAGGTATGTTTTGCTCATATAATGTAAACTACTTGTGCAAAGCAAACTTTGTTAATATAACAATGAGCTCTTTGTCTAAATAAAATATGTTACTATGATTAATAAACATATTTATGAATCCATCAAACCTTACATATTTTAAACATTGATCCAAGACACAAGTCGAATAACATAACATTGGATACCATTAAAAAATTTGACAAATTTTGCTTCCTTAATCATACTGTCAAAAGATTGATCATGTTTATGATTGTTAAAATAATTTTATGAAACACACAATTGTGGTAAAAGTAGATGAGAGGAAGGTCTATACCTAGATGATATAGCATTGGTAAATAACTTAAATTCGCGTAAAAATTTCAACTATTGTTCTAGTAAATCATCATTGGTCAAAAAGTACAACTAATTCAACCAATTCGAGAGTTATAAATTGCAGCTATTAAATTTTCATAAGCAATAGTACTTTGTAACATTTTAGAAGTAGAATTCCACCTATTAAGTACATTTAATTTAAATGTTGTAAACTCCAAACGGTTTCCGAAATAAATACGTTAGAATCTTGTTGGCGTGAACTGGATGAATAAATAAGCAAAATGACATCTCGAATTGGACAAATAAGGTTAGCAACAAGTTGTGTTAATTTTGAACACATTAATTATTTGAATAATGATGATATATATCTATTATATGGATCAAGTTCACCAGTTAAATAGGTTTAAAAGTGTCTTTCAACATGACATGTTGTATTATTTTGATGTCTCTTATAGTAAACGCATAGTAAAAAATTTTTCTTACAAACCAATGTCACATGCACTAGATAATATGACTCTAGCATTATGAGTGACAATTAGTGTAACCAAAATTATCCCAAATTATAATGGAACCCAACTTGCTATATTTGCAATTATACGAGATTCAGGCATAAATAGAGTAGTAGGGTTTCGATCTGATAGGGAAACGAAAGCTTTTAAAGATGGAAATCAAAGATTTGAATTTACTAGAATTGAATTTGTAGATTTTTAACTTAATAATACGAAAGCAAGTAAAATAAGAAAATAGAAGGAATTATGAAAATAGAAAATAAACAACCTAGGGTGATGATTTCCCCATTAGTTTTAATTATTATTTTCAAATAATAAGAAATTATATATAAATACTTAAACATTAGCCATGCCTAGGCTTACATCATCTTATACTTCATGTTGAAGCCACGAGAGGAAGGAAACCTTCCATTCAATATCCTTACAAATGCTTAATCCAAAAAGTAGCCAACCAATGACTAACCTTATTATCAAATCTTTTAGCAAAAGAAAAGGAATAATGGGAAAAATATTTCTTAAGGTCAAGAATATCATTTAATAGACATTCCCAATTAAACATCCTGAACTTTGTTTTGGATTCTCATCTGTTGGGAAAGATGATCAAATTGAAATTCCATAGAAGAACAAATTTCTTTAAGAGCAATTTGAACATCTGCAAATCTTAGAGCTTCTACTTCTGCAATTTTAACATTGAACACAGTCATACTCTTCTTAGCCCATGCACACAATAGTTGGCCATCAAAATTTCTTGCCATAATACCAATGTAGTTCTTTTAGATTAACGATGAACAACAGCATCTATGTTACTTCTAAATGATCAACTTGAGGACGAGGAGAAGAAAAGCACAAGCAAGAGAACAAATTTCCTGAAATTCCATTTAGACTCAGAACGTGTATGTTTTACCACATCATTATCAGAAATTCAACATGATCAAAATACCATTTTTGTATTCCATATATTCTAGAACAAAAAAGAAGTGAAAGAGAGTGATGCATTCAGATGTGTAGTCATAAACAAAGTTACTAAGCATTCCAATAACTCCAGATGTGGAAATCTGTTTGGAAAATAGGCCAATAAACAAAGGACATTTTCCAAATCATCTAAGAGTGTAAACAATTAAAAAGTGATGTTCTGATGATTCCTCACCTTTCCCACATTTTGGACATCTAAGTTCATCAATATGAAACCAAGAAGCTAAAGAACTTCTAACAAAAATGAAACCATTTAAACATCTCCAATGAAATACTTAATATTATTTTTAACAGTTAAATTCCAAACAGATTTCCACATATACTATTGAGCAGCAGCAGTCCTAGACTAAGCTAGAATTTGGAAAGAATTATTTTTCCAGAAATGAATTTTTAATGAATACAAAAAATAACCAGCCTTAATTGAATACTGACTATTTTGAGTAAAATAGCAAACTTTTTTGTCTTATAGATTTATAATTGATAGAGGCAACTACAAAAAAATGTCAGACCCTCTTTACAAAAAATCCTTCTATTGAAACCTTGGTTCTAAGAACAAAGATTAGACACAAATTGTAACTAGCAACTTAAAGTTTTTTTCGTCTAAGGCTTAAAAGTATAAGGATTAGGCAACTGAGAATCCCCCCAAATTTTAATATTCTGGCCATTCCCGACAACAAACCTGGTACCATTATCTACATAATTTTTTGTAGACATCCAGCTTTTTCACAAATAGGAGGATGAAGGTTTAATAGCAAAGGTAAACAAAGAACCATGAGAAAAGTATTTTGACTTCAACACTCTACTAATAAGCATGTTTGGATCTGTCTACTTTCTCACTCTAAACTCGACCTCTATCATCCTTGGCACTCTCGATCATGGCTGATCTAGTCGCCCTTCAACCACCGGTTGTTGAAGGGCAACCAAAAACTTTTGCACAAGCTCTATTGGATGGACAAAATCAGGCATTCCATCACCAAAACCCGACACGCCTCTTAAGGCACTCGAATCGCACAAAGGAGAACCAGCCATTTTCTTCTCTAAGGATGAAATTCAAACGCTGGCAGCACCATTTCGGTTCACACTGGTGGGGAATTTCCCGAGGGGGAAGCCGAACATGGAGACACTTCGGAAAAAGTTTCCACACAATTGGCTTTAAAGGACAATTTACTATCGTGTATCTTGACTTTAAGCACGTTATCATCCGGTTTTCTTTGGAGGAGGACTATCTCCGTTGCTGGCTTAAGACTGCTTGGTCCATCAATGGCTTTTACATGCGTGTTCTCCAATTTTCTTACCAGCAGTACAAGAAAACCATTCCATGGGCAAATTCCAAAGCTTCATGCAACAGTGGGTTGTAGAAAAATGCTTGGCTTGATCATCGATTTCCCTATCCTACTGGTAAAGAATCAGAATGATTGGTTGTCATAGAACAACCGTCTTCTTGACAAGATTTTAACAACATCCTCTTCAGAATAAAAAAAACAAGTGAAATATATTAACCCCAATGTCCACAATCTTGAAACATTTCAGACAACCCCAAGGAACAATCATGGTATTTTTAAGCCCATTAAAATTAACCAAGTTTGGAGACGAGAAAGAGAGAGACACACACACATAAAACAAACTCTCAAACAGCGAGACTTCCCAATTAGTTCTAATTAATTGTAGTTATTAAGTGATAATTTTATTTTAATTTATGTTAAGGTTTGATACATGTGTAATTTAATTCTTTTATTCCAAACTATTCATAGAATCTCGCAAGCATATGGTACTAACGTAGTAGAGTGACTAAAGATTGTTCCCACGAGAATTTTGTAAATAATTACCAAGAGTCTTCAACAAACACTATTTATACAACTTTGAACAATTGATTTTGGTATCTAGTACTAAGAAAACTAACAGAATATTTAAAGTAACTAAGAAGTACTAAATGACAAAATTAAAGATGAAGAGGAATCTTTAACAAAGGTTGGTTAGTATAAGGCTAGCTAATTCTATCCAATCATTTTCTTTCAACCATTAATCAATTCATTTACGTCATTTGAAGATTCAATTTCCAATAGTAGACCTAGTCCTAATCCCTAATGATGATAACTCGAGTTTTTCCAATTTAATCGAGTTAAGTGTGGATCCCTTCTTTACTCAACTCTAATTAAACCAGTTTTTCATTCATGGAATTGTTATAGAGCCAAATAGACAATTTAGCCAACCACGATCTCAAAATTGATCTAATCTAGTAACAACTAGTAGTCTATGACAAAGGATTAACTCCCATTATCGCTTCAATCAACCCAGCCAATTCAAGAATTAGATATGTTTTCCATTCATCGTGTTCTATTGATTATCCCCAAAAATGCAACCTTTTTGATTAATGGTTTATTCAAAACAATTCATGGAATTTTACATCACCCGCACCTAACCCAAATAAAATTTGTGCATCGTTATGTAATTAAAACAAAAACAATTATCGAAAGTTCAAGAAATCATCTAAACAAGAAACTAGGGTTTATAAAATTAAAGTTGCAGAAAAAGAATGATACTCTAAATAATCAAGAAACTATAAAAGTTAAATAGAATAATAACTCAAATGAAATCCGAACTAAACAAATTACTTGAATTGAAATCTCAAATCCAAAAGCCAAGATAACACTGCAATCTTCCAAACTAATGCTTTGACAAGAAACTACTAGCTAAACTGAAATCGAATGGTCAAAGATTGAAAGGAAACAATTTTTTTGAATCATAGGTAGTAGTGAAACCCTAGGAAAGGACTAAAGGATAGAAAATGTCTGCTGTCTCTTATACACATCTAGATCACTTAAGAGAATAATAGGTTGTATCTTGTAACCCTGTAATTCTAGCCCATTAGCATCTAGCGCTCCAACATCAGGAATTAGCGTGGACAAAGCACTAGTGTTACTCTTTAAATGTTAGGGCTACTAGGCTATATATCGTAGGCTTCTTGTTTGAATTCTACCAACTCATAATGCTTAAGTAATATCATCTCACCAGCTGATTTCCAATCAAAATTTAGTACTTTAACTGCCCAAATTGCCTTGTATTTTAAGTTAATTGGAAGCTGTCACACTTTTCCTAAAACCTATCCTATAGGGAGACATCCCTATAAGAGTTTTAAATGCTATCCTATATGCTCAAAGCACATCGTCCAACATTCTAGCCCAATCTTACCTTGAAGTATTCATAGTTTTTCTATAATCCAATTCAATTCCTTATTTGAGATAGGAATTGCTTAAAACGAAGCCAAGGCTTTACAGTAATAAAATCTGGTGTATCACCCTATACTTAGATAATAAAGCTTAAAATTGGGACATTTTAAAATGTGAACCTCCGTCACTAATGATGGCTCTTGGCACTCCAAATCTTGAAAAGTTGTTATGTCTAATAAATTTTGTGACGACTCCAGCATCGTTAGTTGGTAATGCAACCACTTCAGCCTATTTAAAAACGTTGTACTACCACCAAAATGTGCCTATTAGAGAAAGAACTTGGAAATGGCCCCATAAAGTCAATATCCCATATATCAAAGAGTTCAACCACCAAAAAATTTTTGAGAGGCATTTTATTCTTGTGGGAGATATTCCCGAACTCTTTGACATTCATTGCAGTGCTCAACAAACTTCGTGGCTTCCTTAAATAGTGATAGCCAATATAATCCACTTTATAGTACTTTTGCTACTATTGATTTCCATGGTGTCCTCCATATTCACTATACATTTTCAATTTCCTCCTTCGGTACACACCTCCTGATCATTTGATCACTGCATCGCTTGTACAAGTATGGTTCATCCCAATAGAAGCATTTAATATCAAAGAAAATTTTCTTCTCCCCATTGTATTCTACTGATGAAAGAAGAACCTTGGCCACCAAATAATTTACAATATCTGTATAACACGGGTTGGTATTTGTTGCCATCAACTGTTCTTTGGCAAATTCTTCCTTAATATGTATCATCTCTACTCCATCTTTTTTTTAGAACTCTAATCTAGATAAATGATCCGCCATAGAATTTTTGACACCCTTTATATATACTATTTCCCAATCAAACTTTGACAAAAGTAAAACCCATCGTATTAATCTCACTTCTATCTCTGCATCGTTTTTTGATAACAAATATTTTAATGCAGAATGGTCAGAATGAACGATCACCTTGGAACGATTAAATACAAACAAAACTTATCAAATGCTAATACTACTACTAACAACTACTTTCATTGGTAGATGATAACCCTAAGAAATTTGGGTTATTCCTACTCTGTTTCATACGATTTTTTCCATAGTTTTGACACTTTTAGGTTTTATGATTGTTTTCATGCATTTTCATTTCTTGCATTAATATATGTTTAGTGCAGTGTTTTACTGTTTATTTGATGTTATTCGACTTATATTCATGTGTGCATGTGTTTAGGTTGTTTACCTAATTCCACCCAGAGTTTATGTTCTATGTGTGTTCTTGTTTGTCTTTTATTTATAGTTTTTGTTAGTTTTTAAGTGCTCTTAATGTGTATTTTTGTTCTACAGTTGTGTTGGAACAAACAGATGTCGGGCAAAGTTGTCAAAAGACAATCACAGACTGCGATTGGACTAGGTAAAATCAACATGCATAGACTACACTTGGGATAGAAGCATTACCATAGTCTGTGATAATCTAGCACACACTGTGGTTTCTTAGACTGGAGGTAGCTGTTACGTGATTTTGACAATTTTTAGAGTTCTTGGTGTCCGTTTTGGACCGAAATTGTGTGTTTCAACCTGAGGGATCGGGACTAGGTTTACTATTGGAAATTGAATCTAGAAACCATAAATAAGGGTCCTTAGGATCTCAAAAAGATGCTCTCTTTCAGTTTTCCTTTGGGAACTACATGATTAGACAATGGTTTTCATTGTTTTTCAAGAAAAGTTGAAGAGATTGTGGAAAGTGTGCCAGTTAAAGAAGATAAGGGAGAAAGCAATGAAAGTGTTAATCAAAACAAGAATTTTTCTAGTCTAACTCTAGTCCATAATTTTCATTAGTTAAACTCTTTAATTATAGTTTAATTAACTCTTTCTTCCCTTGTCAGTTTCTTCAAATAGTGTTCTAACCAAAGAACCGGTACTTGTTAAACTAATCGTTGTAGGTTTGACCACTACTTCTGCTCTAAACTGTTTAACTATACAATGGCTATGCGTTATCAGTTTATAGTAGAGCTATGTGATTATAAATTTTATATAACTAGATATTTAACATATCAATCGAATAATTGAAATTTTATATAACTAGATATTTAACATATCAGTCGAATAATTAATTTGACATAAAATTGCAATTATAGTTTAATCACTAGCATCACACATTAACTCAACTAGTAATGACTGGTCTCTTAGCTATGATTATAGTTGCAGTCACCAAAGCTCTCTTCAGGACTACAAAAGCATGCCAATTAACTTCAAATCTAAACACCACATCTTTTTGAAGCAGTGCACATAAAGGCTTAGCAATAAGGGAGAAATCTTTAATAAATTGTCGATAAAAATTGGTATGACCTAAACAATATTCTTACGCTCTTAATATTACTAGGTGGTAGAAGTTTTTCAATCACTTAAATTTTGGCCGTATTTACCTCTATACCTTTAGAAGAAAGTTTATGCCTGAACACTATCTCTTTCTTCACCATAAATGACATATTTCCCAATTAAGAGAAAGATTGGTTTCTACACATTTTTTAAAATAAGGGACAAATAATCATCATATTTGTATCCAAAAAATCATATAAACATTTTTCATGTGTCATAAGAGACAGGGATTATGCTTTACCTACATTTGTATGGTTTGAATTCTATGCATTACTTTGATAAGTAAAAGTGATATTTTCTTGGTCCTCTGAAACTATAGCAATTTAAAAATAACTACAATAATCATCCGAAGGTAGTAAAACGAAAATGTATAGGCTGAATATGGAGGACACCATGAAAATGAAAGGCAGAGGAAAACGACCCTTTATGATTGCTTCATTAAGTTTCTATAACAAATACAGATGCTCCACCTAGTTACATGTCTAGAAGGAATGAGCTTATTATTTTCATTCACTATCATAGTAATCCCTACTTTCTTTAGAACAAATTGGGTAGGACTAACCCATTCACTCTTATTAATGGCATAAATGATTCTTGCATCTAACCTGATCTCTTTTCTAACATCTTCTTTTAACATGGAATTAAGCCTATGTTGAGGTTACCTGCACATTTTATAGTTATCATTCATCAAAATTGTATACATTCTAATAGAAAGACTAATTCAATGATGCCATTAATGTTTAATCTTTCTATGGCACTTGTATACAACTTAAACATTATCAAGTAATTTAATTTGTCTCTTATACACATCTAGATGTGTATAAAACTAACAATAACAAGAAATGTCTTATACTTCCCTAGGAATGTATAATGAAACAGTTGTTAGTAGTAGTATTAGCACTGTCTCTTATACACATCTAGATGTGTATAAGAGACAGCTCCTTGACATAACTTTTTCATTTGATTTTTCATATGGTCTGGATTTCGTAACTGGAGGATTTGCCTCTAACATTTTCAAGCATGTTCTTATGGCCTCAGCCTGTTTTTCTACCTCCAAACTACATATCAAAGCCTTTTTTAATGGCAACTTTTGAACCTCATACCAGTAAAAATTAGATATTAAATCATCAACAATATCAATAACCATCAACAGAAATAGAAGGTAGTTTGGAAGAATTAAAAAAGTTGACAATTTGATCATTTATTCTAAATTCAATTCATTTCTTAAACATCTGTCAATGCTCTGCCAATGGCCAAAAATGGTCTTCTAAGGATCAATGGCATATGTTCTTTTCTTTTTCCATTTCGAGAATAATAAAGTCTCGTGACAAGTAACACGTATCCACCTTTACCTAGATTATCTTCAATTATACCAATTGGGTACTTAATGCTTCTAGCCAACTAAAGTGAAAAAAAATCTCAGCTTAAGCTCCCTACAATTTTTAGCTTCTTGTAAATTGACAAAAGCATAAGCCTCCAAATCACACAATGGTTTATCAAACTCCATCATCCTAGCTATGCAGGAAATAGAAAAGAAACCCAGATATTTCATTTTAGGGGGTAACCTATTTTGAATGATCCCACTTCAGCTTCTATTGTACAAAAAAATCTCATTACCTAGTAGATTCCTTTTCCCATTCGACACTTGTTTCATAAACTTTGCAGAGCTGGGCATATATTCAAGAACATCAATAAATGGAGTATTAATTTTTCACTTTCTTGAAAATATCAAGGAATCTCTTGAATTTATTCTTTATTGCATGCCCTTCAGCTTATTAGGGAATGGAACTTTTATTTCTGGCTTTGTGGGTTTACTCTCCAAAATCCTCGTTTGTTCGAATTTGAGATTTTCCTAATTGCTTCCCCTTGTCTTTCTCGTTGAACTTCCTATATTGGTATCTAATTCTGATTTTTTTTTTATTCTTCACTTTCATTGCTTTCTCCCTTATCTTCTTTAACTGGCACACTTTCCACAATCTTTCGAACTTCTCAGCATAATGGCCTTCACTTGCTCCATTGGTTATGAATTTTGTCACTAGGGAATGCTTCTTGTGGTCGTCTAGCAATGGTTCTTGTGATTTACCCTATTTAGCTCTCCAAGTTCCTAATTGTAACCTCCTAATATTTTAGCTACGCATCATAAGCTTTCTAATTCATTATACTTTGTTGCATAAACTATGTAGGAGTTCTCTCCAACTGACTTTCCCTTTCATTTGGAAGTATGCCTACTGTGGAAATGACTAAAATTGTTGCTGAATGTGTAGTCTAGGATTAGTACTTGTGATTGGTACAATGACTACATCAGAGTTCAATTTTATGTTGAAATTAAATATTCCTCCAACCTGTCTCTTATACGTGTTCTAAACAATTGTTTTGGGGCATGTGCTAATTCTGATTACCTATTACTCATGACCTACACAATAAGAAGATGACGAAGAAGCCTCTGTTGTGTTATGTTGACTATTCAGATTGTCAACATATCAATGACTGTGATGTAGTCATTGTACTGAAATTGAAATCTCCGATCTCTTTAGTTAAGGTGGCTATCTGAGCGAACATAGCTTTACTTTGATCAAGTATTGCATCCACTGTACCTAAATCATGAACTTCTCTCATAAGGTACCTGATTGAGCAGATTGTGATAGATAGTAATTTGAAGATATCATCTCAAGTAGTTCATGAGCTTTCTCAGGCGTCTTAGTGACAATGCATCATGGGCTGAAGAATCGACTATCTTACCGGTCTCTTGAAGTAACCTATTATTAAAGGACAGATACGAATCCAAAGTGTTGATCGATGTAAACATTTTTTACGTAGATCATTGTAGCCCTCCCATGTCTCATGCAGACTCTTTATTATACACATCTAGATGTGAAGAATGTAATGTCATTCCTTAACTTGCCTATTTGGATGGCAAATAATATTGTCATGAAGCCAATCCTTCCCAAATTGTGAACATTATAATCATCTAAGAAAACCATGTCTCTTATGCACATCTAGATGTAAAGTTAGAATGGGAATATCCTCAACTTTAATGCATCTACAGTGTCTCCATTATGCTTGAAAATATAACACACATCCTCAAAGTTTTATAAATTATGATCCGGATCTTCATTAGATAATCCTCTGAACATGGCATATTGTTGTAACATGGCAATCAGACCTGGTTTGATTGCAAATTCACATGTATGGGCAGTCTTGTAATGCTAGAATTCAAACCATCAAATGTAGGTAAAGCATAATCCCGAAGAGATTCAGGATTACCAACATGCCCATTATTTCCTTCATTATTTACTACATTCTCATCATGTCCTAGTATACTGGGTCCTCCTTGAGGTACATTACCAGCCACATTTGGTTTTGGCCTTTGCAGCTGCCTCATAGCTTTTCTCAAGGTCCTCAACATCCTTTCAATTTTAGGGTCTAAAGAAGTTTACTTTTGTCAAAGCTCATAAACTACAAAACAATACCAGAGAACTGATGAGATGCACAAGTGCAAAATCCTATAAACTAGAGCTAATGAGAATATAAATAAATAAAAACAAATAACACAAAATGTGAATAAAATCAAAGTCCAAAGTAGAAATTGTTTTGACATCTCAATATTACTAAAACAACAATTCCCGGTCACGGTGCCAAAACTTGATACATGTGTAGTTTAATTCTCATATTCCAAGCTATCCACAGAATCCCGCAAGTATACAATGTAAGTGTATTAGAGTGAATAAGGGTCATTCCCACAAGAATTGTGTGAACAATTATCAAGAGTCTTCAACAATCACTATTTATGCAACTTCAAACAATTGGTTTTGCTATTTGTACAATAAAATTAACAGCTATTTAAAGTACCTAAGAAGTACTAAACAACAAAATTAAAGATGAATAAAAATCAAATGAAAAAGTTATGTCAAGGATAAGGCTAGATAATTCCTAGAATCATTTGATTTCATTCTAGTAATTATCTAGCCTTATCTGCATTTTATGATTCAAGAGATTCCTGTAGTAAACCCAATTCCGATCCCTCATGATAATTGAGTTTTATTTATTTAATCGAATTATAAGTGTGGATCCCTCCTTTACTTAATTGTGATCAAACCTGTTTTTCATCCATGGAATTGTCATGGAACTAATAAGACAAATTTAGACAACCATGACCTGAAATTTGATCTAATATAATAACCAACTGTAGTCTGAGACAAACAATTAACTCCCATTCTCTCTTAATCAACCAGCCAAATCAAGAATTAGCTACTTTCTCGATTTCTCATGTTCTATTGATTATTACCCGAAGTGGGATCATTCAAAAAAGGTTAACATCTAATGAAATCATGAAGTTTCACACAATTAAGTAAATGAGGGATGGAATTACTGTCTCTTATACACATTAAAAGAAAATGTGTTATTGAAAGTGTAATAAATCATCTTTAAAAAATTAACATTTATAAAATTAAAGTTGCAATTAGAGAATGATTACTCTAAACAATTAAGGAACAACAAAAGTTAAATAAAACAATACCACAAATCAAAACTAAACACAGTACTCGAATTGAAATCTCAAATCTAAAATCCAAGATAACATTGCAAACTTATAAACTAATGTTTTGACAAGAAACTAACTAGCTAAACTAAAATCAAATGTTCAAAGATCTAAATGAAACAATTGTTTGGAACCCTAAGGTAGTAGTGAAACCCTAGGAAATGACTAAAATAATAAAAGTGATGGTTGTTCCTCAAAAGAACAACAGTTGGGCTATATATAGATGAAATCCTGTAACCCTGTATTCTGGCTTATCAGCACTGTCTCTTATACACATCTAGATGCGTATAGGAGATAGCTTAGATAGAGTGTCGTGGTGTTATGCTTTAAATGTCACTTACTCCTTCAACCACTTGAAATATGCATTTTAACTCCACAACACAGCACTTAAACGTGAAGAAGTCTGAGTTGTGTATAAGATAGTCAGAAATCAAATAGAATCAACATAACACTATACTTTTATCCTACAACACTAGGTATCACCATTAAAACACCAAAATCAAGACGAACAAAATAAACTAAGCCAAACATAATAGTAAAAAACTCTATAAATGATTTATCAATGGTATGGAAGCTACAATCCCAGTTCTCCCGGCATAATGAGTTTAATGTGAATTAATAGTCGTGATCTGACTAACTAAAGTACGAACTGTACACTCATTCACGATTACACTGGGTACTACCAATCTAAGTATCTAATGCATAGAACTACACATTGATGATTCCATATATCACAACCCATCTCCCAAATTAGCCACAAGCATAACCAATAAAAGAATTGCAACTAACAATAAATACATGTACACAGTAAATACAAAGAATAAACCATAGATTCATACTAAATAAACCAAATCATCATGCCATAAATACATAAATACCCTAAGCAGGATTCCATCTAAACCCTAGGTCATAAAATTAACTATTCTTAGTGAAAGAAAATGATTCAACCTAGAAACAAGATTTTTCATTAGATTAATTGCAAAATCCTTCTTGATTGTAGCATATATCTAAAAAAAAAAGACTAATAGGAAATGTTTACGAAGCATCGCAATGCTCTAAAACCTGTTTAACTCTAACCCTAACCTTGAACCTAAGTAGACGGCTAAATCCCCCAAGTTTTCGTCCCTATGATGGATTATACACATCTAGATGTGTATAAGAGACAGGCCAAAATCTAGTCTGTTATACACATTGATGTGTATACATGACAGGTTTGCAGACTTTGGTCATGGCCAAAGTGCCCTAGATATTTGTGTTCGCCATGACCAATAAGACTTTGGTCATGGCCAAAGTGCTCTCATATTCTTGCACTTTTTCTTACGAATCTTTCAGCATGGCCAACTTCATCCTTGTTTAGGCCAACACATTGCAAAAGTTTTGTAAACTATTGATGTTGTGGCAACTTAAATGCTGCAAAAAGTTTATCCCTCTTCCCAGCTTCTTGGTTTCATGCACAGCTAAGACCTTGACCTCAACCTTTCCAACATACGAACAACACATTTTTTAAAATAAACAAAATAACTATTTATACAAATTTTATGAAACAATGAAATGCAATCTAACTAACTAATTTGAAAGGGAAAATACATTAGTTAAGCATAACCAAAGGCGAGAATAACCCACTTTCGTGAATTATCACATTCCCAACCAAATCTTTTCTACTCCCTAGCAAACACTTAGAACTAACAACACAATGAATAACCAATCCAAATTTTCACCTCCTTCTCTCTACACTTTCTCACTCTAAAAAAAAACCAAAAACTCTACAAATTCCTTTGCCTTCTTCTCGGCCATGGCCGATCCAACTGCCCTTCAACCACCGGTTGAATGGCAACCCACCTTCACACAAGCACTTTTGAATGGCCAAAACTCAGACATCCCCACGCCAAAAATCGATGCACCCCTCAAAGCTCTTCAATCTCACAAAGGCGAACCAGCAATTTTCTTCTCTAATGACGAAATTCAACAACTTGCGTGCACCATTCCGCTTTACACTGGTTGGAAACTTCCCTAGGGGGAAACCGAATATGGAGATACATGGCAAAAGTTTCCACACAATAGGATTTAAAGGACAATTCACAGAAGGGTATCTTGATTATAAGCACGTCATCATCTGCTTCTCACTGGAGGAGGACTATCTCAGTTGCTGGTTGAAGAATACTTGGTTCATCAATGGCCACTACATGAGAGTACTCAAGTGGCACCCACTCTTTACTACCAACGAGGAACCATCCATAGTTCCTATTTGGATCACTCTTGAGGGACTCCCATCAATCTTCTTCAATAGGCACGCTGTGTTTAGCCTCGCTCAAGCTGTTGGAACCCCTCTCAAATTGGACATGGCAACAGAACACTTTACCCGGCCAAGTGTAGCGAAAGTGTGCGTTGAGGTTGACCTCCTGTCCGAGAACCCCTCAAGGGTGTGTTTGGAGTGGGAAAGGAAGGTACTTGGCAAAGAATTACCAGTACGAAGATGTACCTTCTACTACTGTACAAAATGCTAGAAAATTAGTCATGCTATTGAATCATGTAGGACGGGTGAATTGAGCTTGGCCAAACAACCAACGGCTCCAGGTGAACATATCCAAAATCCAGCAAAAAAGATCGCCCTAAAGCGTTGGACTCCAAGCAGGTCCATTGGGAACGAAGCAAGTACCATCAAGTTCTCCTATTGATAAAAGGACGAATCCAACCAGCCATGCTTCACTTGATGTTGTCCAATCAACTGCACACATGAATGCTTCACGCGGTGCTAAGGGCACACAAATGCGTGGTAGTTCAGCCCAAAAATAGCCACCACTCGGGGAGGAGCAACCAGCTATGGAGGAGGGATTATCCCAACTTGCAGCTCAAAATTCAAAACCCAACAATCAAGGGATCACTCTAACAACCCGGGATAAGGCATTTGTGTTCAAATCAGGAGATAGAGTCGAACCAACATCAGGATATCTTGGAAGCTCACAATTCGAGTCTCTGTCTACAGAATTCCAAGAACGGTTTTTAGGAACACCATGCAGAATCGGTTGTCCTAAAGGCAGTTGAAGATCATCCACAGCATCTCCACATTCGAATTCCACACAACCTCTCACTGGATGACTCTAACATTTCCTATGGTAAAATTATGGAAGAATTACCATGTTACTTTTCTGATAACGATTCTCCCCATGCAAACCATGCAAAGAACGAGGATATTCAACCATCTCTTCCTACTTCACAACAGGCCGGAAAGTCCTTGTCCAAGAAGAAAAGGCGTAAAGGAACTTATTCCATGCCAAGGCCAATGCGCACTCGGTTGGCTAGAAAAATTACCATCTCGCCCTCCTCTCCTCAGTGTTAAATGGATAGCATCCTCATATGGAATATACGGGAGATAGCAAATAAACCCTCATTGCGTAGGCTGAAATCACTCATCAAACAGCGCCGAATAAAACTTCTTGCATAACTGGAACCCATGGTGGACAAAGCTAGAATTTCTTTCTTTGCTCAAAAGCTGGGTCTTATAGTTTTGAATGTTGTGAATGTAACACTAATGGCAAATTTTGGATTTTTTGGAATAACGAGCTAGGTTTGGCTCTAAGCTTCAGTTCTGACCAGCTTTTACACGTTTCTATATCCTCTTCTTCTCAAAACACTGCTTTGAGAGCTTCCTTTGTATATGCAAAATGTACAAAACCGGAAAGGAGTGCACTCTGGGAGGATCTCCGTGCCATACAACCTCAAACTCCTTGGCTGGTTGGAGGTGATTTTAATGTTATCTCAAGCTCCGATGAATACCAAGGTTCTTGTCCGTTGCACCTTGATGCCACGGGAGAATTCAACGATTGCCTTTAGGAATGTGGCTTGATGGACTTACCTTTCCAAGGATGTAAATTCACTTGGCGTGGGAATAGGTTTGGTACCGTGGTATGGAAGTGGCTGGACAGAATTGTTTGCAATGCTGAATTTATGGCTACATTCCAACATATTAATGTTGAACATCTAATCAAAACATGCTCGGACCAATCCCCACTCGCTCTCAAAGCTACTCCAGCAATAACACCAGGTCCAAAGACATTTAAATTCCTTAACATGTGGGGTAAACACAAGAATTTTTTGCAGGTCGTGGGTAACAATTGGCAACTGGAATGTGCCAGTTCCTCCATCTTTATCCTTGCTTCCAAACTAAAAAGACTCAAAGCCGAACTTAGCAACTGGAGTCACACGGTGTTTGGCAATGTTTTTACAAAGGTGCACAAGACTAAACAACAAGTGAAGAGCCAAAAGGCAGCACCACCCAGAGTTCGGTTGATTAAAGCAAAGACGAGCTTTGTTCACAAATCCCTTCCCTTCACCTATTTGGGTTGTCCCATTCAAAAAGCCAAAAGAAGACATAATATCTTCCAGCCACTAATAGAAAAAGTGGCAGCCCGAATCCGTGGCTGGCAGACATGGTTTCGTTCACCCGAAGGACGAATGGTTCTCATCAAGCACGTCCTAAGTAGCATCCCAATTTATTTATTGTCTGTTCATGAACCTTTTACCTCCAAAATCAGTGCTTAAAGAGTTGGAATGGCAATTTGCTAATTTCTTTTGGGGTTGCTCGGAAAGGGTGCTAAAGCGACATGGGATCTCATGGGCAACAGTATGCCAGCCCACACACTCAAATGGTCTAGGGGTTCCCTTACTGGAGGTGGTGGTTCGTGGCTTTGGCATCAAACTTTGGTGGAAATTCCAGAAAAGCAATTCTTTGTGGTGCTCTTTTCTTCAAAATCGCTACCTTAATAGTGAGCATCCCACGTTAGTCTCGTCATCACCAAGTGATTCATATAATTGGAAGCGAATGTTGTGAGCTCGTGACGCTGTAGAAAAGTGGCTATTATTTCTCCCATGGAAGGCAGAATGCTCCTTTTGGTTCAACCCATGGACTGAACATGGGCCTTTATCCCACATGGTTGAACAAGTGTATGATGAACATCTTACGGTTTCACACGTTGGAGGTCACAATGGCTGGAATCTTTCCCCCCTGGTTGAGAAATACAGTCTAGTGAGAGTTACAAAACATCGCAGTAGTTCTCAGCACAAGACCATGGCTTCAAACTGATGAACCGGACCTCATTGTTTGGACCCTCACACGTAAAGGTTCTTTCTCACATCCACGTACCCCCCAAGGCGCGTATACTCTCTCGGCAAACGATTTGGGACAAGAGACTTCAGTTGAAGATCTCCATTTTCATATGTAAATTGATGAATAAGCAGCTGCCATTAGATGAAACCTTATGAAAAATTGGCTTCTCGTTGGCCTCTAAGTGCTGGTTTTGCTGTCATGAAGAATCCTTGGACCACCATTTTGTGGAATGTGAAATATCACGCCAAATTTGGCAATTCTTTGAAGACTGGCTGGAGTTACCTATTACCCCATCTACGACCATCTTGGAAAAGTTAAATTCATGGTGGTGGACTGCAACACCTTCTTCCGTAATTGGAGTAGTCCATAAAATACTTCCTTGCGTCATCTGTTGGTTCTTATGGAAAGCTAGGAACAAGGAGGTTTTGGATGGCAACACAAGTAGTGCAACAACGATTACTGCGGACATCAACTCTTATTTAGTAAATATCTCCTCAACTCATTCCTTTAAAAAGGTAACCACACCGATGACTTGCTACTGTCATGGGGCATTTGTAACCAACTAATCCAAACCAAGCCAAAAAAGATCCTAGCTGTCAAATGGGACTACCCTCCATACGGATGCCTCAAATTGAATGTGGATGGTGCTTCTAAAGGAAACCCAGGAATGGTAGCTAGTGGTGGCATCCTAAGGGATCATAACGGACAATGCATTAGGGCGTTTTCTAATGGTTACCAACAACAAACAAATTTACAAGCTGAGGCATTGGCTTTAGTGAAGATGTGCAGTATATTGCATGTGCACTCACTGGTTGTTGAGACTGATTCCCTTGTGCTAGTTAACACTTTGGTGGGCTCATTGGCACCGATTTGGAGTATTGACTCCCAACTTCGATTCATCAATAGCCATTGTGTTGGCTGAAAGACATCACTTTCAAGCATGTATATAGGGAAGCCAACTAAGTTGCTAATAGTTTAGCTAATGAGGGCATTTCAAAAAATAATTATGTTGAATATGATCGCTATACCATTCCTTACACTGTTAAAGGATTGGTTGGCCTAGATGCTAGGGGCTGCCCTAATATTCGCATTTGTAATCATTGATTCTATCAATAAAAAATAGTTCGTTTGCTTAAAAAAAAAAAAAAGAATAACCAATCCAAGCCATTATATTCAAGTTCTATAGTGTCATAGTGATAGTGGTCATAACAAATGCCAAAAGAACGTAAAAGAGAAAATTGTACTTAGTGCATGTGTAGATTTGGTCATTGATCGTAATGCAATACAAAACTATAAGTTTTATTACAAAATAATTTAACAAGGCAATATCACAATCAATTAGATCATTTTATATCAACATTGACCCTTAACAATGAACACTTAACTAATATGTCACACTTTCATCCCCTCTATTGCCTTGCTATGACAGCACTAGATTTTGAATAAAACTCATTAAGAACTTTATCAATACTGTAATGTAAGGCTAGGGTGATTGGGTAGGATAATATTGGATAAATAATTACTCAAATAATGTTATAAATTACATGTTAATATTGGCATCCATTTCCTCCTAAGTAAACTCTCACATAGGAATCATAAACATTTGGAAGAATGACGGTACTAACAGATAAAATGTGACCACGGGGTTTAAGATGATATTTACATACTATTTCAACCCCCAAGACTTTAGATTACCAACTTTATTCTTTTGAATCAACATGCCAACCAATATGTAATTCTTTCCCTTGCACCCTTATTTGCAAGAAAGAACAAAAACTATATATATTTTTATTTTTTCATTTTTTCATTTTTTTAACAATACCTTTCTTCCCATTTTTAGCATTGATCCTCGTGATTTCCCTTGAAGATCAAGAACATAAGAACACATGAGGAGAAACATGAACAAGTCATAGAAAGGGGCTAGGTAAAGGATAGAACAAAGTATAAATAGATGCAAGGTTAAAATATAGTATCTAGAAAAGAAATAAGTGATTCTAAATTTGAAAGAGGATACTAGGGTGAAATTGTAATCAAGGTAGAATTTTTTGCTCAAACATCCAACAGACTATATCTTTTTTTTATGTAAGGTACAACATATAGATGTGTATAAGGAGAAAATCCCAAGATTCTAATTTAAATCTACAGATCTAGTTTGGTATCGCAAGATTTTAATTGTTACCTGTGTATTATAGACAGGACGTACAACGTATTGAAGCATTTTTCATATTAATTTTTTCCAACAGCTTTTATCTCGCTACTTGGTTTGTTTCCCTAAATACATGTGAGAATGAAACAGTTCTGCCTTCTATGAGCCGTTTGATGAGCTGGAGTTCGTAGTCAATGCTCCATGGTGGCGTGGACAGCCCTTTCATGATATTAACGATAATTAGAGAGTCCATTTCTACCTCCACAGCCCATAGGTGTAGAGAGAAATACAATTTTAGGCAGTCTAGAAGGGCTAGCACCTCAGCCTTCGATACAACTATGGGCTGTTTACTGAGGTAGAAATGGTCTATGTAATTATCAACAAAGTATGTACAAAGGGCTGTCCACGCCCTGTCCTTTCCAGACATGATGCACCATCCACATTCAACTTGAAAACACTTATACCCAAGGAGAGAGTTCTTTAACAGGAAAACATTCTTTTCTTTGCTTGCAAACATCAAATTGGACCTGCAAATTCCGTGAAATGGTGTGGAAAAGATTGGTCTTTGGAAACGGAAATATTGAAGAAATTGTCTTCAAATAAGCACAAATGTCAGCAATGATTCGTGGCTGAGATGCTTGTCCCTTGAAAAGTAGCATTATTCCTAGACTTCCAAATGAACCAGCAAATAATGCATGGAAGGATTTTGTGTATTACCCCATTGTGGTAGAATGATGTATAAGAGACAGTCCTTACCCCCATTTTAGTCTCTGATTATTTGAAATGATGTTTCTTATCAAATCATTTATATTATGTGGTTGAAACTTGTGTTGCCAAAGTACATACCACAAAGAGATGGTTGGCAGATTCTTCATTGTTACAAAAGCGACATTTAGATGGTAATGGGATGCCTATCTTGGCAATCATATCATCCGTTGGTAGCCGTTTGTTTAACAATTTCCACATAAAGATGGAGATCTTCAGTTGGAGTCTCTTGTCCCAAATCATTTGTCTAGTGAATGATTGAGCCATTGGCCGAGGTGGATGAGATAGAGAAAGAGCCGTTGGAAGTAAGGGTCCAAATGAGCTTGTCCGATTCTGAATCCGGAGCTATGACCTTGTCTTTAATACAGTTCCAAATGTTGCGCAGCTCCTCATTGGAATATCTCTCGTCGAGTAAGGATAAATTCCATTTGTTAGAATTCCATACTTGGGAGTCAATACTCCAAATCATAGCCAATGTTGTACCATTTTAAAAAGCGGCCCTTGATCAATCCATGTGTGTCTCAAACCAGAAAGAAGAGTTGGCATTTCGGATAAGGGACAACATATTTTGCTCTGCCGAATCACGAACACGCAGCATTCGTTTCCATGTAAATGAGTCTCCAGGTGCTTCTTGAGCTACACAAGGATGAACGCAGCGGTATAAATATCGTCCATGGAGGAATGAACTCCATAAAGAATGGCCTTTTCGAAATTTCCACCATAATTTCATGTCTGAAACCATGCACCACAGCCGCTAATGGAATAATGTCTTCCTCCAGAGGTTACGTTGTCTTTATACACATCTAGACCATGCTATCCAATGACGTTTTGAAACCCCTTCCAATTTTCCCCAAAAGAAACCCGCAAATTGCCTATCTAGCTCCTTGAGGGCTGAAATTGGAGGAGCGAGAACTGCCATAAGAAAGATTGGGATGCTACTCAAAATGTGTTTGATGAGATAAGCCGGCTTAAGGACGGCAAATTCACATTCTCTAGCAGCTGCGGAGGAGTTGACCACCCTGGCAGAACCATTTGCCAAGGCTTTGTTGCAAAGCTGTCCAGAGGATGTCTCAAATTTTGAAATGAATGCCAAGAGATTACCAATTGAGTTTGCTTCTCCCTTTGTAAAAATTACTACATCATCCGCATAAGCCAAATGAGAGATGGTAGGGCATGACCTCGGAAGAGCAAACTCAGAAATTTTCCCAATGCGAAAAAGATCTTTCAAACCACGGGAGAAAGGCTTCATCATAATTATCCTTCAAGCTCTTTGGCCATCACCACCACCATCACGGCTGCAAGTGGACCAAGAAAGTCTATCAAAAGCTTTTGCGAGGTCCAATTTGATGATCAAGTTGCCACCTCTTGTTTTCCTGTTTAAGAACTCTACCATCTCTTGGGCTAGAAGAATATTATCTGCAATTTCTCTTCCTGGGACATAAGCACCTTGTTCGGGGGAAATAAGTTTGTGCATGATAGTGGAAAGCCTGGTAGCCAAAATCTTTGTACACACTTTGTTGAAGAAAGTACATAGACTAATGGGCCGAAAGTCAGTAAAAGATGAGGGATTCGCAACTTTTGGTATTAAAGTAATGAGGGTACTAGTGAACATACGCATCGTTGTTGCCCCTTCAAGAATGCACCTACAGCATTGAAAAGATCCCCATCAACAATATCCCAGCACAAGGAGCAGCAAAAACCGGACAGCTGCAAGCCCGCTGGTCATTTTGGTCTGTCCCAGAAAACACCTCTTTTAACTGTATTGTTCCAGTGTCTAACAGTTCAGCTCTTATACACATCTTGATTGTATAAGAGACTGGTGCTTATCACAACTAGAGTATATCTCAAAGTGTGATCTAAAACCATTGGTGTTTACTTATAAGGTGCTGTTGGAAAAAATTAATCCCCTCTGCTTCAATACGTTGTACGTCTTCAATCCAAACACCATCTACTTTAATTTTTGAGATACGCAAACGTTGTTTCTATAAATGAGTGCAGAATGGAAGAAAGTAGTATTATGGTCGCCTTCTTTTGACATTTTATCCCCGCTTATTTGAAGACAATTTCTTCAATATTTCCGTTTCCAAAGGTAATTGCTCCTTTCACACGAGATAATGCCAATTGATTGTTAGGATTTTGTTGCTGCAGCAAAGCTTCCTCCTTTGCATGTACTTCTCGTTCAGCTCACTTGAACTGTTGGAAAACACATTCCCAAACACCGTACGGTTCCAATTTTTTAGCTCCGCTTTCAATCGCTTGAGCTTGCAAGCAAAGATGAAGAGGGCGGTCCGAACAATGTAAAGACCAATTTTTTCCACTACCTGCAAAAATCTTTATGCTTAGTCCACATATTTAAGAATTTAAATGGTTTTGGGCCTGTTGTGACGTATTTGACACTTTAAGATAAGGAGAGGTGAATGATCCGAGCATGTCTTGATGAGGTGTTCCATGATCCTAATGTTGCGGACCATCTCTTTGTGGAATTCGTTGTTGCAACAAACAATTACCAACTTTTCCACACCATGCCTCCTGTCTCTTATAAAGGTAATGAGCAAGAAACATGAAAAACTTGATCGAGACTAAAATGGGGGTAAGGACAGTCCCCTTATTCCAAAAACCCAAATCTTCCCGTTAGAATTAGATTGACAACAATCAAACCCTAACTTTTGGGCGAAAAAGAAATGTGTATACAGATCCACCATAGGCTCCATTAAAGCAAGAATGTTTATTTTGTGGAGTGTAACCAGCAACTTTAACCTACGAATGGAAGGTTTATTACCTATTCCTCTTATATTCCAAGCTAAAACAAGTATCCATTAACAATGATTGTTGTTGAGGAATGGAAGAGTCATCCATGGCCACGGTGGTTTGCGTGCATAAGTTGAGGGATGTTGGCTGAATTATTACACCATTGCTCGGATGGGATTGTTTGGATAAGCTCCACATTTGTTGTATCCTCTGTTGACTTGGTCACATCTTCAGCATTGTTGAGGAGGTTAGGATTATCAACCGAATCTGGTATTGCAGCTCCTATCTCCAAGGGATCCATAACCGAATCTGATATTGCAGCTCCTAACTTCGAGGAATTCAAAATTTGAACCGATGGGGTAGTTAGAGATGCGGGATTGCCTCTTGCAGCCGTGATGGTGTTGGTGATGGTGGAGGTTTCGGCCGTGATGGTGGTGCCACTTGCAGCCGTGATGGTGGTGGTGATGGTGGAGGTTCGGCCGTGATGATGGTGGTGGTTCGCGGATCGATCAACTCCTCCGCACTGTTAGAGAATGTGAATTTGGTGGCTTTGTACCCGAGGGGCCCGGTCATGTACTAGGAAGTGGAGTCCATTTTTTGGTAGCCTTTTGTGTTTGCTGGGGTTGTGGGACATTTTTGGGATGGTTTGTCTGCTGGAGATGCTGGTTTGATGAACGGGGTTGCGGCTCTACAATCCAATGATGCATGACCAATTTTGTGGCAATTTGTACAAGAACTTCTTTTCTTCATAGCTGATTTTCTGCCATCTCTTATTCACATCTAGAAGTTGATCTCCTTAGCTGCTAAGGTAAGTCTAGAAGTAGATCAACTTATAAGACATACCTTAGCAGTGTTCATCTAGTGTGTATAAGAGATAGAGTGTAGTCTATGCTTATACACATCTACAACTGCTTGTACAATGCAGATGATCAGTATAATCTATTGTAGAAGACTGCTGGGAAGCCCTCCAAGGTTATCCATCAATCGTGCCCGTGTGGATAACCTTTCTAATGTAAAACGAATCATGACATGCTTGTGATGAAGATAGCCTACTGTACTATTACCTTTCAAAGGTAAGTTTACAGTCTGTCTCTTATACAATTAGATGTTAGGCTTGCCTCGTGGGAAGTGACCAACCAAAGTGTATTTAAATGGAGCAGCCAGCCTTTAGATGTGTATAAGAGACAGCGGCTGTCTTCTCTCCTTGTAGGATTGGATCTTTTCGAGGTTGTTCGGTTGTGCGTCGGTTGTTTCACCCATTAAAGCATGTGCAAAAGATTTAGATTGCCCCCCAGCAATAGGCTGGAGGGCATCACCTCGGCCATTGCAAAGAAACTCAAGGAAAAAGACTAGAGAGAGAGAGAGGTTTTAGAGAGGAGGAGAATTTTCGGTCTCAGTTTTTCCTCATCCTCTCTAGTTTTCCTTGAGTTATCATTTCCTACCCGAACCAACCATACTATCTAGATGTGTATAAGATGTTTTCTTAAAAAAATATTACGCAATTTTGACAATTTAGCTTGTTTTCGTAATTTCTTACAATAAATCTTTTATTATTTTTGTAGGGATTAAGATTTCAATAACAGTCACGTGGTGACCAATCAATATCTTATTTACACATTGATTTTAGTAAGAACAAATAGCTTAATTGGTCACCAAACTATTCGGTGATTGCTCAATCACCAAATAATGTTGTGGCCTAAAATACTATTGAACTTCTAAAAATACGTCTATAGGTTCACTTCATCTATTTCTTCAGTTAAGTGCATCATTAGCCCAGTTTGATGCATTTCACATGGGTTTCAATAGGTAAAATTATGTAAAAAGGCACCTAAGATCAAGATACCCTAAAATTACTTTCCCTGCCCTTTCCCTGCCACCTCTTCTCCTTCCTCCGCTGTGCTATTCCCTTCCTCATTCCTCCTTTGCAGCCTCTTTCCCTACCTCTTTCTTTCCTTTCCTATCTCCTCTCTTCCCTTCCACTCCTACCTGCCTTCTCTACCCTTCCCATTGTATAAGGAAAGTGGTAACAGTGTGAACCTTTTACAAGTGATTTCTAAGTTTAGTTCTACGTGTGTGGAAAATGCGAATTTAATATGTAACAATTATCCCTTAGTTTATCAAATTTTTGTTTTTTAAAAATTGACCACAATAATTTTTTTCCAAACAATTACTTAAAGATATACTTGCACAATAACAATATTAACAAATAGATTATGGAACAAATTTATAACTATTTCGCATTAAAATTAAAATTAAGACAAGGAGTTATAAATATACCTCCATTACAACAGACCTCTTATAGACTTGGGTTCCAACTTTTGCCTAGAAACAACTAGGCTCTAATACCAAAACTTTAAAATAACACTTCTTGGCTAGAAATGTATTATGGACTAAATGATTAACATGACAAACGCACAATTTAGAATATTTTTTGCAGAGAATAGATCCTATATTCTATAATCTGACAAGTAACCATAAAAGAAAGACACTTAATGGCTGAAGAAGATAGAATTTGAAATGAGAACCCCTTCAATTCTGCCCACTCTTACAGATAACTTCTCTTATTTATAGCAGTAGAAAAATTTTCGGATTTGAAACCATTTCAATTACAAATAACGTCATAAGATTCTGAAAGTTTCCCATTAGTTGGAGTAGATTTCATACGTCTTATCGTTTCAGATTTGGGGGTCCAGACTTGGTCTACTATATTTTTTATTTTTTTGTATTAGAAGTAGGTAGGAATGATAAAGACCTGACAGAGTAAGTAGGTAGTTAGTAATTTGAAGTATAGATTAGAATAGCTTATCTTTCAAGTTTCCTCTTTAATGAAAAATTCTCTATTATCATCTTTTAGATCTAGTTTTACTTTCTTCACAAGTTTAACTTTTGATTAGATAATTGTAGTGGGTTAATCATTAGCTTCAAGTAGATATAATTTTTACTTGCTTTCTAGTTTAAATTAGTGAGAATCTCTTTGCGTTCATTTTAGGGTTCCATAGAGAAATTAGAGTTCTTGTAGATTTATCTGCTTTTTAGTTAAGAATTCTCAATTCCTTGCATTAATTTCCAGTTAAAATTTCAGTGGGCTTGTTTATTATTATCAAAAAATCCCCGTTCATATTTAGATTTCAAGTTTAACTCTTTCCAAATTCTAGTTTAGAAATGGTTGCTTCTAGTCTTCAAAATTTCTTTTATGTAGTATTTGAAGTTGGGTTAATCAAGTGCTTTTTAATTTTAGTCTTATTTTAGTTAATTTAGAGTGATAATCAAGTGCTTTTATTTAATTGCTTTTATTATAATATCATAGTTAGTTTCTCAATTTCGTAATTGCTTAGTTTCATTTACTTGCTTTAGTAGGTAATTTAGATTAAAATTAGGTTTTAATTGTTTGAGTTTAATTATGGTTTTGAGTAGTGTAATTTCATCTTCTATTGTTTGAATTTGCTTAACTCCACAAGGATCCGTAAATCTTGGTAATGGCTTGCCAAACAATTTTTGCGGGAATGATACCCACTCATCCTATACTACTATCAACATATGATTACAAATGCGAATATTAGGGCAGCCCCTAGCATCTAGGCCAACCAATCCTTTAACAGTGTAAGGAATGGTATAGCGATCATATGCAACATAATTAGTTTTTGAAATGCCCTCATTAGCTAAACTATCAGCAACTTGGTTGGCTTCCCTATATACGTGCTTGAAAGTGATGTCTTTCCTAACACAATGGCTGTTGATGAATCGAAGTTGGGAGTCAATACTCCAAATCGGTGCCAATGAGCCCACCAAAGTGTTAACTAGAACAAGGGAATCAATCTCAACAACCAGTGAGTGCACATGTAATCTACTGCACGTCTGAAGTCCATCTACTAAAGCCAATGCCTCAGCACTTGTAAATTTGTTTGTTGTTGTTAACCATTAGAAAACGCCCTAATGCATTGTCCGTTGTGATCCCTTAGGATGCCACCACCAGCTACCATTCCTGGGTTTCCTTTAGAAACACCATCCACATTCAATTTGAGGCATCTGTATGGAGAGGCAGTCCCATTTGACAACTAGGATCTTTTTTGGCTTGGTTTGGATTAGTTGGTTACAAATGCCCCATGACAGTAGCAAATCATCGGCTGTGGTTACCTTTTTAAAGGGATGAGTTGAGGAGATATTTACTAAATAAGAGTTGATGTCCGTAGTAATCGTTGTTGGTTCTACTTGTGTTGCCATCAAAAACAGCCTTGTTCCTAGCTTTCCATAAGAACCAACAGATGACGCAAGGAAGTATTTTATGGACTACTCCAATTGCGGAAGAAGGTGTTGCAGCCCACCACCATGAATTTAACTTTTCCAAGATGGTCGTAGATGGGGTAATAGGTAACTCCAGCCAGTCTTCAAAGAATTGCCAAATTTGGCGTGATATTTCACATTCCACAAAAAGGTCTCTTATACACATCTAGATGTGTATAAGAGACAGGCAAACAAGAGCTTATACATGTTCTGAATGAAGTCTGTTGTCCCAAATCATTTGTCGAGAAAGTATACGCGCCTTGGGGGGGTACGTGGATGAGAGTGAGAAAGAACCTTTAGGTGTGAGGGTCCAAACAATGAGGTCCGGTTCATCAGTTTGAAGGCATGGTCTTGTTCTAAGAACTGCTGCGATGTTTTGTAACTTCTCATTGGAGTATTTCTCATCCAGGGGGGAAAGATTCCAGCCATTGTGACCTCCAACGTGTAAAACCTTAAGATGTTCATCATATACTTGTTCAACCATGTGGGATAAAGGCCCATGTTCAGTCCATGGGTCGAACCAAAAGGAGCAATATGCCTTCCGTGGGAGAAATAATAGCCAATTTTCTGCATCGTCACGAGCTCGCAACATTCTCTACCTATTATATGAATCACCTGGTGATGCCGAGACTAACGTGGGATACTCACTATTACAGGTAGCGATTTTATAAGAAAAAAGCACCACAAAGAATTGCTTTTTCGTGGGAATTTCCACCAAAGCTTGATGCCAAAGCCACGAACCACCACCTCCAGTAAGGGAACCCCTAGACCATTTGAGTGTGTGGGCTAGCATACTGTTGCCCATGAGATCCAATGTCGCTTTAGCACCCCTTCCGAGCAACCCCAAAAGAAATTAGCAAATTGCCATTCCAACTCTTTAAGCACTGATTTTGGAGGTAAAAGAACTGACAATAAATAAATTGGGATGCTACTTAGGACGTGCTTGATGAGAACCAGTCGTCCTCCGGGTAAAAGAAATCGCGTCTGCCAGCCACGAATTTGGGCTGCCACTTTTTCTATTAGTGGCTGGAAGATATTAAAGAGCTTTTGGCCTTTTGAATGGGACAGCCCAAATAGGTGAAGGGAAGGGATTTATGAACAAAGCCCGTCTATTATAGACATCTGATGTGTATAACAGACTGATACAATTTGGAAGTGCTCCTTCTACCTACGCCAAAAACTTGAAAGATTTATTTACTTGTATTCTCCTTTTGTGAAGATAACAACATCAGTCTGAAAAAGCTCAAGTGAGAGATGGTAGATGGCATTTCTTCGGGAGAGAATAATGCGATTTTGGTCGGTTTGAAAATGATTCTTCAATTCTTGGGAAAATGTTTCAAGCATTAAGATGAATAGCAAAGGTGATAAGGGGTCACCCTGGCGAACGCCTCTGGATGCCTTAAAAAATCCCTTGGGAGCTCCATTTATGAGTATAGAAAACCAACAGTCCTCCAAAATATGCTGCATAAGAGAGATCCAGTGGTCAGCAAATCCAAACTTCCGCAGTATTACGTAAAGGAAAGGCCAAGAAACCCTGTCAAAAGCCTTGGTGGGGTCAAGTTTTATGATCATATTCCCTTCCCTTCTTTTCCAGTCTATAGAATCAAACAGCTCTTGGACAAAAAGGATGTTGTCCGCAATGTCTCTTCCTTGGACGTAGGCCGCTTGTCCGGGAATTCAAATGAGCTTGGGCAGAATAGGTGAAAGGCGGCTGGCCAAGATTTTTGTGCAAATTTTATTGAAAAAAGTGCACAAACTAATGGGCCGAAATTCACTAAAGGAGTTGGGGCTGGCTACTTTTGGAATTAGAGCAATAAGGGTACTAGTGAACATACGAGGCAGCTTTGCACCTTTGAGAAAATCGCTCACTGCAAGGAAAAGATCATGATGAATAATGTCCCAACAAGTGGAAAAGAAAGTCCCGTTGTAGCCATCAATGCCCGCTGCACTGTTTGGGTTGAGAGAAACCACTGCATCCTTCAGTTCCTTCGTTGAGAGCTCGGATTAATAATCTTTTCCTTGCAGCAGCGATTTTCTCAAAGGTGCAAAGCCTGTCTCTTAGACACATCTAGGTCTAAGGGCGCAGGATTGTTAGCGGTCAAGAGTTCCTTAAAGATGTTCATGCCGGCCTCTTCAATGAGCTGCGTATTTTCAGTCCAGTTCTCATCTACTTTGATTCTAAAGATACGCAATCGCTGTCTTTTGGCAAAAATGGTAGAATGGAAGAATTTTGAGTTTAGATCCCCCTCTTTCAGCCATTTAATCCCTATTTTTTGCTGCCAAAATGTCTCTTCTTCCGCAAGACACACCATATGAGTATACAGCATGAAAGTAGAGCAATTTGGTTACTTTGGTTGTGATTTTGTAAGAGAGCTTCTTCCTTACTCTTCACTTGTTGTTCAGCCTTGTGCACCTTTGTAAAAACATTGCCAAACACCGTGTGACTCTAGTTCCAGAGTTCGGCTTTGAGTCTTTTTAGTTTGGAAGCAAGGATAAAGATGGGGGAACCGATACATTCCAGTTGCCAATTGTTACCCACGACCTGCAAAAAATCCTTGTGTGGAACTTAATGTTAAGGAATTTAAATGGCTTTGGACCTGGTGTTATTGCTGGAGTAGCTTTGAGAGCGAGTGGGGAATGGTCCGAGCATGTCTTGAGGAGATGTTCAACATTAATATGTTGGAACGCAGCCATAAGTATTCAGCATTGCAAACAATTCTGTCCAGCCGCTTCCATACCACGGTACCAAACCTATTTCCCACGCCAAGTAAATTTACAACCTTGGAAAGGTAAGTCCATCAAGCCACATTCCTGAAGGCAATCGTTGAATTCTCCCATGGCGTCAAGGTGCAACGGACAAGAACCTTGCTATTCATTGGAGCTTGATATAACATTAAAATCACCTCCAACCAACCAAGGAGTTTGAGGTTGTATGGCACGGAGATCCTCCCAGAGTGCTTTCCTTTCTGGTTTCGTACATTTTGCATATACAAATGAAGCTGCCAGGGCAGTGTTTTGAGAAGAAGAGGATATAGCAATATGTAAAAGCTAGTCGAAATTGAAGCTCGGAGCCAAACCTAGCTCGTTATTCCAAAAAATCCAAATTTTGCCATTAGTGTTACATTCACAACATTCAAAACCCAGCTTTTGAGCAAAGAAAGAAATTCTAGCTTTGTCCACCATGGGTTCCAGTAATGCAAGAAGTTTTATTCGGCGCTGTTTGATGAGTAATTTCAGCCTACGCAATAAGGGTTTATTTGCTATCCCCCGTATATTCCATGATTAATGGTCATCAACTCAGACCCTAATTTGGAGGAATCGTTGAAGGCGAACGAAAAATCTTCCAAATTGTGCAAGAATGAAGCCCATGCCATAGTCAAGCTAGTGACTATAAAAGAGCGCTTCCTGGGAGGCAACCCAAGTCTTTAATTTAGTTGTTATTGTTTTCTTTGGTGTGATTTTTAATTAGTTTAATGTTGAGTAATTTGGTTTGAATTAGGTTAGAATTTTAGTTTAAAAATATAAGTTTTTGAATTGAATAAATGGTGCTAAAGAATAAGGGAAATTGTCATCTTAACTTGTTAATTTTGTATTTGTAGGTTGTGCATGGAATTGGAGAAAAGTGATGAAGAGTTGAGAAATTTTGGCTAATTGTTGAAAGTACACTTTGCGGAAGTTCAGCTTCATATCATGATCTGGAATTTGAGATCGTCAATATGGAGCTCAAACTTCTGGAGAGTATATTTGTCATTTGTTCCATATCGCGATCTCAAATTTGAGATCGCGATATGAAACTCAAACTTCTAAAAAGGCTATTTTTCACCCAAGTCGAGATCGCGATCACGAATTCGATATTGCGATCTCAACTCCAACTAGATCGCAATCTCAGAAGATTTGAGATCTCGAGATCAGGCAAATGTCTCTTATACTCATCTAGGCAGAAATGTTTTTTTTATTTCAACTCTTCTTCTTCTTTTCTCAAAATTTTCTCATATTTTTCTCTTTTCCGAAGAACAACCCTCCCCAATCCCACAAATTCTTCCACTTTCTTCTCTTCAAAATCACTCCAATCTTCATAACCACCACAAACATCATTTTATTTCCTTCTAGGAGTATCAAAGCAAGGACATGTTGGGAGATTCCTTGGAGAATTTCACATCTAGATGTGTATAAGAGACAGATCCCGACTAGGCCTCATGAAAATAGATAATCATTTAGGAAGCTACTTAAATGCAAATGTGTGGTTCCATTTTGGGAATCAGATTCTAGACAAGGAGGGGTATAATATGAGAATCCTGAAAAGTATTAATTCTAGCAAATTGTCAACACAATTGGGCAATAAATTGTTGCAAATTTTTGAGAAAAAATGTGACATCAAATTGCTCTATTCTCTGAATTATTGAATTGTGGTTTGGATTGGTTTGAATTTTTGTTGAGAAATTGTGAAATTGTGTTGAAAATTTGGTGAATTAATTTTATTGGTTGTGTTCTTGGAACTGTTGCTGCTTGTCTGAATATTTGATTGAATTTTGTTGTGCAAATGACAAGAGGAGTGTATGGAATTGCTGAGAGAAAACCAAGAATTAGAGAAAGAGGAACGGGATCAAGGGAAAAAAAGGCCGGAGAGGGAACGAGTGGAGAAAGGGACATAGAACAACCTTTTGAGGGTGGTGGGAATATAGACCTCAGTTCTCGAGTGATAGAGCCCAACAATTATACAAAAACAATGATACACATCTAGGAAAGAATGAGGTTATTCGAGAAATGAACTTTGACCTTTCTATGCATTGCGGGGCTTACGAAGAAGCTAGAAAAGCCATTCAAGAGCAAATTAGGTCAAGAAATTAGGAGGGGTTTAATACTCCAATTGACTCCGGGGCTTCCTAGTTAGTGAAGGAATTTCACTGTAATTTGTGTGAATTGGAGGATGGCAAAGTGAGGGTATGGGGGGTATTGGTAGATTTTAGTTTGGATTTGATTAATGCCTACTTTAACATACCCCCGTGTCTTCCAGTCAATATTTGGCATTGTTGAATGATAAGGAGAAAGATATGAATGTAATTAAAAATGTCATATGCGATGTTTATGTTGATTGGATTAGGAGTGCTTCCTCTAATACTGAATTGAGATTTGCACGTCAGGAACTCTCATTGGTGGCCAAGTTATGGTTTTATTTTATTAGCTGCCGAATTTGGGGGTCCAATGCTTTGAGTTATATTCAGAGGGACAAAGTACTCTTGGTGTATGCTCAATTATGACAGGGGTGCCAGTAAATATTGGTAACCTTGTTATGTAAAGAGTTCTTGGATAGTGAAAGGTCCAGGCAACCTATCTTTTATACCCCTAGTTTGATTCACCATTTGTGCACTTTAGCAGGTTGCCCCATTGATCCTGCAAGCCAATGAGAATGTATAAGAGACATTAATCCTTTCATATGTTTACAAAATGGTGAGAGAATATGAAAAGCATCAAAGAAGAACACTCTACCCTTGTACCACTACCACCGCCTAAGAGTACCACTTATATTCAACGATGCTTCATAATGTCACATCTTGATTTGTATACGGTCAATGAAAAGGAAAGGAATGAATTGCAAGGGTATTGGACATACAGTGCAGCTAGGGATGCATAACAAGTTGACATTAATACGAGAAGCCCTCAAGACCACCTTATTGGGTACATGGGTTCGGCCACCACCACCTCCGGTTTGGCATTTTGGTCCACCTTGTGAACAACATTACATACCACCTGCAGCTTTAGCATACATCATGAGGGATCCAGCCAAGCAAGTGCGACCGTAGGGGATCAAGATGATGATCATGAAGAAGCACAAATCAATGAATCCGAGGGGGTCAAGACGAGATGGAACAAGAAGAATGATGCAATCAACTGCATTGGACTTTGATGATCTATAACCCGAGCAATGGAAGCACTTTGTTGAAGATGAACATTTTCTCTGTTTTTCATGATTTAGCACCTTGACTTTTGATTACTTTTATTTTATTTTTGGTCCTTTAATTTGGGATATTTTAGTTTTCTTTTGAGTAGATTGGCTAATGGCCTTAAGCTGACGCCAAGTAGATATCTTTTTGATGCTTCATGGATTAAATATTTTTGAGAATTGCATGTTGGATACTTGGTGTAGTTTCTAGTCGTGTTTATTACCTAATAAGAGTAGAATGGCTAAGGGCCTTAAGCTAATGCCATTTTTTGCAATTGTTGATGATTTGAATTGGATGTTGATTTTTATGGAGGTTAATTGATGAGATGTTAATGGCTTGGTTAAATACTCTTGGCACTTTTACTCAGTTTTAATTGTTAGTTTGAAATTATGTCATAGTTTGAGTAGTTTTTATTATTTTTGAACATGTCTTTATGTTGGATTTTGGGTGAGTGGAATACACATCTAGATTATTCATCAACTTGAATAAAAGAGGCAAATTTGGGGGTGTTTATTTTTTTGTGTTGGAAATGGTTGTTTTGTGCATACTGTTGTCACTTGATGTATAATGCATGGAAAAGAGATTAATTGAGTACTCAATGATAATGAATTTTGACGTACAATACTATATGATTGAAGTATTTTATTGGGTCATTTCATGGATTTATGTGTGAGTGAGTAGGTCTTTTACAACATAAAGATTTCAAAACTTGGCATTACTATTTTTTCAAAAAGAAGTATCAAAAATTTAGGAAAAATTATTTGAAATATTATTTCTGATCAAATCACCTATATTATTTTGTTAGACAATATTTCTTTTCAGAAAAAATGAGTTAAATGTCGAAACTCTTATTTCTCCAAAATAAGCCATTAGAGTAGTAATAAGGTATATACGGGATTCCAACATATACCCATGTTGTTTCTCCGAATTAAGCCATTAGGAATTGCGTTTTAGTATACCAATAAGTTAAGGAGTAAATGTTGTAATACTTATCATTGATCTCATATTACTTATTCCTTGTTAGAGGTCTATTCCCAAAATGTGTGACATTTGCATTTAAGTAGCTTCCTAAATGAACTTCTAAGAGACATGAGGCCTAGTCGGGATACACATCTAGATTCCATAAGATTTGTGATTTGAGAAGCAATGATGTTTTTAAATAGTATAGAACTAAAACATTTGGTAACTCACAAGATGTAATAATTCTTAATGATTAGAAACAACATGTGGTATATGTTGGAATCCCGTACTCGCCTTATTACTACTCTAATGGCTTATTTTGGAGAAACAACATGGGTACATTCTGTCTCTTATACACATCTAGATGTGTATAAGAGATAAGTACATCTAGAATTCATCAAGTGTTTTGTCAATTTTGGTGGTGTTTATGTATTTAAGTGTTAGTATTCTTTTAATTTTTGTTTTGCTAGGGACTAGTAAAATGCTAAGTTTGGGGGTGTGATAACTCCAGTAAACTAGAGTTAATTTACTCTAAATTATGGCATTTTGATAGTTTAAATTTTAAACTTTGAGTAATTAATTGAAAATTTTATTTATCATATTTCTTTCGTATGTGTTTATATTTTACACAAGATAGATATGATAAGTTTTTATTAAAATTTTAGCTTAAGTGGGTTAAATGCAATATGATTTTAACCGGCATCATATCTGTCTCTTATACTCAGTATTAGAGGAAGCACTCCTAATCCAATCAACACTAAACCTGTCTCTTATAGAGAGTCCAGATCGCGATCTGAACCCCTCCAGACCACCTGATCTGGACTCGGAAAAATGACTTAAATGATCTAGATCAATATCACAATATTACTAAATCCAGATCATGATATGGACTCGTTGGTAGTTTAAGTTGTAAGGGTAATTTTGTAATATTCTAGCAACTAATTTCTGATTTTTGCCTTGTGTAATACTCCACTATTTAAGATACTTTAAAATTGTAATAGAAGTAAGTAGGACTAGAGTAAGTTGGTAGCTAGTAATTTTTAGAATAGATTAGGATAGCGTAACTTTCAAGTTTCCTCTTTAATGAAAAGTTCTCTTTAATCATCTTTTAGATCTAGTTTTAATTTCTTCGTAAGTTTAAATTTTGATTAGATAATTGTATTAAAAGATAATCATTAACTCCAAGTAGATATAATTTTTACTTACTTTCTAGTTTAAATTATTGAGAATCTCTTTGCTTTCATTTTAGGGTTTCATAGAGAAATTAGGGTTCCTGTAGATTTATTGCTTTTTAGTTAGGAATTCTCAATTCCATGCATTAATTTCTAGTTAATTTTTAGCGCGCTTTCTTTATTATTAACAAAAAATCCAAAAATATTAAGATTTCAAGTTTAACTCTTTCCAAATTCTAGTTTAGAAATGGTTGCTTCTAGTCTTCAAAATTTCTTTTATGTAGTCTTTTTAATTGGGTTAATCAATTGCATTTTAATTTTAGTCTTATTTTAGTTAATTTAGAGTAGAATCAAGTGATTTTATTTAATTACTTTTATTAGAATATCGTAGTTAGTTTCTCAATTTCGTAATTGCTTAGCTTCATTTACTTGCTTTTGTAGGTAATTTAGCTTAAAATTAGGTTTTAAATGCTTGAGTTTAATTATGGTTTGGGATATTGTAGTTTCATCTTCTATTGTGTGAATTTTCTTAACTATACAAGGATCAACCGTAAATCTTAGTAATTGCTTGCCAAACAATTTTTTTGGGAACAATACCCACTCATTCTATACTACTATCAACTCCGTATACTTGCAGAAGTTAGGTGGAGTATAGTGATCTTGTGAGGTAATTCATTGCTTCTTTGTTTTTAAAGTTGAACTCTACCTAGAACAAGCAATCATATATTACACTTCTGTTGTATAGTCCTAATATTAGTGTTTCATCTTATTCATAATATTATGATAAGTTAAGAATCTATTTCTTCCTAAAACCTTTCAGCTACGTCATTATCTTCATCTGATTGACATCTATCATCTATGTTAAAAGTAAAGAGTTATTCAAAGTCATTATAAATGACTAATGGCATATCCACTCCATGTAAGTGGATGGTATCCTTTAAAAGTATTTTAATGTTGTCATCTTGATTAGGTTTATGCTTGTGAAATAATTGTGTCATGAGTTTCAGTACATCTCTTTTGAATATATCTTCTACTTTTGGTGGTTACCTTAGGTTCTTTGAAATAGTTTAACAATTTTTGTACATAAAACTATGAGATCAGTCTATGAGTATAGCATCTATTGATTATCTATTATGGCTTCACAAGGCATTCTTTCAATTTCAAGACCTTTTTCTTGATATTGAGTATAATAATGTATCAGATTCCAAATTGATATCCAATATGAAACCTTTCTCCTTCCATCTATCTTGTCGAGCTAGTGATATCTATAGAATAAACATTTAGCTCATTCTTGTTGACATTATAGCTAGGATATCCTTGATCATCAGAAAAAATCTTCAATTTAAGAATTTCATTAGGGACAAAATGTCTTCTTAAATACATCTAGATTAATTACAGTTGGTTCTTCCAATTTGCTTCAGTGTCCTCATAAGTTGATATCAACTTTCTAATGTGATAATCACGTAGGTATATGGAATGTACCAAACTTTTCAAGTATATACATTGCTGGATAGAGTTTATCACTGATGAGATCCCCTTTATCTTTACCAAATACCTGGATTATTTAAGTCCATATTAAAATTTCAAGTAAATTTTTAATAAATCCAAATTTGTGGATGCATCTAGCCTTCCATATCTTATTCAATTGCTGAAATAAGTCTACTGATTGTAGCTCTTGAGTCTCTCATTCTCTCACATGATTTTAACAATTCATTAGTTAGTTCAAACATTGATTTTCCGAACTCCCTTCTTTTAACAAGAATATGATTTTTCGCATATTGCATTTAAAGGTACATAGATATTACCATCAATTCTAGGGTTAAAGAAGTTAGGAATTTCTACTTCATGACATTTCCTTCATGACTTTGTTCATGACATTCTCAATCTTCATGACAAGTTTTGCCACCACTTTTTCATAGCTAATTGGTGCGTGCCAAACTTTGTTGACTTGAACATTCTTTCCTTTCGAGCTGATTGCCTTACTTGATTCTCCAAGTTCCTTATTGCCCTTTTCATCCTTCTATAATGAAAAATTGACAAGTTTATTCACTGTGAGCATGTACTAAGAAAATCTGCAATCACATTTTTGTTAGTGTTAATATAGACAACTTCAAAAGTGTACTAAGATATATAATTTTTCCATCTAACCCGTCTAGAGTTATCTACAACTTTCTTCATTTTAAAAAAAGTCTCTAGTAGCTTTATTACCAGTCATTATAAAAAAAAAATTATAGGAGCTAAATAAATTTGTAACCTTTAATTCCATTTTTTGTGTCCGAAATTTCCTTTTCAGAAATTATGTAATTTTGTTCATTTATTTAAAATTTTCATAATTATACCCACAAATTAATTCTTCAGAACTTTTTTGTTCTTCCAACACTTCTAAAAGGTCTTTCTTTCACGTAACTTATTTCCGAATAATTGAACTGCTTTTAGCACAACTCCCCAAAACATATCTGAAGTGTCAGTTTTTAAAATTAAGATATCAATTTATTAAGAAAAATAAACTTTTAACTAGGTTCAAAAAGAGAAATGACCTTTTTCAATCTTTCTGTATCTTCTTCTAACAAGTCATTCTATTTTTACACTATAATTTTCCTTATCCTTTTAACTTTTTCTCAATTTATCTAAGTTAGTTTTTTCCTATTTTGATAAATCTTTAACAAATTGCCTCTCATGATTAAGTAATCCTAATAAACTTTGCAATTAGAAAGAGTACTTAATTTTTCTAGAACTCTTCTATTTTTGTGACAATGTGGGCTGAAGAACAATACATGTTAGTTTAAAATAATTCCAAAATAATTCATTTCGTCTTTTCCAACTCAATAGTTTTTGGGCTAAGAATGATCCATTGTCTCTAAGATTTTTTACAGAACACTTAGTAATAGTCTGTATGTGTTCTTCTTTATTTTTGGAAAGATTAACATATTATTTATATAGACGAGAAATAGAATCAATTATATTGAAAAGATATTGTCCATTCATCTTTGAAATATTCTGGCACATTATATATTCCAAAAGGTAATACTATCTATTGGTAGTGTCATATGGAGCAGTGAATACAGTTAGTGGTTTTGATAGCTTCTTCAGGCAATTTTATTCGCCAAAAAGTTGATTTACTGTCAAATTTACTGTATATATACCTCTCTTAACACATCTACTTCGATGTATAAGAGACTTTTATTCTCATAAAATATCCATTAAATACAAGATTCTCATTTAATTTTTTTAATTTATTACCACTAGTTCATGGGCACACTCAACACATGTGAAAAGAGGAAAATTTTATACATGGGTGATTTTGTGAAATGAAAAACCTATTTCTTTATGGGATCAATATTATTAAAATAGTATTTATTAATTTTGAGTATGTTGTTGAAATTGTTTCCAATTATTTATGGAGGCAATACTCAAATGTGCATGATAAGAAAGAAAGGAAGAAAAAAATTGCTACGTATTATCATTTTTCATGCATTAATAATTTTAATTTGATCATACTTATTTAAAAACTAAATTAAGCAAAAAATGTAATTACCTTATAATTATTTGTGTGTATAAAATTGCATCACGTAATTGTTATAACAACTTGTAAAAAAATAATGATATAGATGGAGTATATGTTATAATATTTGTTACATAAATTAAGAAACCGAAGTAAATAGAGCAAACATTAATATTACTTTAACACGTATACGAATAAAGAAAAAACCTGTGACAATGAAAATCACACTTGTCGAAGCATTTTAGGACTTCCCAATGAAAGATATTTTCTATTGTCAAGGTTAATTTTTAGTATTTAATGGAGTTAGAATTGGCTTTTCATTGGTTCATAGAATTACACAATTGAGTGATAGAATTGAATCTGTTTTGTGCCCCAAATTTCATAATGGTTTAATGTTTAGAGTAGTTTTTTAACTACTATCTGTAATTTGAAGGAAGCAAACATGAATATGTCCTCATTTTCCCGTATATGAAGTAAAACTTTGTTGAAAATATAGTCTGATATCATGTAAAGGCAGTAATCGACTCCAACAACATTCCTCTCTGATCCTAAACCAGACACACTACTCTTTCTAATATAATCTTAATTTTCCCATATAAATTGAAGTAATTATCAGTTATATCCCACCCCATGCACATACAAAAACTATTAAGAAGATAATATATTTTGATAAGTAGAAAATAGGGTAAACATTAAATTTGACATGACATGTCATAAATTGAGCTTAACCTTTATATTTAGTAAGATTCTAGGTTTTTCTTTATTTATTCCACTATGTTTACTCACCTGGAATATAGGACCAGAATGAGGACTTTCAATTAGTTCTATCATTCCTCCTTGTACTAATTCTTTAATTTGAATATTAAAGTCATTTATAACTTATTTAGTAGAAATTTGGGTTCTTTACTTAGTAAGCTTTTGTTCATCTTTTCTATTTAACATGACAATATATAGGAGTTTTTGTCATAAAAATAAAGATTATCTAAGAAATTAGGTTTCAATTCTTTATGACCCAATGTGAATTATCCAATTTTATAACTCTTCTAGCTGTTATAAAATTGGACTAGACTTACCACAATTGATTGATACAAATCCTTTGTGAACAAACAAAATTTTGTGACTTTAACTATGGAATATATTAGTAAGATTTTTTCTTATCTAAAAATATAACTAAATCATCAGAGACACTCATAGGGTAATATTGAGAGATAAAATTATTTTCTAGTTAGATATCTCCATGCATATAAGGGAAACACAATATTTTGGTAGTTTAAAACTTTTTTTTCCCTCTTGTAGTCATAACTATAAATGAAAAATCCTTTGCTTTGTATTCTATTATGGTTGTTGTCTCATTAGAACTTTAGCTAAAATTAGATTTTTTAATTTTTGCCAAAATTTTACAGGAGTGCATTTCGCTGGCAAATAGAAGTGACTGCTCCTGTACTCTATTAAGTCGAGAAGACTATATGATTTACAACCTAAGAACTCAAATATAATTTTAATGTAAAATATCTTCTTTTATTTTGTAATAAGAGAAAAATATTGTATTAGAAACAATATTCATTTGTCCAAACCTCACATTTTTTGCACTTCTTGTTTAGAAGACAAAAAATTCTGTATGTAATATAGGAACTTGTACATTAGGCATTTTTTTGTTTTCAATTTGTTGCCTACTACTATCAGTTCTAGAAAATATTTTTTTTAACTTTCACCAATTTCATAATCTATTTTAAATGATCTTTTACTAGCACTCAAATTGTTGCCTTTGAAAAAAAAGAGTATTTTGTGAGACTAGGAATTCTATTGGTTTAATAGATTTTTCATTGTTTTTCTTGAGTAAAATTTTCAAATATCCATAATGCAATACTTCTAAAGACACAAAAATGCCTAATGTAATCTGATCCTATCTGTAATTTATACACATCAGGTGATCTCTTTAGCTCCAACAATAATATCACTAGTTAATTGATGGACAGCTTTCCAAGCTATTCTTAAATTATTATGAACACCTCTAATCATAATATTCTGCATTTGAATTCTTAAGACTATGATTTTTCAATTGCTTTATCATTTATAGATACAAAATAATTAAGTTTTACTCTAAACATTATTTTGCTCCAGCTACCAGATTAGATTGTATTCCACCTATTAAAGATTGCATTGGATCATGAAATCGTTTATCTTGGACAACATATAATAATGGCGAATCAATTCCAAACTTAAACAAGGGTGTTATACTAATTTTTATTAACCCAATATGAATAAAAGTGACTTTAGGATGTTTTTCCTAAAGTCTTTTAATTTTATTTTGTCAAATAGTTGTATTTTCACTTGACCATTAGAAATAACTTTGGCCTCTATAATATCTTCTAGATGTGTATAGTGACAAGGACGCCATGGTTTAAATTTATTTTTATATAAATTTTAAATTTTTAAATTTTTATATTTCTCCAATTTATCAATTTCAAGAGTAAAGTTTTCTTTGACTACATCGCCCAATTGTATTTTACCTAATTCATTATCTTGAACTGCTTCGAAAATTTCTAGTTTTTCAGGTTCCATCATATATATAAATTCATCAATGTCTAGTTCTAAGGAAACAAATTCCACTTCATAGAGACTGATATCATTATATTCATCAATTTCTTCTCCTCATATTTCTAATCCTTGTTCTTCAAGAAACTTTAATTCTCCAAAATTTTTCTTTAAACAATCTGGTTCAGTGTGACTTTTTTCATTGCAAAAGTATCAAGTATGATTTTTCTTAGAATTTTTTCAAGAAAATTTTTTCTTCTTTCTAGCATATTAATTTTTGGTGTAAAATTATTTCCTTTCTTCCATTTTCTAAATTTGAAGTGTTTCTTCCTTCTTTTATAGGGAATTTTTGATCCACATCCTATTTCCCAAGTTTCATTAAGAACTTTACCACACCGTATTTTTGAAAGTTGATTCTTAACATTCTTATGTGTTTTTCTATAATCGAAAGTTGTTCTTAACCCTTAGTTATCCTTGCTACCATTCTTTTTAAGATAATCCAAATACTGTCTTTCACAAATTTCTCCCCATGGTTCAGGAACTTTATGATAGATCTAGTGAGCCATATCTTGTGTTTTTAATTGCCAAAACAGGTCAATATTTTTGATAAAATTTGACAAAATCAATGTATTTAGTTATATCACATAATTTGCATTTTCTTAATGCTAATTTAATTTCTTTTATAAAGTTCGTCAGTGCAAATAGCACCTCCAAATACTTCTCTAATTTGAGTAACAAATTAAGTTGAAATGATTTTGAAGTCATTATTTTCATTAAGGATTTCTATCTTTTTTAATTTAACTTCTTTATTTTCTTCCCAGACTTTTAACCAATGAAGGGCATCTCCTTGTAATGTTTCAGAAATATAGTCTAAGAAATTTTCTCTTGACTATTCTTTTTTTATAATTTGTAATGATTATAGATAAGGATTGTGTCCAATCATTTGTAATCCTATTGTAATATTTAAGATGTACAAAGACATTTAATGGCTCCAGGAAGTCTTCATTTATTACTATATTACATGATTTTATTATTGGATATAGAAGTATCTTATTCTTTAACATTAATTTTTTTCATTACTTGTTAATTCTTCATCATCTGATATTGCCTCCAAATTCAACATACTTGTTGCGTAAAATTCGACATCTTATTCAGAAATTTTGTCATCAGAGTCGTTCTTATTTATAGAGTAATTAAACAAATGAAACACATCTTCATGTTGTTCCTAAAATGTTTGTATTTGATTTATATACTTGTTGCATTCAATAATATTATCTTCTTCCTTATACCAAAATATCAAATACTCAATTATTTCTTTGCATGCTTGGAAATCTTTTGTCTTTTTTTTTTTTTTAATTAAAACCACCCAAAAGGTGAGGAATGGACACCCTTTCATTAAAGAAACTAAATTGCAGGAAGGAGGGGCCTAGGCCAAAACCTCCTAAAAAATAATATACATTATACATTCTAGGGTGTCCTTATTTGCAAGGAGCGTGCAACTTGAGAATTTCTGACATAGTTATACACATAGTGATGTGTATAAGAGACAGGATGGACAATTAGAAATAGAATTCAATTGCTAAGCAAAACCAGTTAGACCTTTTCGCCTTCTTCCTCTCTTGAAGGGATTGCATGAACTCCTTTTGCTTAGCCATTGAATTCAATTTCCTCCCTACTATTTTGCTAATGATTTACAAATCCTTAGGGAGAAAGAAGCTGATTCTCTTGGAGATTCCAAATTCGAAAAGCAAGGTGTCAAATTAACTGGCTGCCTAAAACATTCCACTGATGGCTCTTCCCTTGCCTCAGAATTTAACAATGTCTAGTTTTCTGGCATTTCATTACGTAGTGCCCCATCGGTTGCATATAAAGAAGATTCTTTATGTTGTGTCTTGCCAGGATTGTTCTTATCAGGATTTGTTGAAGAAGATTCTGTGCCTGAAGCAACTTGAGTAGCTCATGAATGTGGGAATACTATCTAATGTATGTGCATGGCTATTGTTGTTGGAGGGGACCGTAAAAATTGCTTTACTAGTGCCATATCCTTGCATTGTTTTGTATGGGAAGTTTCATGCAAAGGTGATCTCTCCTGATCTTCTGGATATTTAGCCGTGGGGTTGGGGCAGATGTGTATAAGAAACTTCTCTTATACATGCTTTAAGGGAATCCCCTCCAACAACTTATAGATTATCTAAGGAATTGTCTCTTATAACATCTTCAACTTCCAAGACTTGCTCCTCATCCACCTCCACAATTGAGGGCATTTTAAAATTCAATTCTTTTTGCACTTGTGGGGTACCCGATCTTGAACAACCGGATTATAACAATTGGAGCATGAGATGATTGCGGGTCCAACATCTAGAAAGATATTAGTTTATGAACCTAAACCCATATTTGTTTCTCCTCGGGAGATGGTGCCACCCCTTGTGGCCGAGAATGCTACTCTACCACCACTAACTTTCCCTTGCCTCGGTTTGATGGCGGCTCCTCTACCACGACCGCCTTTCCTTTTGCTCCTTCATCCACTGGGCAATTTACAAGAACATAATCATCAATTTTTTGAAATTTTCTCCAGAATTGCGGGAGCTTCTCATAAGTAATGTTTTGCCAATAATTAATGCCTCCAAGTCCATCCTTACTCGGTTAGGTAAAATTGCTTGAAAATCAACCTCAACACATATCTTTGCAACACCAGGTCTAGACAATGAAATGGTAGCGGCATCTAACTTCAGCAGGGTATCGATTGCTTGGGCAATTGAAGACAAGATAGGCTTCTTAAAAGAATAAAAGGCAACCCTTCAATTCTGTCTCTTATACTGTCTCTTGAAGATACTATCTTGATGTGAAAAGAGAAGGCTTCAGCAACTTGAAATTTGTTAGAATATCCTTTTATGAACTGCATCTTTTATAATACCTCAAGAAGTCATCTTCAAGATCAAATCGAATAAGAATATGCTTATGGCCCAACAATCCCAAAGATGCTACACCTTTAAATAGCTAGGAAGTTTTTCTGAATCAATTCCATGTTAGGCCTTCCGCATTCAAACTTCCCAACCAATGAAAATTCAAATGGCTCAGACAACTCAGTAATTTCCTCCTTTCGCGTGAACCTAATAGGTTCAATTCACCTTTATACATCTGAATTTTCTTGAGAGGAGCATTTGCAATGTCATTTGTAAAGCACAAAATATGATTCAGAAAAACTTCCTAGCTATTTAAAGGTGTAGCATCTTTGGGATTGTTGGGCCATAGCTACCAAGGGCATTTGATAAGGAGGAGAGTTTAGAGAGAAAAACAGCTCTAGAGAGAAGAAAGAGAGAAAAATGCCAAAAAATAACAGTAAATAGAGATGTAGAGATCGATCCCCTTACATCTCGCATGCTAAGCGAGTGCTCCACCATCTGAGTTGCATCCCTACGTTCATCTTATTATCTTCTATATACTCAATGGTTAATATTTTATCATATCTTTTTGTAACTCCTTAAATAATTTAGAAATTTCTTTTTTTTCTAGAGTCACCTGGGTTATTAACCTTGCAATGGATGTTTCATTATAGTCTTTGTTGGCTATAGGTCGTAAAAGTTTTTTTAGTATCTTCATTTAGAACAATTGATGTTTTCTAACATTAAATTTAGAATCATGTACAAATTTATTATATCCTATACACTATCTACCAGAAAATTGATTATTCAACTAAATTTTCATCATTAATTAATTTTCATACAGATGTTTTATGTGAGGGTATTCCTTTCCCTCTCCTGGTATATAATGAATTTTTCTTTCTTCTTCCATTTTTAATTTTTTATCCCAAAAAACTCACCCAACAATTTAGATCTAGTCCTTCTAAAGTTAAAGTTTAAGTTTGAGAAGGACAATAAGGGTTAACCTGATATTCTACACTTGTGGTCTCCTGGTTGAGAAATGGATTCTAGAAATTTTTTAGGTATTTATAGGATTTAGATAAAGGTTTAACCTTAGGTAGAATTCTATTATAAATATAGGGATTTCAAGACAAATATTATAAAAAAAGACAACTGTAAATTAGGAATGGGTGTTCAAAATAAGCACAAAGGTTTTCTATCTATAGTTAGCACAATATTAGAATTTAATCGAGAACAAGGAGAGGGAAATCGAATGATACATAAAAGTAAGCACTTAGGATGCAACTCATAGCCAATAACAATTTGCCAACGCATACACATCTTGACCACATGTTCTTATTACTAAATTATTATTGTGAAACCTATTTGACTAGAAAATAATCCATCACCATATTTTCTCTTCAACAATAACCACTATAATATTAGAGCTTGTTACAACCACTACTAAATCATCAGTGACAGATTATTTTCTAGTATAAACCATGTCACTCCTCAATGCCAAGTTAGAGAATTAATTAGCTCTAATATTATTATTTTTTTCTTTGACATACAAAAATTGATATTGAGTTTGCTGACATGAGATAAAGGAATTTGTTAGTTCCTTCTTCAAAGATGGTGATTGATGAGCTCATAAATGTAGTATATTTTATATATCGTTTACCTCTGTTTTCATGTAACTTGAGCAATAACTGAGTTAAATAGAAGATCAATTGTTTTATTTTTATTTTGATAGGGCTTGAATGAAAAATGAGCCAAAATCGATCAAAAAAGTTGGAGAAAAATCAAAAGGATGCAAAGCGTGCACCGGCAGGGAGGGAATTTGGACACTATTCAGCATTTCAAGCATTACTTTCTTGTCTGAACTCCATTGAAGTGATTCAAGATGTTTGGAAAGCTAAGGAAGAGGGCTATTACTTTCATGTTTTGAGGTTTCCCAAATTTCAGCAGCATCAAGGTCAAAATAGAGGTGGAAGTTAAAGCTGACAGTCTGCCATTTGGACACATGCACAAGGAAAGGCCTGCACACGAGAAAATGGAGTTGTTGCTACTGGAATTGCACACATGCGCAACAAAATCCTGTGCATGTGCGAACACCGAGTTGCAGCTTATGTGAATTACTTGTTTGGAAGTTTCTCCACCCGGTTGGACTCCTTATAAGAGTTATCATATTTTAATCATCTTAGGGGTTCAAAACCTGATGTAACCCCTCTAAATACCCCATTAAGATGGGTCTTGAGCAATAGATAGCAGTTATTAGTTAGATTAAAAGTTAGAATAGAAAATCTCAAAAATCATAGCTAGGGTTTTATTTTTCTTACTCAAGACTTCAAGCACATCAACTTCTTGTTGCGGGCTACACTATTGAGTTTGATTTCTTGATTTAGATTCAATTTATGCAAGTTTTTCCTACAATTTCATTACTTTAATATTGCTGCATTTATTTTCTAGTTCATTAATTTAACTTTGCTTCCGGTGAATTTTATTACTTTCTCTAGTTTTACTTTCTGCTTTCTCTAGCCTTAATTGCTTTTGATAATTGCTTTTAGTTTCCTAGTTGCTCAACTTGATTTAGTTAAGGTATAACAAAACTCTTGTAATTAATTTGTCTAACTAGTTCGTAGGTTCGTAAACCCTAGTAATTGACCAATAGTCCTCATGAGAATGATCCTTACTCACCCGATCTACAAACATACCTCTTATCCTTGCGAGCATGTGTAAGCATTGATTAAGGTTACTAAGGGTTATTTATTAACTTGTTTATGAACTGATGGTGCTTAATCAATATTACACCTAACAAGTTATTGGTGCTGTTATCAGGAACTATTCTTGGTGCAATATTAGGTTTAGCAAGTTTTACTAGATTAGACATTTTATTTTCCAATCAAGCATCCTCTTCCCGACCATATCAGTCACCTAATTTATGGAATTTCAAGAATTTTCCATCTCAGCCGAGTAACTCATATTAACCTCCACCACAAAGAACCCCACTTCAAAATATTAATTATCCTCCACAAGTAAATCTTGACTAACCTATTCAGGATAATTTTAGGATGTATTTCGAGAACTTACGGAAGGAGTATGAGAATCTTTCAGCTACCACGAGGAACTTGAAAATGCAAATGGGACAATTCACACGGCAAAACAATAAAAAACCTATGCGGACATTGCAAAGTGATACTATTCCTAACCCAAGGGATAACACTCATGGAAGAGAACAAGTGCAAGCAGTTACTTTAAGGAGTGGTAGAAGTGTCAAGCCGACGAAAGTTAATGTGGAATGATGCAAGCAACATGGAAAAGACTGAGGCAAAGGAAAAGAAAGAGGCAACCAAGAGCAGTGTTTATCAAGATTCACCTTCCAAGGCTCTTAACCAACAAGGTGACACTAAGGACCTCTCTACTGTACCAGGTAAGCCGGTAAGTATTCCTTTCCCTCAGAGGACGAGGAAGGATGAGAAAACAAAGGAATTTAAAAAAAAAAATTGGAAAGTTTAAGAAAGATAGAAATTAACATTCCTTTTATTGAGGCCATTGAAAACATGCCTAGCTATGCCAAGTTTATGAAATAGATTTTATTGAGCAAGAAGAAGCTAATGGACTGTCTCTTATACACATCTAGATGTGTATAAGAGACAGGTTTGGAGTCATCTTTGACCGATTTCTTGAAATCGTCCATAATCCATTCTATGCAAGATAGGAGGAGTGACATTTCAAAGAGCCCTTTGTGATTCGGCACACCTAGGCATCAACCTTATTCCTCATTCCACTTGTAAGAAGTCGTGAATAGAAGATGACCCAAACCAACAAACATCACTCTTCAATTGGTAGATCAAAGTGCGCAACAACTGGTAGGAGTGGTTGAAGACCTCATCGTCAAAGTAGGCAAAGTATTCTTATTGGCAGACTTAATAGTTCTCGACATGGAGGAAGATATGATGACCCCATTAATTCTTAGAAGACCCTTCTTGGCCACCGAACAAGCCATCATTGATGTTCAAGCTGGAAATTTACAATTTACAGTCAATGATGATATTGTGTCATTTAATGTTTTTTATTCTTTCAAATTTCCATCTAAATATGATGATTTAACGAGTGTTGATGTGATTGATGATTTAGTTATGGACTTTTTCAAGAAATCGGTCAAAGATGACTCCAAAGTCATGGAAGACTTCCACAAGAATGTCATGGACTGTAGTAAACAAGAAAGTACTCAAAATGATGATTTGAAAGAAGAAGAAGATGAGGAATGCAAATCAGATGGTAAAGGTAAAGAAGGGTCTCCGACCAACGAACATCCCAAGGTTGAACTCAAACCACTTTCTTCTCAACTTAAGTATGTTTTTCTTGGAGAATATGATACATATCCTGTCACTGTGAGTGCTTCACCTTTAGACATTGAATTAGGCAAATTGATTTTTGTTCTAAAAAAGCATCATGGGGCAATTCTATGGAGCATTCATAATATAGAAGGAATAAGCCCTTTAGTAAGCATGTACAAAATACTCCTTAATGATACTTACAAGCCAATTAGACAACCTCAAAGAAGACTAAATCCAAGCTTAAAAAAGGCAGTTAGTCAGTGTATAAGAGACAGCAATAAGACGCATGAAATCATTTATCGCATACGTGATAGTGAATGGGTAAGTCCAACTCATTTGAGCTGTCCTTATAAATGATCTTGATTTATGACTAGTTTTGGGCAAATGGAAAAATGAATTAATTCCCTCTAGATTAGCAACCGGGTAGCAAATGTGCATTGATTATAGGAAACATAACGAAACCACTAGGAAAGATAATTTTCCTCTTTGTCTTTTATTGATCAAATTCTTGAGTGTTTATCTAGACATGCGTCTTATTGCTTTCTTGATGGTTATTCAGGGTATTTTCAAATTTTTATAGCGCCTGAAGATCCAAACAAAACTACTTTTTTCACTTGCCCATATAGAACTTTTGCTTGCCGGCGTATGCCTTTTGGATTGTGCAATGCTCCTAGATCATGTATAAGAATGCATGACATCTATTTTCCATGACAACATTATTGAGAAGTTTATTGAAATTGTCATGGATGATTTCAGTGTTTTTGGGGATTCTTTTGATACATGCTTAGATAATCTTGCTTCTATTTTGGAAAGATGTGAGTCTACCAACTTGGCACTAAACTGGGAGAAGTGTCATTTTATGGTTAAAGAAGGAATTGTTCTAGGCCAACATATTTCAGCTAAGGGCGTTAATGTTGATAAATCTAAAGTAGAAGTCATAGAAAAATTGCCTCTTTCTTCTAATGTGAAAGGAGTGAGGAGCTTCCTAGGTCACACCGTTTTCTACCGACTTTTAATTAAAATTTTTTCTTTAATTTCTTGCCCTTTATGTACTTTATTGCAAAAATATGTGCCTTTTGTTTTTAATGATGAATGTTTGTCTGGTTTCAAGAAATTGAAAAAAGCTTTGATTACTGCACCAGTCATAGTCACAACGAATTGGAATTTACCTTTTGGGTTAATGTGTGATACAAGCGACTATGCCGTGGGGACGGCTTTGTGTCAAAAGAAAGACAAAGTTTTGCATGTGATTTATTATGCTAGCTGAATCCTAAATGAAGTCCAATTGAATTATTCCACTACGAAGAAAGAGTTGCTAGTGGTAATTTTTGTATTTGATAAGTTTAGGAATCTTATAGGTAATAAGGTGATTGTTCATCAGACCATGCAGCCCTTAAGTACCTATTGACAAAGAATGATGCAAAGCCTAGACTATTCAGGTGGATTTTACTATTGCAGGAATTCGATTGAGAGGTGATGGATAAAAAGGGAGCTGAAATACACACGATAGCCAAGCACCTATCGAGATTAGAACAACCAAAAGCGGAGCTAGGTGAGAAAGTGCCAATCAATGAGACTTTTTCAGAAGAAAACCTCATGCGAATGGATAGTGGTGCACCTTGAAGATGCTATGCGGATATTGTTAATTTCCTCGTGGACAATGTAATCCTGTCTCTTATACACATCTAGATGTGTATAAGAGACAGACCGGGAGCAAATACTACATTTGGGATGATCCTTATCTATACCGCCAATGTAAAGATCAAGTGATCAAGAGATGCATTCCAGAAAAGAAAATTCAAATTGTTTTATGCCACTATCACTCTTTATCGATAGGAGGGCACCATGCCTCTCAAACGACGGCGGCGAAAATCCTTCAGAATGGGCTTTATTAGCCTACATTATTCCGAGATGCAAGGGACTTTGTGCTAAACTGTGATGAATGTCAACGTACCGGTGACCTATCTGGAAGAGATGAAATGCCTTTGAACAATATCTTAGTTCGTGAAATTTTTTTATGTGTGGGGTATTGATTTCATGGGCCTTTTTCCACCATCACACAACAATAGATTCATTCCTGTAGCAGTGGATTACGTGTCCAAGTAGATGGAAGCTACGTCACTACCAACAAATGATGCACGAGTGGTAGTGAATTTTGTGAGAAAGAACATTTTCTCAAGGTTTGGTGTTCCAAACAATCATAAGTAACAGAGGATCACAATTCAAAAATTCTTTATTTGAATCCTTCTTGTCCAAATATGGAGTAACCCACAAAATAGCCTTGGCATATCACCTGGAAACTTCTGGGCAGGTGGAAGTCTCAAATCAGGAGCTGAAATGCATTCTCGAGAAAATCGTGAACTCTTCGAGGAAAGACTGGTCCAAAAAGCTTGATGACGTCTATGGGCATGTGGGATAGCCTTTAATAGTCCGAAAAGGACATCTCCCTATTGAATGGTTTACGGTAAGGCTTGTCGTCTTCCAGTGAAAATCGAACACAAGGCATACTGGGCAATTAAACTTCATGGAGTCTAAATTATGATCTAAATAAGGCTGGGGAGAAAAGGCCACTCGACTTGAATGAATTGGATGAATTCTCCGAGAGGCCTACGTCAATACATCTCTTAGAAGGAGAAAACGAAGGATTGGCATGACAAGCATATTTATGGGAAAGAATTCAAAGTCGGGGATATGGTTTTACTGTACAATTCAAGATTATGGTTATTCCCCAGAAAATTGAAGTCAAGATAGTCTGGACCATTTGAGGTGGTGCGTGTTTTCCCATATGGCTCAGTAGAACTAAAAGGGAGTCAAAGAAATTTCAAAGTGAATGGCCACCAGGTGAAGTTACTATGTCGAAATTATCCACAAGGAACGGGAAACCGTTCACCTTGCCAATGCTTGATCCTACATGCCAAAGTCGAACCTAAGACTATAAATAAGGGCGCTACATGAGAGGCAACCCATGTCTTTTTATAATTTTGTTTGCGCATGTTTTGTTTTTACGGTTGTTATTTGTGTGCATGTCATCCTAAGATGCATATTAAACAGACTAACATGTGTTTTTCATGGTTTTATATTTTGTTTCAATTTTTGGGGATCAATTTTGCTTGCTTAAGGGTCTTAAATTACACACATGCACACCAATTCCCAGAAACTAAGAAAAGCTATTCTTGACTCTGGCACAGCTTGCACATGCAAACTAGTCACAAACCCGATTCCTAGCAGTACTGGACTAGCACACATGCTTGTGCATGTGTGCAAGCTACTATAAGGGACCGAATGGTTCCCTTTTTGTTTCCTAACCCAAACAAATTCTTTTCAAAGAACCTCTCTTTCAAAAATCCTTTCAACCCCAAAACTTTCAACCCTCAAATCACTTCTTTTTCTCATTAATCCACATCAAAATTTCTTCAATTTTACAAGCATAAACTTCATGGAGGTATGATATTCATTCAATTCCTTCAATTTCTTCTTGTTGGGTTAATACATTGCCTTGAAAGAGTCTATTTAAATTTCATACTTTCATTGTGTTTCCCATTGTTGTTCAATTATGTTCTTGGATGTTAGATGTGTGAATTTTGTGCTTGGTTAACTGAATGGGGAATACATGTGTGTCTCTTTTACATGTAAAAATTCTCTAATTGCTCATGCACGCCAAGTGTTGGACAAAATGTCTCAATGAGTAAAATTGTTAAATCCGTTGGTGTTTGTGGATGAATTTGATTCTTTGGACTTCTCATATATCACATGATTACTCCCTATTTGATTTGTGTAATTAATAAAGGATTCAAGAGTGTTTTGGTTCAAATTGTGCATAACTTAGTATTGGTGTTATCACGTGTTATTGCTATTGTGAATACTAAGTTTTCTTTTAGTTTGAGTGTGGACAATCAGATAAGTGTAAGGTGGCTTGTTAATTGTGTGTGCACCATCCAATAGTATAGTTTTCAAGTATGATGCACAAACACAAGCCTACCGATGGAGCATCTTTCTCAACACGACAAGAACATTCAAAGCAAGAGGAAGAACCCATTCCAAGTTATCAATTTCTAAATGTCGCAGCCTACAAAAGATTTGAGTATGATATTATAGATAGGGTGGCAATTAAAGAGAAGGGTGTACAAATCCCTACCGCTAGAGCTTCTGAAATTCGTGATGTTGTGATAGATGCACGCGGCTAGAATTTTTTTGTTTCTACTCCAAAGGAAGATGTGCTCCCGGTGGTCTGTGAATTTTATGCCAATATGCATAATTATGCAGATTATAAAGTTTTTGTTCAAGAAAAATCTGTAGATATATATGGTAGTACAATTAGTCGGTTGCTACGACTAAATTGGGTTCGTAATGATGAATGGCTGACGATTCAAGACAATAATATGGAGCTGAATGACATTACGAACCCTGTCTGTGCCGGAGCTGTGGAATGGACAGAAGGTGCAGCAGACGTTGCCCGCCATTACGATGCGAATAAGCTTTTGCCTTTGGTCTGTTTGCTTCTATTTTATTGGTGCTCGATCTGTTTCTGGTAAGTCATTTAACTGTACGATCTATTTAGAGCGAGCCAAATTACTCTATGCTATTGCTTCTGATCGACCGGTGGATGTGGGCCACTTGGTTAACCAGCAAATTCGATACACCACGGTTGTCAAGCCAACGGGCTTGTGGTTCCCAATTCTGATTACTATGCTATGTCTTGATGCTGGTGTTGTAATCGACACGGTCGAAAAAAGGTTGAAAGCCAATACGTCTATAGCATTGGAGAGTGGGACTTGACACCAATTCGTCGAACCCCTGCTTGTGCTTCTACATTATCGAGTGAACCATCACCAGGACCTAGTCAAGAGGAGTTGCTTCAGCAGATTTTTAGAGGATCACCAATGCCTGCGCGCTGCTTTGATAGGTTTATTCATTATTAGCATCAATGGAAGCTCGACAACTAGTCAAGGAGCGAGGAGAGGATTCTTCTACTTATACAGCTTTTCTTCTTTTTTATAAGAGCTAGCTTCCTTTGATAACGAGTTCTGATTCATTCTTGTGCAGATGCCAAAAGAAAATCGAGATGTGTATGTCAAGAGACAGCGTACATCGTTCTCCTTTAACTTAGGATATTTCGTTTCTTTTGTTATTGTTTCATTCTCACTTTCTTTGTTGTTGTAATTATATATCCCCATAAGAGATTACGCTTCTTACTCTTGTGGATTTTCCTATCATGGTAATGTCTTCATGGGTGTCACTTTGTTTCTGTTTTAGAGTTATGACTAGTTCAGCTATTCTCCGGGATATTTATAATGGGATTCACGACACCTACCATTCTACATTGTCAGAGAAGCTTTCCCTTTCCCTTTTTGTGCTTTTATTTTTTTCAACATTAGGGGCCAATGTTTATTTCTAACTGTGGTGTAGGGAGTTATCTGGATTTATATATGTTTGGTGTAGTTTGCTCAAATTTTTCTTTAATATTTTAGTTTTTCTTTTGATCTGAGAGCTTTTTAAAATTTTTTAAAATTTTAGTGCTAATTAGAGGAAATTTTTAAAATTTTCAAAGATTTTGCAATGGCTTAATAGTCTAGTTGATTTTCTACATAATAATTGTTGAGTTTAACCATCATTAGTGAGTAGTTGATGTTAACAATTTTCTTGCATGATTTCTAAGAAATTTTGAGCACTAATAGCCATATAATATATTATTTACAGTACTTAGACATAATTATGTGAACTCACTTATATTCCATCCCAGAACTTGTTTTCTTGCTTTAGATGAAATAAGATTATAGATAGCTTAATTTAGTTTAAAGATGACGGTAGAGTATTTCTTTGGATGTTCGAGCCTTTCAAGCAAACCTTATTGAAATTTTTATCCTTAGTACCTATTTGAACCTTAATTTGCAATGAATGGAGAGAAACACTATTCACTTTCTTTCATTAAAACTCATTTGACTTACCTTTATGAGCCTAATAAATTCTTTAATTTTTCTATCCCAAAATGTCCCTTAGGAGCTTTATTTCACACTTTACTTGTAAAAGAGGATAAGAGGGTGAAAGAAAGTTAAATGAGGGTTTTACATTATATGAGTGAGTTGGTGTTTATTTATGGGGCAAAGAAGGGGTACTGAAAAAAATGTTGAATTGAGAGGAACATTTTTAACAAGTGTAGGTAGTGCTTATCACTGGTACCTGCCTTGTTGTGATACAGGTAGTGCCTATCACTAGTATCTGTATTTGTAGTTAGTGCCTATCACTGGTACCTGCATTGGTGTTTATGGGTAGTGCCTATCACTGGTACCCGTATTGGGGGCGGATATGGAAAAAAATTGATACATAATGACAGAAGTCATACCTTCGAGCCTAAAAGATATTCTTGAAAAAGGAGGACTTTTTATTGTTTGTGGCATAAAATTTTTCATAGGTGTTTGTTGATTAAGTGTGAGGTTATTTCCTTGAAGGATTGGTATTCAATGTATTGGAGAAAAAGTTTTATTTGGATGTGTGACCAGCATTGATTTAAAGCTCTTTATAAGAGACATTTATGATATCCTTATCCCTTCTTTGTTGAACTAATACCCTAGCCTATCATTACAAACTAAAAGTCCTACCTGCTAGGATCATTTAAATTGAGTTAGTTGTCTATATTAGTGGATATGTGTAAGAAATGCGAGTTATGGGATGTTTAGAAAAATTCTAAGAATTTGCATAATCTAATTTGAGTGTAATGAAAACTGAGTTTGTATTGACTGACTATATTCACACACAGCGGATTTCATATCTGGTGTTTTATTGGCATTTGAACTCTTGAGTTTTTAGATTATTTCTGATGATGGCATGGTTCTTGATTCTTCATGTGGACAGTTATTGAGACTTGTTGGGTGCATTTTCTATGAGCTTATCTTTTTTCATTTTATTTTTACTCCAAGATGATTAAAAGTTAAGTGTGGGGTATTTGATAAACTCATAAATATAGTATATTTTATGTATCGGTTACCTTCGTTTTTATGTAATTTGATGAAATAATTGACATTAAATATGATCTTAATTGTTTTATATTTAGTTTGTGTAGGTCTTGAATGAAAAAGGAAGCAAAATAATAAAAAAGTTGGAGAAAATCAAAAGGATGCAAAGAGTGCACCGGCGAGACAATGAATTTGGATACTGTTCAGAATTTCAAGCATAACTTTCTTGTTCAAGTTTCAATTGAAGTGATTTAAGATATTTTGGAAAGATAAGAGAGAGGGCTACAACTTTCATGTTTTGAGGTTTCCCAAATTCCAGCAGCATCAAGGTCAAAATCGAGGTGGAAGTTGAAACTGACAGTCTGCCATTTGCGCAAGTGCGCAAGGAAAGTGCGTAGGCAGAGAAAAGGGAGTTGTTGCCACTGGAATTTGGGCATATGTGCAAGGAAATGCACATGTGTGCACACCGAGCTGCAGCTTACGTGAATTACTTGTTTTGGAAATTTCTCCACCCGGTTGGACTCCTTATTAAGAGTTATCGTATTTTTATCATCTTAGGGGTTCAAAACCTGATGTAACCCCTCTAAATACCCCATTAAGATGGGAATACAGCAATAGATAGCAGCAATTAGTTAGATTAAGGTTAGGATATAAAATCACAAAAATCACTAGCTAGGGTTTTATTTTTCTTACTCAAGACTTCAAGCACATCAAATTCGGTGTAGACACATGTGCTATTCCTTGATTTCTTTATTTAAATTCAATTTAATTCTAGTTTTTCCTGTCTCTTCATAATTTTATTTTAATCTTGCTGAGTTTATTTTCTAGTTCATTAATTTAACTTTGCTTCCGGTGAATTATATTGCTTTCTCTAGTTTTACTTTCTTGCTTCCTCTAGCCTTAATTGCTTTTGTTAAATGCTTTTAGTTTCCTAGTTGTTCATCTTGATTTAGTTAGGGTAGAACAAAACTCTTACAATTAATTTGTCTAACTAATTCATAGGTTTGTGAACCCTAGTAATTAACCAATAGTTCTCGTGGGAATGATCCTTACTCACCCGATCTACAAACATACCTCATATCCTTGCGAGGGTGTATAAGTATTGATTAAGGTTACTAAATCTTATTTATTAAATTATTTGTGAATTGAGTTACCTAATCAATATTACACATCTGAACAGTGATTTAACAAAAATTGATCGATAGTGTCTGCCAACAGAAAAATATCATCGGCCTTATCTTCATTGGATTTGAAGGGACGGGGTAGAGGGGAGAAGGAAAACTTTAAAGAGGGGGGTGGGGATTTTTGAGGTGGGGTAGGGGGATATCTATGGGGGGAGACGAAAAGGGGAGAAGGAAAATTGGAAAGAGAGGGGTGGGGATTTTTGAGGTGGGGTAGGGGGATATCTATGGGGTGTATAAGAGACAGGTGGTGTGGGAGTGTTGTTTGCCGCGCTAATGGTACACCGTTTGTGCAAAGCGCTTTGGTCCACCGTCTCTTATAACAAACTTAACCGCAATGTAATAGAACCATCAAACCATTTCTCAATATAAAACCGAATATTTCATTTTACATGTTATATACGAATTACAAATTCCTTCAATAGTACAACTGTCTCTTATACACAATCTAGATGTGTATAAGAGACAGGTATTAGATAGGTTTTGTATTGATGAATATTAAGCTCTTTTTAAAAATTATAAATCACGTACTTTGAGCATAACTAGCTCAGTGGATTATCATATCTAGCTGTTCAAATAATAGACAGGTTTCGATAAAAAGAATTCATAAAGATAATAACATTTATGAAAACCATAGTCATAAAGCAGTTTCTAAAATGTCTCACAAATGTTGTATCTTATACACATCTAGATACTGTATAAGAGACAGCCATGTAAACGTCAGGCATGTCCAAAACATAGCCAAAAAGATCCAATCATTTCAAAACATAGTAATCATAAGTAGTTTCTAAAATGTCTCATGCCATGTAAACGTCAGGCATGTCCAAAACATAGCCAAACAGATCCAATCATTTCAAAACACAGTATGCTAAAGCATAGCGAACAAATCCAAGTACAATTTCAATCCGAAATATAATAAAATAGCATGAATATCTTTTAGGCTCGAATAAGACTTACTATGAATGTGTACTTTACTAATCTACCACACCTACTAGTCTGACCGAGAGGTCAAGTTATCCCATCACAAGACCCCGTATCAAATAGTTCATAACATTCATAGAAGTCACCATGGCGTCCCATGGATGACTATAGAACCGGTGCACCCCAAATCAAACATTTCCAAATACATCCAAAATTATATACCTCGGTCACCTAAGAGCCAAAACAGTCATAAAATGCTTTAATATCAAAAGAGTTTGCAAATATATTAATTGATTAACATAAAATAGCTTGGTCCCGATTTCATATGTAATAATTTCAAAACTTGGTAACAGTGCAATTTCAAACATCATACACGTTTTAAAATCACCCAAACATATTTCGAAAGTCGTTAAACAAAATACAAGTGGAAGAGAGTCTATGTTACCCACCTATCAAAGCAAAAACTGTACAAATGATCACAGAGCTCGATCACCGGCGTATGGGTGGCGTGGTACCTAAAACAAGTATAAGAGGACTCTTAGAAGAGATATAGAAGTTAAAGAATGACTAGGGAAGCGAAAACGACACGAAACGATAGAAAACGACACCAACAGCTCTTTGGTCAAAAATGACCTTTTCCCAATTTCTGACCAACTTCGACAAGCTAAAAACCCAGTCAAAACACTTAGTTAACCCCTCAAATTCGTATTACATCTAGATTAGGAGATAATAAGCTCAGTTTTCCAGAAAAACTGAAAAACTTCGCCTCTCCCTAGGCTATAAGTAGATTATCCTCCCTGCCAACAAAATCCAATTCCAAGGTATTCAAGGGACCTTGGTCACAACCCAACTCAAAACAACATATTCAACCAACCAACAAAATCCAATTCCAAGGTATTCAAGGGACCTTGGTTACAACCCAACTCAAAACAACATATTCAACCAACCAACAAAAATCCATAAACGGAAAGATTCACCGGAGCAATAGCCGGGACTATATCAATAGCATGTTTCCACAACAATCCATACCCCAAAACCACTACAATTAACTCTATTACAACATTAGAGCAACAACCTATGATTGGAATTTCTCTTTACTACCAAACTGAAATTTTTACCGATTAGCCACACGCATGATTCAAACATGCTTCCTAACCATCCCACTACCAAGAAAACACTTAAACCATCAAAAGATCATTAAAGATCCTTCAAACATAACCAATTATCCAATTTATCCTATTTGCGCCAAACTTCCGCTTACTTACAAAATGAAGGAAAATCAATTCCACTTGGTTTCAAGTCTCAATTCCTATCCAAACTAACCTTAAAACACTCTTAAAACATCATTATGTGCATAGACATAAACATTCATAGCATAAGACTCTAGGCCACATATGGAAGACAAAACCCTAACTCATAATCTTAAAATTTGTAATCTAACCATGGAAAGTTGTTAAAAATCAACCCTAATCACTTCCCAACCTCCAAAACACTAAAAACAACCCATAACATCTACATAAATCATAACATATAAGGCTGCAAAGAGAGTATTTTTCAGCCATAAAGAATCCTACAAAACTTGAAATTAAAGCTTGGATCATAAAGCCCATAAGCCATAAATGCTAAAGTACAAAAAATCTTACCTTCCAAGTGATTTCTACTTGAAATCCAAGAAAATTTTTTGGGGAAAATGGGGGAAGAGTGTTCGGCCAGCAGCTGGAGAAATGAGGAAGAAATTGAGCAAGAAGAAGACTAAAAAGAAATTCCAAGGTTGACCCAAATAGTACCAAGTTGACCAAATAGTATCCAAGTTGACTATTTGACCCAAAAACTAATTTTTTTGCTACTAAATTATCATTATAAATCAGCCATCAAACAACACTCACACACCACAATGCACTAATTACACTTAGTCCAACTTTTTGACCCGTTTACCCGCCGGAACTGAAATCGCGTAAACCGAAAAATTTGCCGAATTGAAAAACGAATAAGTTGAAGTACTTTATGACTAAAAATAATATGAAAAACATTTTAAACCAGTTAAAAATCAAAGAACAAGACTAGTAAAATACTAGGTTTCACAGGGAAAGTAGTGAGCCTCAAAAGTCAAAACTATGTTCTACTGGATTCATTAATGTACGTGAAGTTGACAGATAATGATTGGCTCTTAGTTGCATCCGAATAATACATTTTTTTGGACTCATGCGAATATAATTTAAACCCTTTCCTCTCATATTATGCTTTTTTCAGCTTTTTTTTTTCTTTTTTGTTATGTTTGGTAATTTCTTAGCCAAAGCCAATCCGCCAGCAGATTTCCGATTTGACTGATTTGGTTTTCCGTTTTGGTCATTTATTTGACAATTTAATCCAAATATGGATGAAACAATAAAAAGGGCTGATGAAAAACTCAGTAGTACGAGCGAGAATTCAAGAATTTAGGTTGATCAATAAACCAATATCACTATATGGGAGGTGAAATTTTTGAAGATCGAATAGGAAAAGTGGAGATTGTGATGAATAGTGAAAAGCGTTGATGCTAAATAATCTATTGAATGATGATTTAGAGTAGAAGAGGAGAAATATTCATGTGAAATTGACATTAACGGTGGGAATTTTGATGGAGAAAATCAAAGATTATGCAGAATTTGCCATTTGAGTAAATCAGAAAATGAAAAAGATTTGATGGATTTAATTAAACTTGTATAAACCCTGTGCTGGAGCTAGGTTTGAGCTTTAACATCTAAATAGGAAGTGTAAGAGATTATCCACACGTTTTGCTGTCTCTTTGGTCAATTTTATTCTTAAAAATGCTACTAGATGCATGGATTGTGATTTCGGAGGGCTTAATTGGCATTAACGCTTTTAGGATATTCCTGTCTCTCATAGAAAACAAGTCAAATGTATAAGATGACAGACTTAACATTAAATTTTAATTTAAATGAAGAACTTGAAATAGACAATGATTCGTCTTATATACATCTAGATGTGTATTAAGAGACATTATTAGATGTGTGTACTCTTATACTCTATTATGCAGACTGGAGAAAAAATATGAAAAATTCTAAAATTCAGTTAAAGTATCATATTGTTGTGAATGGTTGTAAAGTATAATATCATATTTTTTGAATATTTGCATAATACGAGTATTAAAGTACACAATATAGTACCCTAACAAGAATATAAATTTTCTCAAAAAAATGCCTCGTCCCATCATCCAGTCCTTTGGAATTTGAATCCTCTCCACATACTAAATACTACAACTTGAAAAAAAAAAAAAATACACATCTAGATGTGTATAATTGAACAAAAGGTACACTTCATGTGTTAATTGTCATGTTGTGTGAAATTCTTTTTTAATTCCATTTGCTTGAATTTTATGTAGTTATGGCCTAATCATGTCTTCAAGGCTACTTGACAATTCTAATAGAAATTAAATACCACTTAGTAGATCATTACATTAAAAAAAAAAATCAATTTATTTAGAAAAATATTATAAATAAATTGATTTTTTTTTTTAGATGTAGGGTCTCTTATACACATCTAGACCCATAAGATTGCATATAAACAGCAAAAATGATTATTATTGAAAATTGATAATATTTTAGATGTTTATAAATCAGGATTTGAATGCCTTGGAAGGTTATGATTTTTTAAGTTAATTGTTTTTTATTTTTGGGGTATGGATTGTTGTGGAATGCTTTTTTTTTGAATTTTATTTCAAGTGTAAATGGAAGAGCAATCCAATTGGATCCCGCCACTCATTTACATCACTAAGAAATATTTTTCTTCAATGCTTATTTTTCCCATTTTATTTCTCTTTTCACTTCTTCGGAGCTAATATTTAATTTCGAATTAAGACGAATTTCAACACATTTCTCAGATCACCTACTAAGAGTACAAGAGACATTCTCTATAAGAATCATTGTCTCTGTATACTTCTTAGTCATGTAAATGAGATGTGTATAAGAGACAGGGGAATATAGTAAATTTCATTATAATATAGTTTGTTTGACTTTTAACTTAAAATTTAAAGTCAAATTCAAGTCATATAAAACCAAAGTTAATTAAAGTCAAGTCGTTTAAAATCGATTTATTCGATCAATAAGTCGAATAAGTCGAACATAAATCTTCTTCTATTCTATATTATAATTCCAAAATTTAGTATATTATCCCACAAATTCTATATCATTTTACAAATTCAAAATATCACATAGTAAAAACATAAGATAATACAAGTTCATGGATACCAAAAAAGAAATATATAACCAAATTACAATCACATCATTCAACAAAATGTGTGTACTAAATTTTAATTCATAATATTGTATATATATATATATATACACACAGCATACAAGTCACTTATACACACAAATTTACATGCACATATCTTTTTGTCTCTCTCTATGTATGTGTGTATGTATGAAACACACACACACATATATACGAATGTGTATCTAGTGTATATATCATTATATCATATATAGATATTAAAAATGATTTACAAAGTCACAAATTCAAGAGCATTTATTAAAGACAATTCACGTAACAAAATTTTATTGAATCACCAACTCCCGTTAAATTATATCTTATAAATACTTCTAAGATATATATATATGTAAACACATTTTTATATATATATATATATATATATTACTAACTCTATCTATATTAATAAATGTAAATAATGCATTTAATATACTTGTTGATAGTAAAAATATTAACTAATAAGTTATGTAGCATAAGTCTATAAATTAGATGTTATGTAAAATAGACATTTTTATTACAAGTAAAAGTCATACAAATCTTAGTATATGAACATCAGAACATGCATGTACAAATATGTTATATGTAGATATTCTAATAAATATTAAAATATATATAATTACTTAACTCTAATATCTATATGTATTAAAAGTAAATTAATAATTCATTTAATTAGTTATTGAAATACAAGTGTTACATATAATAAGTTGTACACTTATAGTAATATATAAGTATATAAATTGTACATAATGTGAAGTATTACATTTACACTGACAACTCCAATAATTATACAAATAAAAGACATTTAAGTATTAAGAGAAAATAATATTATCAGTTACTAACATATTTAATCATTAAGAATTAAAAATATTATACACAAATGTATTAATAGATTATTATAATATATGATAAATATGAAAAGAAATATAATTATTTAACTTATTTTACCAGCAAAGTTGAATATTCGTTTGACCTGTAAATTAGTCAAACTAATCAATTTGAAAATCGATATTCAATTGGTAATTTGACTTGGAAATTGAAATCAAAGTCAAATCGAGAAGTCGCCTAGTTAATTTGATTTCGAGTCAAAATCGAACAAGTCAAGTCCAATTTTTTTTGACTTGACTTGATTCGATAATTCAATTTAGCTGACTTTTGAACACTAAAGACAATTTGATATGAACTTGTAAGAGAAAAATGGCAGCAATGTGGCTTTTAACCCTTCAATCAATTACAGGCCCTAGTAGCATTTTTAAGGGCAATAATATTGCCACAGCAAAATCCTTAATGCCATAGCTATTTAATGTTAAATTGACAAATTCACCCTTTTGTAAAGGTGAGTATGATGTCTAAAAGTATTATCCAATAGCTCACAGACACGTGGCCAGTCTGTTAAAGTTGTCAAGAGTTTCATTGGTCTAATAATTATTCCTAATCCTGTGAACCAATCAAACCCATCCTAGAAGAGCATAAATAGTAATTTGGAAGGTAAAATAAAAGGAGGCTAAATTTCATTCTCTCAACTCCACACTTTACTAATCCTTGCTCTCATTCTACTCTCAATTATCTTCCTAACACTAATTCTGACTTCAGCGTTGGAGCTTCCCCTTATTGCCACTTTACTAATCCTTGGTGACATAGCCCTGCTGTTCTTTTTATTGCCACAGGTTATCGTTTCGTGGGTTTGACGCACGTCAATACCTTTTGTTTTGGAGTATTTTTGTAATTAGATTTTGGACTTTACTTTTTATACTTTGTTGTGTAAATTTTTCTCGCATCAACATTTGACGCCGTCTATGGGAAACTAACAAGAAGACATCTTGTGTCTTTACCTATGGCTCCTAGCACGCGCAACACCCACCACCATAACTAGATAGAGGGAACTTTTTTTTATATCCCAACACAAATTGATCAATTAGAGTATTTGATCGATTAGAAGGGCAAGCTAGGGATCCCGGTCTTCAAGCTAATGAGAAAGTTACAGAGACACAATTGCTAAGGAAACAAAATGCCATGTTGAGGGAGCTTCTCATGAAACATCGACATGATCAACAAGGTGGTGAAGGTGGAAAAGAATATTCTCCCCCGGGTTGTCCACTCTACACATCATAGCCCCTTGGATGAAAAACACTCTCGTGCAATCTATAGGGAGAATCAAGGAGGAAGGGATTTAACTTTAGTCGAGTCCTCCCGACAAGAACATGAAGGCCGGTTCACCGCCCAGCATGAGTCTAGAAGAGAAGCCTCCCCCAGACCAAGTGAAGCCAGACCGACGAGCCCAAACGAGGCAGCCTTAGTAGCAAAGGAGAAGGGAAGACCTCGTGAAAGGAAACAGATGTTAGAGAGCATACCCGAGTGAGAAGAAGAGCTAAAAAGAAAGTTGGAGGAGTTCCAAGCTCGGGTAGACAAGATGGATGACAAGGAAGCGATAACTGCGAGATACAAGTACTCCTTCCCATTCACTAATAAAATAATGCGAGAACCCCCTTCCAAGGCATTGGCAAACCCCTCATTTTGACTCTTACAATGGAAGTTCGGATCCGTGGGAGCACCTTGATGCTTATCGAGCCAAAATGTGTTTACAAAGTGTCCCGGATGCTATCCTATGCAGAGGGTTCCCCAAAACCCTCAAAGGTACAGCCTTAGATTGGTTCAGAGGATACAAGAAATGAGACATAAGAAGTTTTGATCAACTTTTAGACCTCTTCTTGAACAAATTTGCCCTCTTTTGGAACCAAAAGAGGATTCCAAAGACAAGTACTCACTTGCTTACTCTTAAGCAATGGCTAGAAGAGTGCCTTCTCGATTACGTGGATCGATTCAAGAAGGAAACCATTGGGATTCAAAGAGCCATAGAAGATATGAAAATCATGGCATTCCAAAGTGGGCTTAAGCCTGGAAAGTTCTCATTTGATCTTAATTTGAGTCACCCGCCACCCTCAATGAACTTTTCTGTGGGGCTGAAGAATTTGCTCAAGTAGATGAAGGGGAAAAGAGAAAGAGAGTCCGGGGGTGAAAGTGGGAAGAAGAGCAAAGCAAATGGAGGAGTTAGTGGAGTGGAACCTCCAAAAAAGATTAGTGGGAGGGATAGGTTATCCGTAACAGTTCCTCATAGGAGGAGTCCCGACCCTCCTAGAGTTTATACCCCACTCAATACACAACATTCACGTATTTTGGCTATCATAGAGAAAGAACCCTTTGTCAAGTGGCTTGGGCATATGAGGAGTGACCCAGATAGGCGACGCAACAAGAATAAATGGTGCTATTTTCACAAATGTCATGGACATGAGACTAATGACTGTATTTCCCTCAAAAATTTAATTGAAGACTTGATAAGAAGAAGTTACCTTAAGCATTTCATCCAATGGATGGATAGAGCAAGATCACCCCAACACCAAGCACAAAACCTAGACAAAGGAGATCAAGATCTGCCTCGAGGTAAAAGAGTAGCAGGGGTAGAAAATCAATGGAGAATCATCATTCATACTATCTCTGGGGGGGCAACAAATGGGGACTCGGCATCATCACGTAAGGCCTATGCTCATCGGATCAACTTGGTCCAATCTAGTATGAAGAAACCTAGGTTGTGCCAAGACATAATATTCACCGTGGAGGAGGCAGTTCAGGTGATTCACCCTCATAGCGATCCCTTGGTAGTAACCTTGCCTATTGCAAAGACAGTGATGTGAAGAGAATCTTGATTGATAATGGAAGTTCCACGGACAATCCTTTTTATGAAGCCTTCAAACGAATAAAATTCGAAGAAAAAGACTTGAAACTTGTGACTTCGCCCTTGGTTGGGTTCGCCGGGGAAGTTGTTGAACCCCTTGGATACATTACTTTTCTTGTCATGTTCGGTACACCCCCTCTAGATGTTTCAACTCATGATTGATTTTGTAGTCGCCAAGGCCTCTTTGCCTTACAACATCATTATTGGCAGACATATGATTTATAGCACTTGGTGCCATTCCTTCATCCCACCACATGAAGATTTAATTCCCAACAGAAAATGAAGTAGGCGAAATAAAGGGAGATCAAGTCGTTGGGAGACAATGCTATATAGCTTCATTGAAGTTGAAGCATACTCTAATGGTGCCTACAAGTTGAAGACCAAGGATGGAAAATTCGTGCCTCGCACTTGGAATGCACAAGACTTGAAAATGTTTTTATTTTTAAATGTTCTTTATTTTGCTTCTGTTTTCTTGAAATTCCCTAAGCCAAGCGACATCTTCCGAGGTGAAACAAGCTTGTGCTCCAACTTGTAAATATTCACTTTTGCTATTAATGAAAATTTCTAACTCTTTCGCCTATGTAGGGTCTCAATTCTTTGTTTAAGAATAGCGATCTTATCCTCTTCCCAACCTCCAAGTGCAAAACCATGACTCTCCGAGGTCACTTATTCCCTCCGGGGAACATTCTTCATGATATCATGACTCTCTGGGGTCACTTATTCCTTCTGGGGAACAAAATTAAAGACCACTCTCCGGGGCATAACCCCTCCGGGGGCAAAAATAAGCTTATCCTTGGAGAAGTAGTTCCTTGGTTAAGTAGGTTTAAAAAAGCGACCATAACCCTTCCGGGGGCAAGAAAAAAATGTTCCCTAGGAGATGTGTGCCTAAGAAAACCTTAGTAACAACATTAAGGGTTTACTTGAGACCTCTGTGTATAACTCAATTGTCTTGTTCGTTTAAAATAAACTTTTTCTTGGAAAAGTAATTCTTTGATTAAGTAAATTCAAAAGAGCAACCATAGTCTTTCCAAGGATTAGAGTAAAAAATTTTCTTAGGAGATATACGCCTAAGAAAACCTTAATAACAACACTAAGGGTTTACTTGGAAGATTTGTGCCTAGGACAACCCTTCCGGGGGAAAAAATAAACTTCTCTTTGATTCGGCGTAAGAGCCATGGTTTACCGTCCAGGGACAAAAACTCATTTGCTTAAGCATAGCGATGAAAGCTCAACCTCACAATCTTAGTCACTTGAAAAAAATATTCAAGTAGATAAGGGGAGCGAAGAAGCATGTAGAAAATCTTGAAGAAAAAAAAAAGTACAAATTATTGAAGGAAAGCCGTGATATAATATAAGCAAATGAAAGGCATAACTTAGGTAGAGTTGGTACAAAGAAGGCCCCAACTCGAAGCCAAGCAACAAACGCTAATTAATAAGGAAAACAAGTAATATAACACTAGCCAAAAATGCAGCCCATACATATAAGAGACCAAAGATCTAAGTCTCCGAAAAGGTAAAATAGCTAAGCAAAATGCTAAACTAAGATGCTCCATTTGTGAAGAATCCTCAGGGGAACCTCCGAAGAGCTAGGGTGAAGAGGCATAGAAGGAACACGGCCTTGAAGCAAGTCTTCAATATCCAAGTTTGGATACTTTTTCTTCACATTAGATAGGGCCCGATCATAACCCTCGTCGAAATACCCCAGTGCCTACGACTCTGAACTTCAAGCCTTTCACTCGGGCTAGCATGAAAGTCTACCAAATGCTTTTCCATGCGATCCTTGTAGTCTTGAGAGTCAAGGAACTCCAAAATTGCGGAATCTCTACTTTTCTTTTCTATGGATTTAGGCTCCTCCTTGTGTAACACACAAAGCTTCTTTACCTCGCTCTTATGAGCTGCTTGAATCTCATTAACCTCATTTTTATGAAAGGCTTGAAGTTCAGGTTCTCTTTCCTCAATTTAGCGATCTCTTGGAGGTTCTCTTAATTGTGTTTAGATGCAACACACATAGCTTGGAAGTGTTTTTCTTTTGCTTCTTCGGACTTTTTAAGCTTAACCTCCAAAGCCAAACTCAGCTTCAGCTTTGAGAAAGATGGTATTCTTGAGCTTTGTTCAAGTGGTAGTAAAGATCGCCAATCTAAAAATTGTGAGGAGAGAACGATGTTATCTATAAGTATAATAAAAATACTTAGTCATTTTATGAAAAGAAGAAGGAGCAATATACTTGAACAGTATGTTTAAACATGGTGTCGGCATCGGCGACACAAGTAGAGCTCAAAAATTTCCTAACTCTCTCCTTCCGCGACTTGGGCAATGCTAGTTCCCCCACCAATGGGCGACTCAAAGAAGAATCCTCATAGACTTCCCAAGAAGAAGTATAGATCATGCGGGAAGAAGTAGAGCCCTCAACTCGATAGGTTGCTTGTTCTTGAGGCGGATTTGAATCAAGACCTAGTGGGGTTGAAGGTTCTTGGGTAGAAGCCTCTACTTGAGCCAATGGTGTCAGAGTAGCCTCTTTGGAATGCATTGCCTTCTTTTCAGGTGAAGACGGTGCAAGAGCTTTTTGTGCCGGCCTCTTTGGCCCCAAGATCCCAAAGGTAGATGTCTTGGGAGCTTGAGATGAGCTTTCATTCCTTGCTTGTCTTCTTTTAAAGCACGCTCACAAATGATATCTTTCAAAGCATCCACTACAAGATCAAGAAGAACAAGTTAAGCTCAAGTGGAGTATTAAAACAAGATGAAGATGAGTAAAAATTTTAGTGCAAAAAATACTAAGTAAAATGCATATGCATGGAAACCTAGAGGCACAAGAGGATCAAGATCGGTTGGGCTCAACCCCGCCGATCCCAATACTTGTTCATTAACCATTTTTTGCCAAGCAAGTGGTTCGACCTCCATAATCATAGCAAGATTCTCACTCTCGCGCTCACTAAGAAGAGAAAGCTTGTTGATCTTTGAGACCTTTGAATTATAGCTCCAAATGAGAAAATTCCATTCGGGCAACCTTTGGATCAAAAAGTAATGATTTTTCCAATCAACTAGCTTAGGGTGAGCTTCTTCAGCCAATTTTTTGGACCGCCAACTAAAGGTCTCAGTACCCCACTCCACTCGGCGCAAGTCAAAAAAATTCCTTAAAGGTGCCAATTGAAGGTTTTACTCCAAGAGAGGCACAAGTGATCAAATATGCATTGATGTGGTGGATGGATTTGGCATGTAATTGTCTAAGCCCCACTTGGTAAAGCTCCAACACCTTGTGAAAAACACAGCAATGTGAATCTCAATCCCGCTTCTAGTTGGGATTGAGATGATATCCGAAAAAGGTTATACAAGGTCTATGGTCGAAAGGAGAAACCTTCACCATGTAAAAATTATAATGTGATTTTCTCCATCCATTTCCTAATCAATTCCAAATCGACAAACGAACAAGACAATTGAGAATACACATATGCGGGGTCATTAATATCACCCTAACTATCTTTTTTTCTTCATGCTTGGGAGAACCTTTTATCTTTTTCCTCTTGGATAAAGGAGGAACCCCAACCTCTTCACTAGAAGGCTCATGCTCATGTTGAGAAAAATCCTCTTCAACCCTTAGAGTTTTCCTGCTCAAGGTGTTGCCCTCTAGCCCGATGTACTTGAGGGAGTCCCGATGACACAATTGTAGATGGACCAGTAGTTCTACTCATATTCACCATCACCTTGGAAGATGAAGCGCCACCAATCAAGGGTCTACTCGCAAACATACTCTGCCAAAATTCTCTTGGTTTTGATCTCATATCAAGGCCATCTTGAAGAAAATCCAAGTTCAAAGGTTCACGCAACGGGCTAACCACTTTCCTTGGGATTTTTGGCAACTCACCAAGAACATGCTCAAGGATATCCTCCACCTGCTTCAAAGAAAGTTCCCCACGAGCTTTAACCTTATCAAAAGTGTCACACAATTTATCAACATCTCCTCTTTGTGTACGATCCATGTCAACATCATCATCTAGTTTGCAATTAATTCTATCTACCCCATCATTATCATCACAAGTCTCATCATTTGTTAGGATATCAAGAATTTCATTTAGTGGAGCATCATGTGATACATTGGGATATATTTATGAGATCATCATCAACATCCATGGAATAATTGTCAAGAGCATTATTAGTTCCTTGTATATTAACTTTGCCTCGTGCCATCATACATGATCTAGAGGTTTGTTTCCTAACTTTACCTGTGACTTTTACTTTGGAAGGGAGAGCGAGGATATATTTTGGAGGTCCAACCGTGCCACCATCGACTCCGGAATCTAGAGGAAAAGCAATGATATCGTCATGAGTGGTCAAGTTTGAGGTAGTTTTGGAGGCATCGAGAGCAAATCCTTTATCGAGCAAACCATAAATTGGAGCATTTGTAACAGTGGTGGTGTTTTTGGCAACTTTATTGAGGAGTTTGGCTGCAACCACAGCTGCATTTTCTTCTGCACAAACACCATCCAAAGTCGGCTGGTCATCGGGAACAATTTACTGTGTTCCGATCTATCATTTTTAAAGCATTTGATGTTGATGCATTTTGTCTCTCCATAATCGCATAGATGTGTATAAGAGACAGCTGAGTGGCTAACATCAACGTTGCAGGCTGCTGCATCTTCTTTCTCCATATACGCGGTGAAGAAATGCCGGTCTTCAACCCCATCTAGCAGCCACATGGTTTTTATTTTCACTAGCTGAGACAGTGGCGCGAGGGAGAAAATAGATTGCAGCAACGTTTGTGGATGCACAAGCTGCTATTGCGTCTTTTTTCCCTTAGCGAGCAGCTGCAATGTCTTCATTTTCGGCTGTGGGGTCGACCTCCGTGGTGGCGTTGGCAATAGCAACACCTGCTGCCTCCTCTCTCTTCACTCTAGCTGCACCAAGTTCTTGGTCAATTGGGGCTGCAAATTCAACCTTTGAGCAGTCCCAGTTGCACATATATAGGGAAAGCTTGGTGCATTCCAAAGAGGCTACTGAGACACCATTGGCTTGAGTGAGAGGCTTCTACCCAAGTGAAGAGTCAACCCCATGTTTTCTCTTTGAATGGGTGTAACTGATGGAGGGTAAGTAGCAGCCACCAAGCTTTGGGAATCTAGGCCAGAATCTGGTTCGACACTTACGTCGGTGGAGGGATAGTTGTAACCAGCAGTTCAAGCAGCCCTTGTATTAATTGTCACGGGTGGGAGAGTGGTGGAGGTTTCTTCTCTATCTATTTCTTTCCTTTTTCATTTCCCTCTTTGTTTCCTTTTGTTCCTTCTTCCTCCTCCTTTTCTCATCTCTTTCCACCATCTTTTCTGAGTCTATGTTTGAGTCCAAGAGCCCCCAACCAAAATTAATGGTTACACAACTTTATGGGGAATTTTCACTCTGTACTATGAAGCACGAGTAAATGATGAAGACCAATGTTCAAATAAGTGTACTTGAGGTGTTTGATGAAATGCGCAAGAGAAAAATGAAGAGATAGAAATAAAAGAAAAGTGCAAAGTGTATTTCTTGGTCCAAGAATGGAGAAAATGCAAGATGATCTTGAAATCTTGTATGTAGGTTTGGATTTTGAGTTTAATAGGTAAGAATAAAATGTTGAAGTTTGGGTGTAGGGAATTAAGGGCTGGAGGGTTTTTAGGTGGAGTGTTTTAAGGTGGAGTATTAAGTAATGAGTGTAGGGGTAAAGGTGGAGTGTTGGATATTGACGTAAAAGTGGAGTAGTAAGGGTGGAGGGTTGAGGTTTGAGTGTTGGGTTGAGGATGGAATGTTAAGTTTTGGCATAATGATGGAGGGTTGAAGGTTGAGTATTGGATTGAGGGTAGAGTGTTGGGTTTTGGCGAAGGATGGAGTGATAAGGGTGGAGTGTTGGGTTTTGGCGTAAGGGTGGAGGGTTGAAGGTTGAGTATTGGGTTGAGGGTTGAGGGTTGAAGGTTGAGTATTGGGTTGAGGGTGGAGTGTTAGGTTTTGGCGTAAGGGTGGAGGGTTGAGAGTTGAGTGTTGGGTTGAGGGTGCAATATTGAGTTTTGGCGTAAATGTGAAGTTTTGAGTAAAAATAATTATTTTGAGGTACTAAATACAAGTATCACAAAAGTTCAAAAATGAGCAAATGAATATCACTACTCAATTTATGGAGAGGGAGGAGTGCAAGTACTAAAGGGGTTGGGGATCAATCTTTCTCCCCAAGAATAAAATTCAAATTTTTGAATTTCTGGATCCGGCCAAAATGATATTGACTCCGGTCAAACCCTTATTAGCTCCAGCTAAAAATTTATTTTTTGGCTTCATTCAAGACGCAAGTCAGAGATCATCGTACTATTCTCAACCCGTACAAATTCGACTTGAGAGTTGGGGGCAAGTGATGATACCTAAAAATATTATCCAATAGCTCATGGACACGTGGCCAGTCTGTCGAAGCTGTCAAAACTTTTATGGGTCTAATAATTATTCCTAAGTCCATGAACCAATCAAACTCATTCTAGAAGAGTATAAATAGTAATTTGGAAGGTAAAATAAAAGGAGGTTGAATTTCATTCCCTAAACTCCACACTTTACTAATCATTGCTCTCATTCTAGTCTCAATTATCTTCTTGTCACTAATTATAGAATTTGGAGTTTAATTTTATACTTTTGGTGCGTAAGTTTTTCTCGCATCAACAGTCATCAATACAACCCCTCAACCATCCTCCCAAAAACAAAAATTCCATCCCTCCACCACCTGCAGCCTTTCTCGAGCCTGACAACATCCTTTCCCCTTCCCTCCAATTCTACCTGCACCTCATCCGTCCCCAACCCTAAAAATCCCCAACCTTTCCAATCACTACACCTCGACTATCTGCCTTTTCTTCTTGAAAAATACTATTGAAATTATAAGGCTTCAAAGAAAAAGGTAAATGGAGATCGACCATTGCTTGGAAAATATACAATTTGATCTCTCTTCTTCTATTGTCTCGAGATAAGAAAAACAAAATGCACCTCAATTTTCTTTACTTCTTTAATTTTTCTTTTGATTCAGTAAAATTTCTAAATGATAATTTGCATCTTTCAAATAGGATCTTATACACCAGAAAATTAATTGGGTGGAATTTTCTCAACCCACCTGATATGCCTGCTAATGGATTCCAAAGGGTATGCTTGGAATAAATTAAAAAGGTAGATAGTATTGATGATTGGATGATGGCGCAATCCAATTATTGCAGAGACAAATATAGGATTAGCAGAGGTGAAGTTATTGATGGGGGAAAGGAGAGGGATTATGTGGGAAAAATGGAAGTCGGAGCGGAAAGGACAGATGGAGAGTTGACGACCCACAAGAATGGAGCAACCGAGGGAATGCGAAAGACACAGAATGATGCTTAGGATGAGGAATTTTGACAAATTATAAGGGTATTAATGTCATTTAAATGTAGTTTTAGCTGTGGCATTAAGGATTTTGCTGTGAAAATATCATTGCCCGTAGTTTTTAAAGCTTAAAACAATAAAGCCTTAATAAGTTCTGAACCAGGAAAGAATACAACAATAAAATAATACTAACAGTCTGACGCTTAAACCACAAGCCATGACAAAACTCGTGAAAAAGGCTAAAAAAATACAATTCTCTTTGAAATCTTGAAGTGATGGTACACTTTTCCGTAACTGGAAACTCACTACCCCTGTGAACAATTTCATTTTCGTCAATCGATCTTCACGGAAGAGTAAATAAGCCTTGTGAACCAGAAGCAGGCATAGAAACCAATGGTGCCAGTGAGCAAAAAAAATGCGAATGATGCAATAAGCATGTATCCGAAATACAACATCCCTGACACGGGCTTACTGATGTCAAGCTTAGTGAAGAAGTAGAAAGTCGCATAGAGGAAGAGATATAGTGCCGAGGAGCCAGATGTCAGATAAGATCTCCACCACCATGCTCAATCCTCACTCATAGTCATAAGTAGCAGAGCACAATGGTGATTTCAGCACATGTGACAATGAGAATGATGAACACAATTAATACTTCCAAATATGTAATAGAACTGATTCAGCCAGATTGAGGTGAGAATGAAGAAGAGCTCAATGAAAATAGCTCCAAATGGGAGAATGCCTCCAATCAAAATTGAGAAGATAGGGTTCATGTACCATGCCTGCTCTGGTATCTGCCTAGGTATTTTATTTGTCTTCACAGGATCCTCAATTGCTGGCTTCTTAAATCCAGCATAACTGCCCACAAAGACAAGTGGAACGGAAATGCCAAACCACAAAAACACCAAAGCAAACATCGTTCCAAATGGCACAGCACCTGATGATTTCTGACCCCAAATGAGAGCATTTAAGACAAAGAAAATGACAAAGACTGTGGCAGGAAACAGGAATGAAGTCCTCAATGCAATTTTCTTCCACTCGGTTCCTTTAAACATCTTGAATAGACGAGTAGAGGCATAACCAGCAAAAAGACCCATGAGAGCCCAGAGAAATAGCATCGCTGTCATAAGCCCACCACGGTTTGAAGGAGATAGGAACCCAAGGACAGCAAACATCACAGTGACAAGAACCATCCCAAAAAACTGCACACCAGTGCCAACGTATACACACAGTAAATCTGAGTTTTCCGGGGGCCTGAAAACATCAGCATGAACTAGTTTCCACCCTGTTTCTTCCTGAGCCTCCTCCTGGGTCTCGAGTTCATTATACTTGGAAATGTAGCTCACGGTAAAGTGTTCGCAGCATTATCATTGCAACCATGCCAGAAAGGAAGAGAACAATCATCAAAGAATTAACAATTGAGAACCAATGTATTTGATCATCACTCATTAGTAGATATGTATCCCATCTTGATGCCCACTTCACATCACTTTCCTACATTCAGAGCAGAGATGGAATAAGAATCAACCAGTTGAAACAACAAATTGAAGAAAAAGGCAAAACCAATTTGTATGATCTCTATAAGACACATCTGAATGTGTATATGTTACACAGACTGGATATGGGTGTTGGTGTTACATGGACTCTCCTCTCAACCCCACAGCACCGGTGTCATGTTGTGCCGTGTCAACATCGGTGGGAGTGGGATCCATGTCCGTGTGGTCAAGTTTCAATTGGGAACTTTGACTTTTTACCAAGCCAAAAATTATATTGATTTCAACATGGAGGATGTGACTTCATCGTGAACGTGAAAGGACCGATAAGATAGAGAAGAAGATATGAGAATTATTTATAAAATCACTAAATCTTATTATATCTTTCTATTATCTACTTTTTCTCTGAGCACCACTATTATTCAATATTTACGCAAACAAACATACTTATTTTTTCAAAAATGAGTTATAAAATAATACAAATTGGTTTATGCCATCAAATTGAATTACAACTACACTACCTGCACTAACATAAACAAGCATACAAGATGCACCTCAATACCCGTATCCGACTCTTTTAAAGTGTCCCCATATTCTCAATTTATGAAATTGATGAATCTGACAAGAAGACATGTATCCATACCCGAATCTTGGTAGTCATTAAAACCTCAAATCAACATAGAAAACTAATATACAGGAAAATTAGGCTACAACAGGCCCAAAGGTGTGGGAAGAAAATGCTAACAAAATAATAACTAGGTTAGCTGAAAATCCACATGCTATATGTATATAGATTACCTGGAAATCAACATCATATGTAAATATGATTTCCTGTTTATCTTCAACCTCTTGTGGAGCATTTGGCAGCTGGAAACAGTTTTCTTTGCATGTGGGTCACAGGTGGTCAAACGAGTACTGGTACCCCATTTTCCTTCATATTCATGCTTGACACTGGACATGTAAGTAACCAATCATTGGCATTTTGAACACTAGCAAATACTACATGAGAATCAACATAGAATATCTGAATAATCTAGATATGTCTCGGAAGAATCAACCTAAATGGCATAACTTCAAAACCAACAATCCTAGCTGAGTCAGTCTGCACATCTTTATGATATTTAACAGTGAATGACAAGTGGTTGTTGATAAAAGCTTTTTCTTCCTTGATCTGCAAATAATCAGAAATTGAGTACACAAGGAAAATAAATAAAAAGAACTCCAAGAGAGTTATGATCATAATCAATTTACTTACACCAGCATATAGACCTTTAAGCCCCAGAAAATAACTGGTCTGATATACAGGAGGATGCTCCTTGTTCCAACCTCTGGATAGGAACAACCAAAGGAAGATTATCAAGGATCCATGCCAGACAAAAGAGTTAGATGATGCACAATCAACTCTCCATCAAAGTTAATAAAGACAGATTTTGTTCATTGAAATGTATTGACCTACATGTTCACACGATATTCGTCTTCAATCTTTTCTTTAAATTCTTTTGTGGCATCAGCATCAAGTGTCATTCGACAAACAACATGGCATAACTCTGGTTCCCTCATTTTAAACTGCAAAACCAGAAAGTCACAAAAAGTTAATGATACAAAAACAATTAAAAATTTTTCATTCTTCGACTATATCAAACTAACCAAGTATCGGGAGTTCTCAATGCGGTCACCACGAAGCACTTCCCCGAGATTTTCTCTGCTGTCAACTATGCTTTCTGGATGACAAAAAGGAAGAGAATAATACGAATAAGGAAGCTGAGTCTTTATTGATGTCAATTTGTTCACTTTCACATTCAAATGATCGCCCTGCAATGACCACCACAACACAACAAAAAAAATCAATATCACTTGAACTGTCAAGGCATTTCCAAGTGCACCAAATATAAGACAACATAAGTTGGCTGGATAAGAACTTCCATCTGTGGAAGCCTAAGAATAAAGTTAAGGGTGCCTGCAACAAGAAGTTTTGGTCTAAAGGAATCTGTCCATGGTGATACTTAGGGTCTTCTTTCTAGGACTTTAGGTCGTAAGGGTATTTTAGTCTTTTTCCTTAGTGCTGGAAATTTCTGCAATTGTGTTTTAAGTTTTAAGAGTATTAGATTCATAATTGGAGTCTAGTTGATTTAGAAAGTATTTAGCTATTTTTAGAATAGGAATTAGAAATCCAAATTCCAATAGGATTCTATTTTTAGGCATTTTCACAGCTTTATAAATAGCTTGTTATAGGATTATTTTAGACAGAGAGTGATCAATAAAGAATTTTCAGTTTTGTTTATTAGTTTGTTTTGTTTCCTCTCTTAAAAATCCCCACTAGTTCATGCTGATGTTTTCAGTTTCTCCCGGAAACTGTCAGATTTACTGTGTGGACATTGGAGCTGTTCTGTAACATTTGTCTCTTATACACATCTAGATGTTGTAGACAAGATCTCCAATCCTGTGCTACATCAGTTTGGTATCCGAGCCAAGCTTTCTTTCTTCTTAACCATATTTTTCTTCCTTTCCATCTACGAATATGGTTACTAACACTGCATTTTCTGCTAAGTTTGAAACTTTGTCGAAGGATCATGAGACTTCAAAGAAAAATATTGATGCACTTAATCATAAAGTGCATAAATGGACAGAAAATTGGAAGCCTAGAATCCTATGTGTTATCCGTGGACGCTAGGTTGGACAGAGTTGAAGCATTATTGCGGGAAAAGCAAGTAATTGAAACAGGTGACAAAAGAGATCATAAAGCTTCAACTTCTAACCCAGACTTAGCCACAACAACTCCGTCGTTTGGTTTCCCTTCTCCGCCCATTTCTCAACCACCGTTGCTGTAAGCTTTTTAAATGCTTATACACATCTGAGGGGGGAGATAAGTATACAGAGAATATGGGGACCAGCTTTGGGGACAAGCAAGCAGTAATTTTAAGCAAAATCCATATCAACCCAAATTCACTACTTGCTCACCTCAAGGAAATTTCTCTTCTTGGGATGGTAATACTTCTTATATCCCACCTCAAAATCAGTTTTATCATAATAATAATTCGGCGATTCAGCAAGATTTCAGCAAAGGAGTCAAGCTAGATGTTCCTGATTTTTATGGGGATAGTCATGCAGATGTATTCCTTGATTGGGTTCATAGAAATCTTCAAATTTAAAATGGTATTATAAGTGATAAAACTTTATTTCGCTGAAGCTAAGTAATGGGGGACAGCATCTGTGTGGTGGATTAAAGAGCAGTCAAATCTTAGGAGTTGTGGAATGGGTGATGTTCGGACATGGGAAGAGATGAAACAAGCCATGACTCGCCACTTCCTTCCTTCCGACTACAAACAGAGAGTTCATCCTCAATTTATGCACCTGAGGCAGGATAATGATGGTTGATGAATACACAAGTTCGTGACATCTGCAATCTGGCCACTCTACTATATTTGAATGGGATGAAGATGTTATGATTCATATAAGAATGGACCGAAACCGCAAATTTCAATGAAGATTGCTACTTCTGTTCTTAATACTTTGAGTGACACTGTACAAGTTGCTTGCCAAGTAGAAGCAGAATATGCTACAAGGCCTTCTTTGCGAAATCCCATGTATAATGGTCGTCAAGTAAAGAAATTCAATGCTGATTTTAACAAACCAGCAGCAGTACAAGGGAGTTATGGGTCTGCTGATTCAAGAGCAGATCCAAAGGGTAAGGCTCCAATGGATGAAGATCATCGGAAAGTTAACAAAGATGGGTGTTTTCACTGTGGAATTCAAGGTCATATGAGCTGGCAGTGTCCAAACAAAAAGAGTCTTATACATCTGCCTGCCCATAAAAGGAAAAGTCTCTTTATTCTTTTGGAAGTTGAAGAAGATAATGAAGATGAGCAAGGAGATAATGAGGATGAACAGCCTTGTCGCTTGTCTCACGCTCACTTCATTACTATGCAAAAGGATATAGAAGATGGAGATTGGCGATCAAGTAGTATTTTCTTATACTCGAGTTTGATGTAATGGAGAACTGTGCACCATGATTATTGACCCTGGAAGTTGCAGCAACGTCATATCAGAAGATGCTGTACATAAATTGGGACTGAAAGACGAGCCACATCCTAATCCATACAAGATTGCTAGGGTTAATAACTCTAGTCTTAAAGTGCATGAAAGGTGTTTGGTCACACATTCTATAGGCAGTTTAATTGAGAATGTTGAGTGTGATGTACTGCCTATGAAAGTTTGTCATCCTTTGTTGGGTCGAACTTGGCTTTTTGATAGGAAGGTGCAGCATTGCGGACATAGCAACACTTATGCTTTCAAAAAGGTGACTTGAACCTGAAGCTTGTTCCGTCTAAGGATTTGCGGCCAGTGAAGCTTAAGAGATCCTTCCTTCTACAGCGTATCTCTCAAGGAGATGGAATTCTTTCATAGGACCACATCCTAACTCATTGGAGTCGAGTTCTTTTCAGTGGCGGAGAGATGATGCAGCAGCCATAAGTTGGCTGGATAAAAACTTCCGTCCGTGGAAACCTAAGAATAAAGTTAAGGGTGCTTGCAACAAGAAGTTTTGGTTTAAAGGAATCTGTCCATGGTGATACTTAGGGTGTTCTTTCTAGGACTTTAGGTCGTAAGGGTATTTTAGTCTTTTTCCTTAGTCCTGGAAATTTCAGCAATTGTGTTTTAAGTTTTAAGAGTATTAGATTCATAATTGGAGTCTAGTTGATTTAGGAAGTATTTAGCTATTTTTAGAATAGGAATTAGAAATCCAAATTCCAATAGGATTCTATTTTTAGGTATTTTCACACCTTTATAAATAGCTTGTTATAGGATTATTTAAGACATAGAGATTGATCAATAAAGAATTTTCAGTCTTGTTTATTAGTTTGTTTTGTTTCCTCTCCTAAAAATCCCCAAATTTTCTTTTCTTCTCGTGTTTCTTCCAGATTACTGTTCACATGTACTGTTCACAGCACCAGAACAGCCTCAATATCCTCTTTTCCTTCCGCTCGCGCTTGTAGACAAGATCTCCAATCTTGTACTACATCACAAAGAGTTGTGCAACAATTCACGAAAAATCATAAAGTTGAGATTAATTTTTACCGCTTTATTTTGGAAGGATTAGTCGACTTCTTCCAGCATGCAGCCCCCAGAACATTCAAAGGCTTAAAATATTTGACGGCGTTAACCAACAGAATTTCATGAACTGCTTCAATGAACATCAAGATATCAATAATTTATTCGATAAAAGTGTAAAGCAAATACGACATCTAGCATTTAAAAATTAATAACGTGAAGCTGATAAACTTCAAATGCAGACTAAGGCGCACCATTTTGTGTTTGGAAATGAATGAGAAACTAAAACTCATGTCACAAATGTTTGATTCTGGTTTGGAAGTAGAACTTCATGAAATTGATACACAGACCAACAAAAGTATGCGCCTTGGTTGTGCTTCCATGGGGTCATTGCTTCACAGAAATGATTTGGGCTAGCCTGTAGGTTTATATTTTTCAGAAGCCGGGAAATAACAGATTCCAGCTGTAATGTGATCCTTGATTTCCAGAAAATGAAGCATCATACAGAAATCACAATTGGATATATTTCAGTGTTTTCCTTTCAGTACTCATTTCAAATATCTACAGAAAACATAAAGTAATCCCTTTCTCCAAATTTTGGTAATGCAGAATAGACTCTCTATAGAAATACAGGCAAACCAAGGAGGCAAAAGGTAATACATCCAGCTATGGTTTGCCCTTCCACCTAATGTAGACAAGGTGTATCCTTATTCATAATGATACTTCGAACTCTTTCTCTGATCATTATGCTAAATAATTGTTTCTAATACCTATCCTTGGCAACCCATGCCTCTCAATATGGCTGCAATTGCATCCAGTGACAACATTTAATTAGACAACCAAGAAATTAATGCAATCACATGTGGACTAGAAAGCAACCTTCCACATTTAGTACCCTGAACAATATCCTGGCACATATACTATTAAGATAGTTTGGTAGATAATAGATAATTCATAATACAGTAAAGTTGCAGGTCAAGCTCCTCCTAAACTTTGACCACCACGAAGCTGGTCCTGCTACAATAATTGGTATCATCTTCTACAGGAACCAGATTAAAATATCTATCTTAGAAGGGTTTCCCCGGGATTTTCAAATGTCTTCCAAGCAGTTAATAAGCACTACGTAGTTACATCTGCTTCAATAAATTGAAATGCTCAAGTCAACGAAATATCTGTTAGTATGCCTACTAACAATGAAAATATTCATGATACAGTAAAGGATTATGCTTTCTCATTGCCATGACAATAAGGTCATTGCAAATATCTACTCTAAGCACGTAAAAAACTGATCCAACTATAGTTGTTAGAGCTTGATTAAGAGGTAGCATTCCAAAATGATGAAAAGTAATCAACAGCTAAAGAGAACATGATACATTACAGGAAATGATAATTCCATTTAAATAGGTTAAAGTAATCAACATCAGAGACTACAATAACATTCAACAATCATTATACACATCTAGAACCAGAACAATGATCAAAATCTAGATGTGTATTGTGGAAGGTTGGCTTCTTCAGACAAAATACAAATCAGTTGTGTTATTGTTGCCTAAAAGAAAAACACATGAATTTTACTTTATAAGAAGGGTAAACAGCCATATTGGATGTGTAACTTTTCCAAGTTACTAACTTTCGTCACTAAACTTTTTGTCTGTAATCTTATACACAAATTAGATGTTATCGAGACAGCCCATTCCATTCATTTGAGACGTTAAATGAGATGTTATGTGCAACACGTGAATGGCACATAAGTTTTCAAGGGGTAAAAATGTACATAAGTTATCTTAAAAACTTAGTGGGTCAAAATGAGATTTACATAAGTTATCTTTTTCTGATCTACTAGTCACTAGTGGGCCAAATTTGGGCCAAATTTATCAATTTGAGAATCGAGTAGGTCAAAATGTGGTTTTCAAAAGTAATCTTCTTCTACTAAACGACATTCACTACTTTCTGGCAACGGTCCACCACCTTTAACTGATGTTTGCCACAACTAACAACCATTGACCGATGCTTTCTTTTGGTGCTAATTTAACCTTAGAATCCATTCCCCACTCTGATTACGAAAATGGCCCATTTCAAGTCCTATGATCTGGAAAAATCAAAATCAGTCCTTGGGGGAGTAATGGCTAGTACTTCAACAATAAAAAATGACTGCTATTCAAACCAAACCAAATCAATTTTATTTCTGAAAAAAATTTTCCATTCTGATTCACATCTAAATCCTTTTGGAGATTTAAGCTCTTTTTTTTTTTTTTTTTTTGCTAATAATAACAAACAATAATTTAGTAAGTATAAACAGAGACAAAAACCAGGTTAAGGATATTGAAGATTTGAAGCCTCCCTTGCAGCTATTGCTAATTTCGTTCTTGGAGGTGGCAGTGTTGAGGAGGTGGTGACATTGGGGATGGCGGTGGTGTTGGGGGTGGGTTCAGAGGAAAAAGAATCAAGAGAACGAGAAGGGGAAAGAGAAAGCAAAATGAAAAATGAGGATACAGAAGCAAAGATGTTAGGCCTCCCTTGCTCCATGGTTAATTTTGTTGTGGGATGGTGTGGTGTTGAGGAGGTGGTGGCGTGGGGATGATGGTGGTGGGGTAAGGGTACAGACAAACAGAAATAGAATAGGAAAAAGAAGGGTAAAATGAAGAGAGGAGGAGCAATTGTGGACCCTTTTACCCTTCACAAAATCATGTGCAACTCATGTTTTTTTAGCCTAACAGCAGATCTAATGCTTAAAATGGACGGAATGGGTCGTAGACAAATAAATTAAGAGTTCAGTAACCAAATTGGCCACAATAAAAGTTCTGTGGGCAAAGTTAGTATGTTGTAAAAGTTTAATGATGTGTACAGTCATTTGCCCTTGTAAGGTAACTTAAAAAGGTTAATGAAGAAAGACATCCATTTCTTCAACAGGATTCACATGTCGAGCCTTAACTACAATCAAGTACGCCATGTCAATGTCAAGGATGATACCATTACAACCTTTCATTGATCTGGTAAAAACAAGGCAAACAACTTGTAAACACAAAATGCACATACTCAAAGCTAATTTATAGCAGATAACATCTGTTTGTGCATATCCAAGATCTACCTTTATATCAGTTCTAGTTATCCACTCTGAATGCAATCTTAATTACTCTGACTCCATTTAAAAAACTTTTGCTTCTGGTCCCTGATTTTCACTTGCTTTCACCCTACAATCAGATCAGTATAGATTCTTCCAGAAGAGATGGTTAAGGGGCATGACTCCTTGTCGGAAAACATTCTCACACAGAAGAGAAATAACTCAGTTGTAGAAAATTCCTACCACCTTTTTTTTTTATTTTTTTATTTTATTTTGGACAAACAGAACTTCTACCACTTAATTGTTAAATTCCATCGGTCCAATTTGAAGTTGCTGTTAAAAGCTAAATAAAGTAGCCTCACCCAACTAATAAACATTATAAGCACAGCATAAATCCTATGATATTCCCAACAGAGACAATAATGTACCAAATCCTCAATTACGCAAGATTATGATGCCCAAAATGAGGAACCAAATAACAGAAAATGCGGAACCAAATAACAGAAATTCAGTTTATGGCCAAGTCAGAGAGCAGTTATACAGTTTCATTAGGTTAACTCTTACAGCACAGGCAGAAAGAGAGATTAGTACTTATAACCTTTGTCACCTATTAATGGTCTTCAATAACCAGTCTATTACAAAGTATCTATTTTGAATGCTTTACATGGAATGAGACATTACAGATATCCAACTGACAGACAGTGTTTAGTTATTAAACATGTGCCTGCCACATTTCAAAGACATAACAACAAACAACATAGGTATGTTGTTCTACAAAACGCATAGGGCCAAGAAATGAAAGTCTGAACACATGTTCATGGAAAAAGAAACTTTTTTATTTACGCATCACAAAATCCAAAACTACTGCTATAGACTGCAACACTAGTTACATTTCATCACTATAAACTCAATAGTTCACCAAAATGAAAGTCTTAAAATTTGATCCACAAGCATCACCAGTAAGGCAGTAACTACACCAAGAACTCCGAATCTCTATTTCGTTTTCTATGCACCAATGAACCACATTCAACATGCTTTAAGCTTGATAATCCCCAAAGTAAGACTGATCAAGATGGAAACATAATTCTAAATCACCTAAAATATTTTCCAGACTAAATGTTCCCCTCCACGAATTGCAATTTTCACTGATTTTTAAGAAGAAAAAAGAACAGATTTAATCACTAAAGCAGCATGTGAAACTCATTTTTAATTTACAGTTTTCCTCCACTAATACATCAAACTCATGAAAATACTAGCCCCATTACAGTTTTTCAAAAATCCCTTTAAATTAACAATCTTTTGTTAATAATATCCTCCCACGCTTTAAATGTCAAAAGCAAAAAAAAAATTTTCTTATACTAAATCTACAACTCAAATTCAACAATGTCACCCAAACACAACAAATCCCAGAAAGAAAAAAGAAATTATACAAACACAAAAAACAATGAAATCAAAGGAAAAAAATAACATTTTTTCCAAGCCAAGAATCTTATCCAACATAGATCATTATAGAAATAAATGCAGAAAGATTAGATAACAAATGGGTGTTCAATCTTAAAGAAGCAGATAAAATTAACAAAATTTATACCGAATGAAAATCTTCAGGGGCTACCCCAGGGAGATAGAAGCAGTAGGCCTTATAGAAGCAAAGTAAAATAACAATGGCTGTTGAAATCACTGATTTTTGCATTGATATCATAGATCCACCACCACCTCCTCTTCCCATTGCTGAATTATCTGATTATTGTCGCTTATTCTCTCGCGCGCATACTCGCGCATAAACACAGGAGAGGAACGAGGCTTTCAGATCCACCATATAATAGTGCAACTTGAGAATGGGGACAGCGAAAGGTGAAATGGCTGAAATAGTCCCTAAACTTTTTTACTTTAGTTGAAATAGTACCTAATTTTTTTTTTAGTCAGAATAGTCCTTCAGCTTTTATTTTTTAGCCAATATAGTCCTTTTGTGGTGGAACCACTACAAAAACCTCCTTCTATTTTTTATAAGTTCAACATACAACCCCTGTGATTTAGTTATTTTTCACATTAGCTTAATTTAAAATTTTGTAAAATTTTATGGCCAACTTTTAGAAAAGAAAACTTAGTGGTTCACTAAAGGGATTTGGCAATAGGACTAGTGGGTGGCTATTGGTGTCTAGTGGATAAGAGGAGGTGCTTGGGTAGCTGAAAAGGTGGTTCTGGAGTTGAATGGGTGACAGTTTCGACAGGGAGAAAGGGAAGATGGAAGGGTTAGGATTTTAAGATTTTTTTTTTGTAAAATATAAATGTTTTATTTTTTTTATTTTTTTTGAAAATTGTTTTGAAATGTTTTTTTTTTCCTTTTTCACCCTTCAAATTAATTTCTTTCTTATAACCTTTTTCCATTTTAAACTATATGAGGTTATGTGAAAAATAAGTAAAGCTCAGAGGGTGTATGTGGAATTTATCAACAAAAAAAAAAGATTTTGGGGTGGCTCTACCATAAAAGGACCGTCTTGGCTAAAAAATAAAAATTGAAATGACTATTCTAGCTAAAAAAAGTTGGGACACTATTTTGGTTAAAGTAAAAAAATTGAGAGACTATTTCGGCAATTTTCTCAGGAAAGAAAATTTGGTTTTTGTTTTGTTAGTCTCTTTGGCGTAGAATTTATGTATTGGATTTTAGGTCTTTTTGGGTTTTTAACCTCCAATTTCTTAAAATATGACGGTTTTTTTTTTAAATTGTATCACGCAAATGTGATTATTTGTTGGAAGTATTCTAGAACTAGGGGTACATTCGTTTGGATTGAAAATATTTTCTTGAAAAAAATATTTTCCTTGGAAAATATTTTACATGAAAAAATCTATTTTTCATACAATTTTCCGGTTTTCAGTTGACAAAATGACAATATTTTGAAATAAAAAATTTTAACGGGTTTATCTTTAATTTTATGAATACAAATTAAATTTTTTTTATAACAATGGTAATAAATACCTTACAAGTAATTGTGATTAATAAAAGATTGATTTTGTTCAAAATTAAATGATAGTACAATATAGTAGTAAAATATGCATAATAATAGTTATATTAGTGTGGGACCCATGATTGAGAGAAAAACGAATGAAAAAGAATTGAAAACGAAAATAAGTTTAGCAAATGAAATTCTAAAAGTAAGTATTTGAGGTTTAATTTTACTCTTGAATTATCCGAAAAATAACTTACGTTCAAAAATTTCGTAAGTAATTTTCAGTTAGAGGAAGGAAAATTGGAAAATATTTTACACCGAAAAATATTTTTCGGTGTTTAGCAATAAAAAAAATTCTGAAAAATATTTTTTATGAAAATATTTTCAATCTTTCAAACACACCCTAGAACTATAACATTTTGAAAGTGCCTTGATTACTTCGTAATCACCCAAAAAAGTCTAAGAGTGCTAGGGATCTTTTTCTTGAGGAAAAAGTTCTTTCTTTTAGTATATAGCTGAATTAGAATTGGGTAAAAACTCTCCTCCTTCTCTCTACTTTCTCACTCTAAACTTGACCTCTACACGCTACTATATCATCCTTGGCACTCTCGATCATGGCTGATCTAGTCGCCCTTCAACCACCGGTTGAAGGGCAACCAAAAACTTTTGCACAAGCTCTATTGGTGGACAAAATCAGGCACTTTGTAATAGACCAAAACCTTATACACATCTTAAGGCACTCGAATCGCACATAGAAAAACCAAGAACTTTTTCCTTTTTTGAAAAAGAAGTCCCTAGCACCATTTCGGTTCACACTGGTGGGGAATTTCCCGAGGGAAGCCGAACATGGAGACACTTCGGAAAAGTTTCTACACAATTGGCTTTAAAGGACAATTTACTATCGGGTATCTTGACTTTAAGCACGTTATCATCCGATTTTCTTTGGAAGAGGACTATCTCCGTTGCTGGCTTAAGACTGCTTGGTCCATCAATGGCTTTTACATGCGTGTTCTTAAATGGCATTCTCTTTTTACCACGGATGAGGAACCTTCCATAGTCCCTATATGGATCACCTTTGAGGGATTCCCAGCAATCTTTTTCAACAAGCAAGCCGTGTTTAGTCTTGCTCAAGCTGTTGGTACTCTTCTCAAATTGGACATAGCCACCAAACAATTCACGAGACCTTGCACACCCTACCTTCTACACTTGTTGATAATGGAGCAAATATGGTTGGTCATGCTATACTTGATGGTGTCCCAACAGCTGAAAACACAACAATCCCATTGCCTAATTTTTCACAAGGTGTTGATGTTGCACATACGAGTGAAAACTCATATCAAGGTCAGCAACCAAGCAAAGAGGCGTCACTAGTTGTGGAGGAGCAACCAAAATGGTGGAGGAGCAACCAAAAATGGTGGAGGAGCAACCAGAATCGGTGGAGGAGCAACCACACCAGGTGGGAAAGCAACCAGAAACGGTTGAGGGATTATCCCAACAACCAGTGATTCAAAATTCAAATCCCACCTTCCATGGGATCACTCCAACAACGATAAGGTTATTAATTCAAACCAGAAAATGGTACCTTATCCACATGAGCAAACTTTGCAAGTTCAAATATTGAACCCCTTGGATGGTGGAGCCACATCTGATTTGGAAGAGTCACAACTAAACTCAACTACCCCAAAAGCAAGGGATAGCCGAATCTCAAATAATCCCTCATTGGATGATTTTTTCATCTCTCATGGTAAAATTATGGAAGAGTTACCGTGTTACTTTTCGGACAATGAATCTCCCCATGCAAACCATGCAATGACGGAGGTTATCCAGCCATCTTCTCCCACTCCACAGCCAACTGGTAAGTCCTTGTCCAAAAAGAAAAGACGCAAGAGAATCTATACCATGCCAAAGCCAATGCGCACTCGGTTGGTTAGGAAAACTACCACTTCGCCCTTCTCCTCTCAGTATTAAATGGATAGTGTCCTAATATGGAATATACGGGGGATAGCTAATAAACCCTCATTACGTAGGTTGAAGTTACTTATCAAACATCACAAAATAAAACTTCTTGCTTTGCTGGAGCCCATGGTGGACAAAGCTCGAATCTCTTTCTTTGCACACAAATTAGCTTTTGATCGCTGTGAATGTAACATCAATGGCAAAATTTGGATTTTTTGGAATAATGAGCTTGGTTTAGCTAGATATCCCACTTTTAGCTCAGACCAGCTTCTTCATGTTTCTATCTGTCTCTTCTCTTCACAATACTGTCTTGCAAGGTGTTCCTTTGTATATGCAAAATGCACAAAATTGGAAAGGAGAGTTCTCTGGGCAGATCTCCCAGCTGTCCAACCTCAAACTCCAACTCCGTGGCTAGTTTAGACGGCGACTTTAATGTTATCTCAACTAGACGCGATGGGTGAATTCAATGATTTTCTTGTGAATGTGTTATAGGCTCTAGATTTGTCTCAAGATGCAAATTCACTTGGCGTGGGAACAGGTTTGGAACTGTGGTTTGGAAGCGGTTGGATAGATTTGTTTGTAATGCTGAATTTATTGCAGCCTTCCAACATATTAATGTTGGGCACCTTCTCAAGACGTGCTCGGATCACTCGCCACTAGTTCTCAATGCTTCTTCACCAATAACACTAGGCCCAAAGCCATTTAAATTCCTTAATATGTGGACTAAACACAAGGATTTTTTGCAGGTTGTGACTTTTTCCTCCAGAACAGCAACAATTGGTCCTTGCCTGATCGGTTCCCTATTTCTATTCTTGCTTCCAAACTTAAAAGCCTCAAAGCCGAACTGAGGAATTGGAGTCACACCATATTTGGCAATGTTTTCGCAAAGGTACATGAGGCTGAACAAGAAGTCAAAAGCAAGGAAGAAGCTCTTCTACTCCATCAATGCCAAAGTAATCAAATTGCTTTGGCTCATGCACAAGTTGTTCACATGCGGTGCCTTGTGAAAGAGGAAACCTTATTGGCATCAAAAGGCGGGGGTGAAATGGCTGAAAAAGGGTGATAAAAACTCCAAATTTCCATTCTACCCTTCTTACTAAAAGGCAGCGATTGCGCATCTCCAGAATCAAAGTTGACGGGTAATGGACTGAAAAATTGCAGCTTATTGAGGATGCAGGTATTACCTACTTTAAGAAACTCCTGACTTCTCATACCACTGCCTTAAACCCATCATTACTTGACCACCTCACGTGCAAGGTCTCGGATGTGGATAACCATTTATTTATTGTCTGAGCTGTCAATAAAGGAATTAAAGGAGGCAGTTTTCTCCCTAAACCCTAACGGTGCAGCGGGAATTGACAGATACAATGGGACCTTTTTCACTACTTGTTGGGATATCATCCATCACGACCTCCTCCTCGCAGTGTGTGCTTTCCTCAAAGGTGCAAGATTGCCACGGATGTTCACTATTAATTTCAAAAGTAGCCAACCCCAATTCCTTCAATGATTTTCAGCCTATTAGCTTGTGCACCTTCGTCAATAAAATTTGTAATAAAATTTTGGCCAATCGCCTTGCCTCCATTCTGCCGAAACTCATCTCACCGGAACAAGCAGCCTATGTTCAAGGGAGAGACATTGCGGATAACATCCTTCTTGTCCAAGAGCTGGTCGACTTCATAGATCGGAAAACAAGGGGAGGGAATATGATTGTTAAACTTGACCTTGCCAAAGCATTTGATAGGCTTTCTTGGCCTTTCCTCTATGCAATTCTACGGAAGTTTGGTCTTTGCTGAACATTGGGTCTCTCTTATGCAGCATATTTTGGAAGATTGTTGGTTTTCTATACTCATTAATGGTGCACCCAAAGGCTTCTTCAAATCCTCCAGAGGGGTTCGCCAGGGAGACCCTTTATCACCTCTATTATTCATCCTAATACTGGAAATGTTTTCTCAAGGATTGAAGGACCAATTTCGACAGGACAAAATAACACACTATTCCCTTCCGAAGCAGTGTCCAACGATCTCCCACTTGGCCTTCGCAGATGACATTGTTGTTTTTATGAAGGGAGACATTAAGTCCATTCGGCAACTTATAAGCTTTCTTTTGAGGTTTGAGCTCTCCTCCGGACAGCTTTTGAACAAGTCCAAATGCTCATTCTACTTACCTAAAAAGGTGGCTCCAGCTCGAGTCCGGTTGATCCAAGCTAAGACGGGCTTCATCCACAAATCCCTTCCATTCACATACTTGGGCTGTCCTATCCAAAATAAAAAAAAGACGCAATCTCTACCAGCTGCATTAATAGAAAAATTGGCTGCCCAAATTCATGGTTGGCAATCACGCTTCCTTTCCCCTGGAGGGCGGCTTGTCCTTATCAAGCATGTTCTCAGTAGCATCCCATGTACATATTGTCGGTTCTATCACTTCCAAAATCAGTCCTCAAAGAGCTGGAACGGCAATTTGCCAATTTCTTTTGGGGTTGCTCAGAAGGGATGTTAAAGCATCATTGGATATCATGGGCTACAATCTGCCAACCAACGTATTCAAATGGCCTAGGAGTTTCATCACTTGAGGAGGTGGTTCGCGGCTTTTGTATCAAACTTTGGTGGAAATTCCGAAAAGGCGACTCTTTGTGGTGTTCTTTTCTTCAACGACGTTACCTTAAGAACCAACATCCCACCTTAGTGTTGGCATCACCGGGTGATTCGTTTACTTGGAAGAGGATGTTGCATGTTCGTGAAGACGTAGAAAAGTGGTTGCTATTCTTACTACGGAAGGCTGATTGTTCCTTTTGGTTTGATCCATGTTGGACCGAACATGGGCCTTTATCCCACATGGTGGAACATGTTTATGATGAACAACTTAAAGTTTCACAGGTTGGGGGTACTAATGGCTGGAATATTTCCCTTTTGGATGAGAGATATTCCAATGAGGAGATACAAAACATTTCAACATTCCTCAACACAAGACCGCTATTCTTGTTGGATGAACCGGATTTCATTGTTTGGACCCTCACACACAAAGGCTCCTTCTCACTCTCTTCCACTTTCTCTCCCAAGATGCGAATTCACTCTCGGCAAATGATTTGGGATGTAAGACTCCAATCGAAGATATCCATTTTCATGTGGAAATTATTGAACAATCGGCTACCTCTTGATATACCTTACAAAAAATTATATTTTCATTTGCCTCCAAGTGTTACTTATGTTGCAATGAAAGTGTGTCTGTGAACCATCTTTTTGTGGAATGTAAAACATCACAACAAATCTGGCATTTCTTTGAAAATTGGCTGAAGATGGTGATTACTCCATTGTCCACGGCTATAATGGATAAACTTAATTCCTGGTGGCGGGATGCTACGTTGTCTTCCGCTATTGGAGCCATTCATAAAATTCTTCCTAGCATAATCTGTTGGTTCTTATGGAAAGCTAGGAACATGGTAGTTCTGGAGGAAAAAGTATGTAGCACAACAAGGATTATTGTGGACATCTACTCTTACTTAGCGAATATCTCCTCGGCCCATCCCTTTAAACGAGTATCCACAGCAGATGATTTGTTACTCTCACGCGGCATTTGCAAGCAACTTCTCCAAACCAAACCCAAGAAAGTCCTAATTGTCAAATGGGACTGCCCTACCCAAGGATGCCTTAAGCTCAATGTGGATGGGGCCTCCAAAGATAACCCAGGGATGGCAGCGGGTGGCGGCATTCTCCGAGATCACAACGGCCAATGCATTTGAGCATTTTCCAATAACTATCAACAACAAACTAACCTACAAGCTAAGCCATTAGCTCTTGTAGATGGACTCAAGATGTGTATTCATAATTTACGGGTCCGCTCACTGGTGGTTGAGATTGACTCTCTCCAGCTAGTTAACACCTTGCAAGGATCATCGGCACCGATTTGGAGCATAGACCCACAATTGTGCCTAATCAATAGCTACTGTGTTGGGAAAGACATTCATTCAAGCATGTCTATGAGGGAGTCTAAGATGTAACTGATTGTCTAGCTAATCTCTTATACAAAACCTATGTATGTTGAATATGATTGGTATACCATTCCTCATGATTCCAAGGATTGGTCTACCTAGATAATATAGGCTGCTCTAACATTCGGCTTTGTAATCGTTGATTTCATCAATAAAATTTCTGCCCTCTTTCGGGTATTTGCTTAAAAAAAAAAGTGCGTAATCAACTTTGGTACCAATTTTTTTTTTTAATTTGGTGATTTTGAACTTTATTAAAAATAAAAATAAAAAAAATTGGGAACAATAACACTTTGCCTCTATGCACTATATGGATAATTACATTTTGCCCTCCTAAACAATTAAAAATATATAGTTTGCCCTCAAATGACATAGTTCATCTATTACCAATATTAAAATTATTAAGATAATCTATTTAATGACTAAAATACCCTTGGTACTATATTTTGATTTTTATGTATTTAAATTTTGACAATGATGTGATAATTATTCAAAAATAAGTAAAAATAAACTATATAATATTTAAATATAATCTATATCAATTTATTTCTTGGTCAGTTTTAAAATTTTTGGATTTTATTTTATATTTTTCAAATTTGAATATTTAACTACAATGGTAGAATAATTTTCCAATGAGATTGTTTTCTATGAAATTTTTTTCTTTCAGGTATTGTTTGAAAATAAAATTTCTATTAAAGTTTGAGATTTTTTCACTATCTCTTACTATTTTATATTTCTAATATTTGGTCTATTCTGTACAAATTGTGATATTTGATATAATATAATTGAACAGTTTCTCACATTTTCACTCCTTAAAATCCAAGATATAGCGCTTGCAAAGTGTAAATTACACTTTGCCCCCTAAACAATAAGTGTAATTACACTTTTCCTCCCTAAACTATAGAAATATATACTTTGCCTCTGATTCACATTATTCATCCTTTAAAAATTTTAAAATATCAAAAAAATTTAGTTAGTTGATTAAAATACCCTTATTATCAGATTTTAATTTTTCATGCATTTTATTGATTTTTGATAGTTTAAAAGAATTAGAAAAAAAATAAAATATAATAACACATTGATATCTTGGACTTTAGAGAGCGAAAATGTGAGAAACTTTTGAATTATATTATATCCAACATCGCAAAATGCACAGAATATGCCATATATTAAAAGTATAAAATACTAAGAGAAATTGAAAAAATCTCAAACTTTAATAAAAATTTTAATTTCATACAATACCTTTATAGAAAATTTTTTCATAGACAACAAATTTATTTAGAAATTGTTCTGCCACTCAGTTAAATAGTCAAATTTGAAATAATATAAAATGAAATTCAAACATTTTAAAAATTTTGACCAAGAAATACATTGATATAGATTATGTTGAAATATTATATAGTTTATTTTTGCTTATTTTTAAATAATTATCAAATCACTATCAAAATTTAAATACATAAAAATTAAAATATAATACCAAGGGTATTTTAGTTATTTAATTAGATTATCTTAATAATTTTAATATTGATAATAGATGAATAGTGTAATTTGGAGGCAAACTGTATATATTTATAGTTTAGGGGGGCAAAATGTAACTATCTATACAGTGCAGAGAGGCAAAGTGTTATTGTTCCCAATTTTTTTAAAATTTATTTTAATATGGTGATTTCGGACTTTTAAAGTGTGAAATCACCATATTGAAAATAAAAATAAAAATAAAAATAAAAATAGGACCAAAATTGATTATGTACTTTAAAAGTACATAATCAAATTGATTACACACTTTCAAAGTGCGACAATCATAGTTCCAAAAATCCCCCAACAAACAGTCACATTTACACGATAAATTTGAACAGATCTATCATATTTTAAGAAATTGGCTGTTTTTAACGGGTGGGTGGGACCCTTTAATATAGGTTGAGTTTGGGAGTTTAGGAAGAAAGAGAAAAGAAGGGAAAGTTTTTAATGACGAGGAAAGAGAAGGAAAAAGAAGGGAAAAGAAATTTCTTCTAACTTGTTTAGGAGTTGTGGAAGGAAAATTTTATTAATGTGTGTTTTTAACTAATATGTCCCATTTTTTCACCTGCTGCTTCCTCTTCTTTTCATCCATTTCAAGGAAAAACTTTGCATATTAAAAATTCATCATTGCTTTCCTTTCATTTTGTGCCTTTTCATCCCATTTTTAGACGGAAGTTTTTGGCTGATATGGAGGGATCTTGCATCTATCCAAATCCTTTCTTTTCTTTTTTGGTTAGAGTTCCAAACAAAGGAAAGACTCCTTCTTAATCCCTTCCTTTCCATAGGATTCTTTCCATCCAAACGTATTGATAATTAAGTAGAGTTCCACCATACATGGATTAAAATGCAATAAACCCTTCTCAATTATACCCCGAATTCTAGTTTACCCCTTCATAATTATTTTAGGGATAATTATCAAGTTGGTAATGTAATTTAGGTCTCGCGAACAATGTGATGAATCGTTTTCTTTCAACCATTAATCAATTCATTTACATCATTTGAAGATTCAATTTCCAATAGTAAACCTGTCCTAATCCCTCATGATGATCGAGTTTTACCAATTTAATCGAGTTAAGTGTGGATCCCTTCTTTACTCAACTCTAATTAAACTAGTTTTTCATTCATGGAATTGTTATAGAACCAAATAGACAATTTAGCCAACCACGATCTCAAAATTGATCTAATCTAGTAACAACTAGTAGTCTATGACAAAGGATTAACTCCCATTATCGCTTCAATCAACCCAGCCAATTCAAGAATTAGATATGTTTTCCATTCATCGTGTTCTATTGATTATCACCCAAAAATGCAACCTTTTTGATTAATGGTGGATTCAAAACAATTCATTATGGAATTTTACATCACCCGCACCTAACCCAAATAAAATTTGTGCATCGTTATGTAATTAAAACAAAAATAATTATCAAAATTTCAAGAAATTATCTAAACAAGAAACTAGGGTTTATAAATTAAAGTTGCAGAAAAAGAATTATACTCTAAATAATCAAGAAACTATAAAAGTTAAATAGAATAATAACTCAAATGAAATCCGAACTAAACAAAGTACTTGAATTGAAATCTCAAATCCAAAATCCAAGATAACACTGCAATCTTCCAAACTAATGCTTTGACAAGAAACTACTAGCTAAACTGAAATCGAATGGTCAAAGATTGAAAGGAAACAAATTTTTTGAATCGTAGGTAGTAGTGAAACCCTTATTGAAGGACTAAAATCATAAAAATGTCTGCTCTTTCTCAAAAGAAAGGTTGTTGGGCTAATTATAGATGAAATCTCGTAACCCTGTAATTCTAGCCCATTAGCATTGTAGCGCTCCAACATCAGGAATTAGCGTGGACAAAGCACTAGTGTTACTCTTTAAATGTTAGGGCTACTAGGCTATATATCGTAGGCTTCTTGTTTGAATTCTACCAACTCATAAAGCTTAAGTAATCTCATCTCACCAGCTGATTTCCAATCAAAAATTAGTACTTTAACTGCCCAAATTGCCTTGTATTTTAAGTTAATTGGAAGATGTCACACTTTTCCTAAAACTATCCTATAGGGAGACATCCCTATAAGAGTTTTAAATGCTATCCAATATGCTCAAAGCACATCGTCCAACATTCTAGCCCAATCTTACCTTGAAGTATTCATAGTCTTTTCTATAATCCAATTCAATTCCTTATTTGAAATCCCCACTTAAACCGAAGTTTGAGGATGATACAGTAATAAAATCTGGTGTATCACCCTATACTTAGCTAATAAAGCTTAAAATTGGGACATTGTAAAATGTGAACCTCCGTCACTAATGATGGCTCTTGGCACTTAAAATCTTGAAAAGTTGTTATGTCTAATAAATTCATTCTTGTGACGACTCCAGCATCGTTAGTTGGTAATGCAACCACTTCAGCCTATTTAAAAATGTTGTACTGCCACCAAAATGTGCCTATTAGAGAAAGAAGTTGGAAATGGCCCCATCAAGTCAATATCCCATATATCAAAGAGTTCAACCACCAAAATATTTTTGAGAGGCATTTTATTCTTGTGGGAGATATTCCCAACTCTTTGACATTCATTGCAGTGCTCAACAAACTTCGTGGCTTCCTTAAATAGTGATAGCCAATATAATCCACTTTATAGTAATTTTGCTACTGTTCGGTGATTTCCATGGTGTCCTCCATATTCACAATACATTTTCAATTTCCTCATTCGGTACACACCTCCTGATCATTTGATCACTGCATCGCTTGTACAAGTATGGTTCATCCCAATAGAAGCATTTAATATCGAAGAAAATTTTCTTCTCCCCATTGTATTCTACTGATGAAAGAAGAACCTTGGCCATCAAATAATTTACAATATCTGAAATTGATAAATATAACACGGGTTGGTATTTGTTGCCATCAACTGTTCTTTGGCAAATTCTTCCTTAATATGTATCATCTCTACTCCATCATTTTTTTAGAGCTCTAATCTAGATAAATGATCCGCCATAGAATTTTTGACACCCTTTATATATATACTATTTCCCAATCAAACTTTGACAAAAGTAAAACCCATCGTATTAATCTCACTTCGCATCGTTTTTTGATAACAAATATTTTAATGCAGAATGGTCAGATTGAACGATCACCTTGGAATGATTAAATAAAAACAAAACTTATCAAATGCTAATACTACTACTAACAACTACTTTCATTGGTAGATGATAGCCCTAAGAAATTTGGGTTATTCCTACTCTTTTTCATACGATTTTTTCCATAGTTTTGACGCTTTTAGGTTTTATGATTGTTTTCATGCATTTTCATTTCTTGCATTAATATATGTTTAGTGCAGTGTTTTACTGTTTATTTGATGTTATTCAACTTATATTCATGTGTGCATGTATGTGTTTAGGTTGTTTACCTAATTCCTCCCAGAGTTTATGTTCTATGTGTGTTCTTGTTTGTCTTTTATTTATAGTTTTTGTTAGTTTTTAAGTGCTCTTAATGGGTATTTTTGTTCTACAGTTGTGTTGGAACAAACAGATTTCGGGCAAAGTTGTCAAAAGCCAATCACAGACTGCGATTGGACTAGGTAAAATCAAGCATAGACTACACTTGGGATAGAAGCATTACCATAGTCTGTGATAATCAAGCACACACTGTGGTTTCTTAGACTGGAGCTAGCTGTTACGTGATTTTGACAATTTTTAGAGTTCTTGGTGTCTGTTTTGGACCCGAAATAGTGTGTTTCGAACCTTATTCAAGACCCTACATATTCTTGAACTTTTAGAAACCATAAATAAGGGTCCTTAGGATCTCAAAAAAATGCTCTAGATTCTGTCTCTTAGGGAGCTCTAAGATTAAACTATGGTTTTCTTTTTTTTCAAGAAAAGTTGAAGAGGAGGTCAAAGTATTGACAACCATGGACCGAGAACTTGTGATTCTTTATTAGAAAAGTTTTCTTAAACAGTTTTTTATATCTTTCTTATGTTATTTAATACCAATTTTATTGCTCTTTGTCAATGCCTTTCAATGATTGATATCTTTATTTGCTTTCTTAAATTAATGTTTAGACTAGTTTACTTGCTTTCAATGTTTTATTTTGAGTTATTACATTCTTTTATGTTCTAAATAGTATCGATTAGGTTGAATGATGTCGATTCCTCTGGGTGATGATTAACTTGACTATAAATTAGAATAATCATAATAGTTGGGTAATAATTGGCACAAATTGACAATTTTAGCGAGCGATCAACTCTAAACTTGGTTAGGTTAGGCAAGGTGGTATGGTCCATTGATCCTCCGCCATAGACCTGCGTTGATTGTCAAAATAATCTAATTCAAGACCAATGTGGCGAAATTAGTTAATTAGTTCACAATAATACCATACAAATAAAAGAAAAATTTATTAATTTAGGACATAGAGGCTTCTACCGTTGGATCATTCATTTGATAGGGTTCAATCACCAAAGTTTTCGGGGCTAAATTGACAAATGGGAATTGAATTTCTAGGCATTATAATTGAATGAATTAATTAGGAAAATGTCAAAAACAAGAATTTTTCTAGTCTAACCCTAGTCCATAATTTTCATTAGTTAAACTCTTTAATTATAGTTTAATTAACTCTTTCTTCCCATGTCAGTTTCTTCAAAGAGTGTTCTAACCAAAGAACCGGTACTTGTTAAACTAATCCTTGTAGGTTTGACCACTACTTCTGCTCTAAACTATTTGACTACCTACAATGGCAATGCGTTATGTAGTTTATAGTAGAGCTATGTGATTATAAATTTTATATAACTAGATATTTAACATATCAATCGAATAATTGAAATTTTATATAACTAGATATTTAACATATCAGTCGAATAATTGATTTGAGCCTCATTAAAAGTTCTACTATTATAGTATATAACATTCAAAACCTTATCCTGGCTTTTTCCGACATAAAATTGCACCTATAGTATAATCACTAGCATCACACATTAACTCAAAAAGTAAAGACCGGTAAGAAGCTATGATTATAGTTGCAGTCAACAAAGCTCTCTCCAGGACTACAAAAGCATGCCAATTAACTTCAAATCTAAACACCACATCTTTTTGAAGTAGTGCACATAAAGGCTTAGCAATAAGGGAGAAATCTTTAATAAATTGTCGATAAAAATTGGTATGACCTAAACAACTTCTTACTCTCTTAATATTACTAGGTGGTAGAAGTTTTTCAATCACTTAAATTTTGGCCGTATCTACCTCTATACCTTTAGAAGAAAGTTTATGCCTGAACACTGTCTCTTTCTTCACCATAAATGACATATTTCCCAATTAAGAGAAAGATTGGTTTCTACACATTTTTTAAAATAAGGGACAAATAATCATCATATTTGTATCCAAATACTCATATATACATTTTTCGATCATATCATAAAAATATTGCAAACATAGCATTTTCGAAATGTGTATTACATAAACCAAATGGAATCCTTCGATAAGTAAAAGTGCCATAAGGAGAAGTAAAAGTGATATTTTCTTGGTCCTCTGAAACTATAGCAATTTAAAAATAACTTAACAATCATCCAGATGTAATAGAATGCATGATCTACTAAACTCTAGCAAGAGATCAATGAAAGGCAGAGGAAAGCGACCCTTTTGGATGGCTTCATTAAGTTTCCATCTTATACAGATGCTCCATGTAGTTACATGTCTAGAAGGAATGAGCTTATTATTTTCATTCACTATCATAGTAATCTCTACTTTCTTTAGAACAAATTGGGTAGGATGTGTTATTCACTCTTATTAATGTGTATAAATGATTCTTGCATCTAACGTGATCTCTTTTCTAACATCTTCTTTTAACATGGAATTAAGCCTATGTTGAGGTTACCTACACATTTTATAGTTATCATTCATCAAAATTGTATACATTCTAATAGAAACAAGAACTAATTCCCTTGATGCCATTAATGTTTAATGCAATGGCACTTGTATACAACTTAAACACATCAAGTAATTTAATATACTAAACTGATCGTTAGATAAACTAAAACTAACAATAACAAGAAATGTTTCATTCTTCCCTAGGAATGTATACTTCAAACACGTAGGAAGTGGTTTTAACTCTATCTTGGGGAGTTTGTTGGTTGGAGACAAAGTTTGTTAGTTGGAGACCTCCCTTAACCAACTCTTCATATGGTATGGATTTTGTAACTGGAGGATTTGCCTCTAACATTTTCAAGCATGTTCTTATGGCCTCAGCCTGCTTTTCTACCTCCAAACTACATATCGAAGCCTTTTTTAATGGCAATTTTTGAACCTCATACCTGCAAAAATTAGATATTAAATCATTAACAATATCAATAACCATCAACATAAATAGAAGGGAGTTTGGAAGAATTAAAAAAGTTGACAATTTGATCATTTATTCTAAATTCAATTTTCATTTCTTAAAAGACATCTATCAATGCTCTGCCAATGGCCAAAAATGGTCTTCTAAGGATCAATGGCATATGTTCAATTCTTTTTGAAATTTCAAGAATAAAAAGTTTGGTGACAAGTAACCTTATCCACCTTTACCAGGATATGCAAATTATACCAATTGGGTACTTAATGCTTCTAGCCAACTGAAGTGAAAAAAATCTCAGCTTAAGCTCCCTACAATTCAGCTTCTTGTAAATTGACAAAAGCATAAGCCTCCAAATCACACAATGGTTTATCAAACTCCATCATCCTAGCTATGCAGGGAATTGAAAAGAAACCCAGATATTTCATTTTAGGGGTAACCTATTTTGAATGATCCCACTTCAGCTTCTATTGTACAAAAAAATCTCATTACCTAGTAGATTCCTTTTCCCATTCGATACTTGTTTCATAAACTTTGCATAGCTGGGCATATATTCAAGAACATCAATAAATGGAGTATTAATTTTCACTTTCTTGAAAATATCAAGTTTTGATCTCTTGAATTTATTCTTTATTGCATGCCCTTCAGCTTATTAGGGAATGGAACTTTTATTTCTGGCTTTGTGGGTTTACTATCCAAAATCCTCTTTTGTTCGAATTTGAGATTTTCCTAATTGCTTCCCCTTGTCTTTCTCGTTGAACTTCCTATATTGCTACCTAATTCTGATTTTTTTTTTTATCTTCACTTTCATTGCTTTCTCCCTTATCTTCTTTAACTGGCACACTTTCCACAATCTTTCGAACTTCTCAGCATAATGTCTTTCACTTGCTCCATTGGTTATGAATTTTGTCACTAGGGAATGCTCCTTGTGGTCTTCTAGTAATGGTTCTTGTGATTTACCCTATTTAGCTCTCCAAGTTCCTAATTGTAACCTCATAATATTTAGCTACACATCATAAGCTTTCTAATTCATTATACTTTATTGCATAAACTATGTAGTAGTTCTCTCCAACTGACTTTCCCTTTCATTTGGAAGTATGCCTACTGTGGAAATGACTAAAATTGTTATTTGCTGAATAAGTAGTCTAGGATTAGTAACTTGTGATTGCACAGTGGTATGATTCTGCTAACTTTCCCAAAAAAAAATAGGATGATTCCTCCAACCCGGATTATACGTGTTCTAAACAATTGTTTTGGGGCATGTACTAATTCTGATTACCTATTACTCATGACCTACACAATAAGAAGATGACGAAGAAGCCTCTGTTGTGTTATGTTGACTATTCAGATTGTCAACATAACAAAATCACATATCAATGACTATGACGTAGTCATTGTACTGAAAATGAAATCTCCAATCTCTTTAGTTAAGGTGGCTATCTATGCGAACATAGCTTTACTTTGATCAAGTATTGCATCCATTGTACCTAAATCATGAACTTCTCTCATACAGGTCCCTGATTGAGCAGATTGTGGTTGATAGTAATTTGAAGATATCATCTCAAGTAGTTCCTGAGCCTTCTCAGGTGTCTTAGTGACAATGCATCATGGGCTGAAGAATCGACTATCTTACCGGTCTCTTGAAGTAAACTATTGTTAAAGGACAGATATGAATCCAAAGTGTTGATCGATGTAAACATTTTTTAAGTAGATCATTGTAGCCCTCCCATATCTCATGCAGACTCTTTATAATTTTTTGGGTGAAGAATGTGTCATTCCTTAACTTGCCATACTTGGATGGCAAATTATATTGTCATGAAGCCAATCCTTCCCAAATTGTGAACATTCCTTGTTGAAAACCATGCAACCATGACTCCACTCTATCCCCCAAACAGAATGGGAATATCCTCAACTTTAATGCATCTACAGTGTCTCCATTATACTTGAAAATATAACACACATCCTCAAAGTTTTATAAATGATGATCCGGATCATCATTAGATAATCCTTTGAACATGGCATATTGTTGTAACATGGCAATCAGACCTGGTTTGATTTCAAATTCACATGTATGGGCAGTAGTCTTGTAATGCTAGAATTCAAAGCATCAAATGTAGGTAAAGCATAATCCCGAAGAGATTTGTCAGGATTACCAACATGCCCATTATTTCCTTCATTGTTTACTACATTCTCATCATGTCCTAGTATACTGGGTCCTCCTTGAGGTACATTACCAGCCACATTTAGTTTTGGGATTTGCAGCACCTCATTTGAGGCCTGTCTCCTCAACATCCTTTCAATTTTAGTCTAAAGAAGTTTACTTTTGTCAAAGCTCATAAACTACATGTGAATACCAGAGAACTGATGAAAGATGCACCTTATGCAAAATCCTATAAACTAGAGCTAATGAGAATATAAATAAATAAAAACAAATAACACAAAATATGAATAAAATAAAAGTCCAAAGTAGAAATTGTTTTGACATCTCAATATTACTAAAACAACAATTCCCGGTCACGGTGCCAAAACTTGATACATGTGTAGTTTAATTCTCATATTCCAAGCTATCCACAGAATCCCGCAAGTATACAATATAAGTGTATTAGAGTGAATAAGGGCCATTCGCACAAGAATTGTGTGAACAATTATCATTTAGGCAAGAGTCTTCAACAATCACTATTTATGCAACTTCAAACAATTGGTTTTGCTATTTGTACAATAAAATTAACAGCTATTTAAAGTACCTAAGAAGTACTAAACAACAAAATTAAAGATGAATAAAAATCAAATGAAAAAGTTATGTCAGGCATAAGGCTAGATAATTCCTAGAATCATTTGATTTCACCCATTAATCAGTTCATTTGTATCATTTTAGGATTCAATTCCCAATAGTAAACCCAATTCCGATCCCTCATGATAATTGAGTTTTACCAATTTAATCGAATTATAAGTGTGGATCCCTCCTTTACTTAATTGTGATCAAACCTGTTATTCATCCATGGAATTGTCATGGAACTAATTAGACAAATTTAGACAACCATGACCTCAAATTTGATCTAATATAATAACCAACTGTAGTCTGAGACAAACAATTAACTCCCATTCTCTCTTAATTAACCAGCCAAATCAAGAATTAGCTACTTTCTCGATTGCTCATGTTCTATTGATTATTACCCGAATATGAATCTTTCTAATTAATGGTTAATTCGAATCAATTCATGAAATTTCACATCACCCGCACCTAAACCAAATGGAATTAGTATAGCATTATGTAATTAAAAGAAAAATAGTTATTGAAAGTGTAAGAAATCATCTTTAAAAAATGAACATTTATAAAATTAAAGTTGCAATTAGAGAATGATTACTCTAAACAATTAAGGAACAACAAAAGTTAAATAAAACAATACCACAAATCAAAACTAAACAAAGTACTCGAATTGAAATCTCAAATCTAAAATCCATGATAACATTGCAAACTTCTAAACTAATGTTTTGACAATTAAACTAACTAGCTAAACTAAAATCAAATGTTCAAAGATCTAAATGAAACAATTGTTTGGAACCCTAAGGTAGTAGTGAAACCCTAGGAAATGACTAAAATAATAAAAGTGATGGTTGTTCCTCAAAAGAACAACAGTTGGGCTATATATAGATGAAATTCCTGTAACCCTGTATTCTGGCTTATCAGCACTATAGTACTATGGCGTTAGGAAATAGCTTAGATAGACTGTCGTGGTGTTATGCTTTAAATGTCACTTACTCCTTCAACCACTTGAAATATGCCTTTTAACCCAACAACACAGCACTTAAACACAAAGAAGTCTGAGCAAATATATTGAACAAACTTAAATATAATAAAATCAACATAACACATACTTTTATCCTACAACACTAGGTATCACCATTAAAACACCAAAATCAAGACGAACAAAATAAACTAAGCCAAACAGAATATTAAATAACTCTATAAAATGATTTATCAATGGTATGGAAGCTACAATCCCAGTTCTCCTGGCATAATTAGTTTAATGTGAATTAATAGTCGTGATCCGACTAACTAAAGTACAAACTGTACACTCATTCACGATTACACTGGGTACTACCAATCTAAGTATCTAATGCATAGAACTACACATGGATGATTCCATATATCACAACCCATCTGTTCCCCAAATTAGCTACAAGCATAACCAATAAAAGAATTACAACTAACAATAAATACATGTACACAGTAAAACACATCTAATGTGTATAAGATTCATACTAAATAAAGAAATCATCATGCCATAAATACATAAATACCCTAAGCAGGATTCCATCTAAACCCTAGGTCATAAAATTAACTATTCTTAGAGAAAGAAAATGATTCAACCTAGAAACAAGATATTTCATTAGATTAAGTGCAAAATCCTTCTTGATTGTAGCCAATATCTAAAAAAAAAAATAACTAATCGGAAATGTTTACGAAGCATCGCAATGCTCAAAAACCTGTTTAACTCTAACCCTGACCTTGAACCTAAGTAGACGACTAAATCCCCCAAGTTTTCATGCCTATGATGGATTTGTAGTTATCATTGGTTAAATCTTGAAACTAAAAAATAGTTGTTCTAGATATTTGTGTTCTCCATGACCAATAGGACTTTCGTCATGGCCAAAGTGCCCTAGATATTTGTGTTTCGCCATGACCAATAAGACTTTGGTCATGGCCAAAGTGCTCTCATATTCTTGCACTTTTTCTTATGAATCTTTCAGCATGGCCAACTTCATCCTTGTTTAGGCCAACACATTGCAAAAGTTTTGTAAACTATTGATGTTGTTGCAACTTAAATGATGCGAGAAGTTTATCCCTCTTCTCAGCTTCTTGGTTTCATGCACAGCTAAGACCTTGCCTCAACCTTTCCAACATACGAACAACACATTTTTTAAAATAAACAAAATAACTATTTATACTAATTTTATGAAACAATGAAATGCAATCTAAGTAGACTAACTAATTTGAAAGGGAAAATACATTAGTTAAGCATAACCAAAGGCAAGAATAACCCACTTTTGTGAATTATCACATTCCCAACCAAATCTTTGCTACTCCCTAGCAAACACATAGAACTAACAACATAATGAATAACCAATCCAAATTTTCTCCTCCTTCTCTCTACATTTTCTCACTCTAAAAACAAACCAAAAACTCTACAAATTCCTTTGCCTTCTTCTCGGCCATGGCCGATCCAACTGCCCTTCAACCATCGGCTGAAGGGCAACGGAAAACCTTCACACAAGCACTTTTGAATGCCCAAAACTCAGACATCCCCACGCCAAAATTCGATGCACCCCTCAAAGCTTTTCAATCTCATAAAGGCGAACCAGCAATTTTCTTCTGTAATGACGAAATTTGTTGTTTTGTACACCATGTCTCTTATACACATCTGGAAACTTCCCTAGGAGGAAACCTAATATGGAGATACTTCGCAAAAGTTTCCACACAATAGGATTTAAAGGACAATTCACAGTAGGGTATCTTGATTATAAGCACGTCATCATCCGCTTCTCACTGGAGGAGGACTATCTCTGTTGCTGGTTGAAGAATACTTGGTTCATCAATGGCCACTACATGCGAGTACTCAAGTGGCACCCACTCTTTACTACCAACGAGGAACCATCCATAGTCCCTATTTGGATCACTCTTGAGGGACTCCCATCAATCTTCTTCAATAGGCACGCTGTGTTTAGCCTCGCTCAAGCTGTTGGAACCCCTCTCAAATTGGACATGGCAACTGAACACTTTACCCGGCCAAGTGTAGTGTAAGTGTACGTTGAGGTTGAGCTCCTGTCTGAGCTCCCCGCAAGGGTGTGGTTAGGAGTGGGAAAGGAGGGTATTTGGCAAAGAATTACCTACGAAGATGTACCTTCCTACTGTACAAAATGCAAGAAAATTGGTCATGCTATTGAATCATGTAGGACGGGTGAATTGAGCTTGGCCAAACAACCAACGGCTCTAGGTGAACATATCCAAAATCCAGCAAAAAAGATCGACCAAAAGCGTTATACACACTCCCGTGAAGCATCATGAAGCAGATCCATCTCTTATACACAGCAAGATACCATCAAGTTCTCCTATTGATAAAAGGACGAATCCAACCAGCCATGCTTCACTTGATGTTGTCCAATCAACTGTTGGCTATGAATGCTTCAAGCGGTAGAGGGCACACAAATGCGTGGTAGTTCAACCCAAAAATAGCCACCAGCCGAGGCAGTGCCACCACTATAGGAGCTACCAGCTACGGAGGAGGGATTATCCCAACAACTTGCAGCTCAAAATTCAAAAGCCAACAATTCAAGGGATCAGGTCTATAATGCCCAGGATAAGATAAGTGGTCTTTTCTAAAGTTATCAGTAGGATAGCTGTAAGCCAACATTGTTGTTCGTATATCTTAGAAGCTCAAAATTCGATACTCTTGGCTAGCCGGGCCACCTCGATTTTTGAGGAATTACATGCAGAATCGGTTGTCCTAGAGGCAGTTGAAGATCAGCCACAGCATCTCCACATTCGAATTCCACACAACCTCTCACTGGATGACTCCAACATTTCCTATGGTAAAATTATGGAAGAATTACCATGTTACTTTTCAGATAACTATTCTCCCCATGCAAACCATGCAAAGAACGAGGATATTCAACCATCTCTTCCTACTTCACAACAGGCCGGAAAGTCCTTGTCCAGGAAGAAAAGGCGTAAAAGAACTTATTCCATGCCAAGGCCAATGCGCACTCAGTTGGCTAGAACAATTACCATCTCACCCACCTTCCCTCAGTGTTAAATGGATAGCATCCTCATATGGAATATACGGGGGATAGCAAATAAAACCTCATTGCATAGGCTGAAATTACTCATCAAACAGTGCCGAATAAAACTTCTTGCATTACTGGAACCCATGGTGGACAAAGCTAGAATTTCTTTCTTTGCTCAAAACCTGGGTTTTGAATGTTGTGAATGTAACACTAATGGCAAAATTTGGATTTTTTGGAATAACGAGCTTGGTTTGGCTCCGAGCTTCAGTTTCGACTGCTTTTACACGTTTCTATATTCTCTTCTTCTCAAAACACTGTCTTGGTAGCTTCCTTTGTATATGCAAAATGTACGAAATCGGAAAGGAGAGCACTCTGGGAGGATCTCTGTGCCATACAACCTCAAACTCCTTGGCTGGTTGGAGGTGATTTTAATGTTAGTTATCAAGCTCCAATGAATACCAAGTTTCTTGTCCATTGCACCTTGACGCCATGGGAGAATTCAACGATTGCCTTCAGGAATGTGGCTTGATGGACTTACCTTTCCAAGGTTGTAAATTCACTTGGCGTGGGAAATAGGTTTGGTACCGTGGTATGGAAGCGGCTGGACAGAATTGTTTGCAATGCTGAATTTATGGCTACGTTCCAACATATTAATATTGAACATCTCCTCAAGACATTCTCGGACCACTCCCCACTTGCTCTCAAAGCTACTCCAGCAATAACACTAGGTCCAAAGCCATTTAAATTCCTTAACATGTGGGTTAAACACAAGGATTTTTTTGTAGGTCGTGGGTAACAATTGGCAACTGGAATGTACCGATTCCCCCATCTTCATCCTTGCTTCCAAACTAGAAAGACTCAAAGCCGAACTTAGGAACTGGAGTCACACGGTGTTTGGCAATGTTTTTACAAAGGTGCACAAGGCTGAACAACAAGTGAAGAGTAATGAAGGAAGAAGCTCTCTTACAAAATCACAACCAAAGTAACCAAATTGCTCTGGCTTATGCACAAGCTACTCATATGCGGTGTCTTGCGGAAGAAGAGACCTTTTGCTAGCAAAAAGTAGGGATGAAATGGCTGAAAGAGGGGGATCAAAACTCAAAATTATTCCATTCTACCATTCTTGCCAAAAGACAGCTTGTGCGTATCTCTAGAATCAAAATAGATGGGAACTGGACTAAAAATACGCAGCTCATTGAAGAGGCCGGCATTAACTTCTTTAAGGAACTCTTAACCGCTAACAATCCTACGCCCTTAGACCAATCACTTCTTGACCACCTTACGGGCAAAGTCTCGGCAGAGGATAATCAACAATTATTATTCGAGCTCTCAACGAAGGAACTCAAGGATGCAGTGGTTTCTCTCAACCCAAACAGTGCAGCGGGCAATGATGGCTACAACGGGACTTTCTTTTCCACTTGCTGGGACATTATTCATCTTGATCTTTTCCTTGGCAGTGAGCGATTTTCTCAAAGGTGCAAATTTGCCTCGTCTGTTCACTAGTATTATTGAACTAATTCCAAAAGTAGCCAACCCCAACTCCTTTAGTGAATTTTGGCCCATTAGTTTGTGCGCTTTTTTCAATAAAAGTTGCACAAAAATCTTGGCCAGCTGCCTTTCACCTATTCTGGCCAAGCTCATTTCTCCCGGACAAGCAGCCTACGTCCGAGGAAGAGACATTGCGGAAAACATCCTTCTTGTCCAAGAGCTGGTTGATTCTATAGATCGGAAAACAAGGGGAGGGAATATGATCGTAAAACTTGACATCACCAAGGCTTTTCACAGGCTTTCTTGGCCTTTCCTTTAAGCAATACTGTGGAAGTTTGGATTTGCTGACCACTGGATCTCTCTTATGCAGCATATATGTGGAGGACTGTTGGTTTTCTATACTCATAAATGGAGCTCCCAGGGGATTTTTTAAGTCATTCAGAGGTGTTCACTAGGGTGACCCCTTATCACCTTTGCTGTATTCATCTTAATGCTTGAAACATTTTCCCAAGGATTGAAGTATCATTTTCAAACAGACCAAATATCGCATTATTCTCTCCCGAAGAAGTGCCCTACCATCTCTCACTTGGCTTTTGCAGATGATGTTGTAATCTTCACAAAAGGAGAGGTCAAGTCCATCCGAAGTCTCATGAACTTTATTTCAAGGTTTGAGTTCTCCTCCGGGCAGCTCTTTAACAAGTCCAAGTGCTCCTTCTACCTATCCAAAAAGGCAGCTCCACCCAGAGTTCGGTTGATTCAAGCAAAGATGGGCTTTGCTCATAAATTCCTTCCCTTCACCTATTTGGGCTGTCCCATTCAAAAGGCCAAAAGAAGACTTAATATCTTCCAGCCACTAATAGAAAAAATGGCAGCCCGAATCTGTGGCTGGCAGACGCAGTTTCTTTCACTCGGAGAACGATTGGTTCTCATCAAGCACGTCCCTAAGTAGCTTCCCAATTTATTTATTGTCAGTTCTTTTACCTCCAAGTCCTGTATAATCAGTGCTTAAAGAGTTGGAACGGCAATTTGCTAATTTCTTTTGGGGTTGCTCGGAAGGGGTGCCAAAGCGATATTGGATCTTATGGGCAACAGATATGCCAGCCCACACACTCAAATGGTCTAGGGGTTCCCTTACTAGAGGAGGTGGTTCGTGGCTTTGGCATCAAACTTTGGTTGAAATTCCTGAAAAGCAATTCTTTGTGGTGCTCTTTTCTTCAAAATCGCTACCTTAATAGTGAGCATCCCACGTTAGTCTCGACATCACCAGGTGATTCATATAATTGGAAGAGAATGTTGCGAGCTCGTTCATGCGATGCAGAAAAGTCGCTATTATTTCTCCCACTGAAGGCAGATTGCTCCTTTTGGTTCGTCCCATGGACTGAACATGGGCCTTTATCCCACATGGTTGAACAAGTATATGATGAACATCTTAAGGTTTCACACGTTGGAGGTCACAATGGTTGGAATCTTTCCCCCCTGGATGAGAAATACTCTAATGAGGAGTTACAGTCAAAACATCGCAGCAGTTCTCAGCACAAGAGATGCCTTCAAAGATGAACCAGACCTCACTGTTTGGACCCTCACACCTAAAGGTTTTTTCTCACTCTCATCCACATACCCCCCAAGGTGCGTATACTCTCTCGGCAAATGATTTCGGACAAGAGACTTCAGTTGAAGATCTCCATTTTCATGTGGAAATTACTGAATAAGCAGTTGCCGTTAGATGAAACCTTACGAAAAATTGGCTTCTCGTTGGCCTCTAAGTGCTGGTTTTGCTGTCATGAAGAATCCTTGGACCACCTTTTTGTGGAATGTGAAATATCACACCAAATTTGGCAATTCTTTGAAGACTGGCTGGAGTTACCTATTACTCCATCTACGACCATATCTTAGAAAAGTTAAATTCATGGTGGTGGGCTGCAACACCTTCTTCCGCAATTGGAGTAGTCCATAAAATACTTCCATGCATCATCTGTTGGTTCTTATGGAAAGCTAGGAACAAGGCGATTTATGGAGTGGATGGCAACACAAGTAGTGCAACAAGGATTACTGCAGACATCAACTCTTATTTAGTAAATACCTCCTCAACTTATCCCTTTAAAAAGGTAACCACAGGCGATGACTTGCTACTGTCATGGGCATTTGTAACCAACTAATCCAAACCAAGCCAAAAAAGATCCTAGCTGTCAAATGGGATTGCCCTCCATACGGATGCCTCAAATTGAATGTGGATGGTGCTTCTAAAGGAAACCCAGGAATGGCAGCTGGTGGTGGCATCCTAAGGGATCACAATGGACAATGCATCAGGGCGTTTTCTAATGGTTACCAACAACAAACAAATTTACAAGCTGAGGCATTGGCATTAGTAGATGGACTTTAGATGTGCAGTAGATTGCATGTGCACTCACTGGTTGTTGAGATTGATTCCCTTGTGCTAGTTAACACTTTGGTGGGCTCATCGGCACCGATTTGGAGTATTGACTCCCAACTTCGATTAATCAACAGCCATTGTGTTGGGAAAGATGACATCACTTTCAAGCATGTATATAGGGAAGCCAACCAAGTTGCTGATAGTTTAGCTAATGAGGGCATTTCAAAACCTAATTATGTTGAATATGATCGCTATACCATTCCTTACCCTGTTAAAGGATTGGTTGGCCTAGATGCTAGGGGCTGCCCTAATATTCGCATTTGTAATCAGCGATTCTATCAATAAAAAATAGTCTGTTTGCTTAAAAAAAAAGATTAGGATTATTAAGGTTTTTACAACCTGTTCTTTGTTTTCAAAAGCATAATCAATATTCTACTGATCAAATTTTTGGCGCAGTTGCTGGGGACTATTTTTGTTTGGTAACAATATCAGGTGTAGTGAGACTTACTAGATTAGACATTTTATTTCTTTTGTTATTTATGTATAATTATTTCTTGTTCTTTCCAGTTTGTTTGGCTTTTCTCTTCGATATTTGATCTTTGGTTTTCTTTTCTTGTAGTTTATGGTAGATACTCGTTCATCCAATCCACCACTTAGAGACAATCCGATTGACTTGGAGATTGAACGTACGATAAGTTGAGATCGTAGATGACAAAACTCAAACCAAGGAGACAATCTAATGGAGAATCCAAATCGCGCTGTTATTTAACGAGAAGAGGTTGCAGGTAACAATGGCAACCTGGTTAATGCTATGCTAAACCTCGACATCTTAGAGATTATGCCATACTTGATTTCGAGTAGGCAAGTTCTAGTATTACTCGGCTTCCCGTGCAAGCAAACAACTTTGAAATCAAGCCTTCACTGAAACAAATGCTTCAAACACATGCTATGTTTGGAGTGGGACCCAATGAAAATCCCTATAAGCACTTAATCAAGTTCGAGGAGGTCATTGATATATTCAGATACAATGGAGTCCACCCAATTGTATCTGGATAAGGGCATTCCCTTTTGCTTTACGTGATAAAGCAAGGTCATGGTTGCAATCATATAGCCAAGGTACTTTCACAACATGGGACCAACTCGGTCAAGAATTCTAAGCCAAACACTTCGGTCTACCGACTAGGACCGTTAAGCTCTAGAACGAGATCACGTCACTTACACAAATCACTGAAGAGAGCTTATATGAAGTGTGGGACCACTTCAAAGAGCTGTTGAGGAAGTGTCCGCACCATGCTATACGTCTATGGCTACAAGTCCAAACCTTCTATAATGGACTATTTCCAGAGACTATATTGATAGTTGTTGCTAGTATGGGAGGTTCTTTTCTCTACAAGACTTCGGAGGAAGTGCAAGAATTGCTAGAGAGATTGGCATCTACTCATTACTATCATGGGCAATAACTCCCGTAGTTGGACAACAACAACCACAAATGAATCAAGCCAACGTCCAACAAAGAGGTATGCCTAGCTAGGACACTTTCTTATCTCAGCAAAACATGATGTAAGTGTCATTTCAAACTTGACCAAAGCTATAGAGAATATGGGAAGTAGCTCAGTGAACTCAAATGGTTCGACATCCCAAGAGATCTTGAGTTGTGATTTCTACAGAGAAGCAATCACCAAAATGGTGGTTAATATTAAGTAATTGGATCAAATTTTTTTTCAAATTATGGAGTTATTCTAACGAGTGACTCTTTTAGGTATGGGGCGTACATGTGACCCAACAAAGGAAAAGGCTCCTGCTTCATTGTCATCAAGCCCGAAGGAGACACAACAAGAACAACCTTTGCAACCAGCAGTACTGAGCCAATTTCTAAATGCTGCTGCCCATAGAAAATACGAGAATGATATATTAAAGTGGGAAACAGTTAAAGAAAAAGGTATATATATATATACCACCGCATGGGGCACCAGAGCTTCGCCAAGTCATAAGGCAACATGGATGGAACCACTTTGTTGTCACCTTTACTGATGTTATGTTACTGGTGGTAAGAGAATTCTACTCTAATTTGGCTCATTATAGTGATCATGGGTATACTGTGGGGACAGCAAGTATACATCTCGGCAGACGCGATCACTTAGACTTTGAAACAGAACTAAGGTCTGAAGAAATTAGTGGCGACCATGAGATTCGTGATGCCAACATGGAGTTTAACACAATTACCAGTGTCTTATGTGATGGGGAGGTACAATGGACGTATACAATGGATGCCGAAGTAGCTCGACATTTTAATTTTAACAGACTTAAAACTAAATGGCAAGTCTGGTTTAAATTTGTATGTGCTCGACTTTTTCCTGTAAGTCATCTCCTAGATGTTACTATGGAGCGTGCTAAATTGGTGTAATATATTTCCATTAGGAAGTACATTAATTTCAGGCAATTAATTCATAGTGAGATCTGCCATTCAGTGACTACTACACAATCTGGGCTTAGGGGCAGGAGTGCCTATGGATCCGGCTGAGAAATGATTGAAGGCTGGGAAACCACTTGTTATGGAGGGGATTGTCAAGCCACATACGAAAGGACGCGTTTCCAGGCTTCTACTTCTGAACCACTAGCCAGTGAAGGCGAGCTGAGGACTCAAGAGGAGCTCCTCCAATTGAAGTTACAAGAGCAACATCATATGTGGCAACGATTATCTTGATGCATCTATTATGTAGCAGCATAAGTGGCAGCAACCAATGAGGGCTTGGCAATTGGCTAGAGAGCATGGGAAGAGTCAATCGACATTTCCACCCTTTTCTCCTTTCCCTCAAGAGTTAGCTCCGAATGATGAGGATTGATTGTAGTCCAGATTTTACTTGTTATCATGCATTTTAATTTAATAGTACTCTTTTATGTTTTCTTTCGTTGCTTTAGTTTGTGCACCCACAAGGTGTTAGGATATCTTTCTTGGCTAGAGAATAATTTGGTTTCTTTTTTATTTATTTCTTACAAATTTAAGTTTTTTTACCTGTTTTGTTTTTGGATTTAGTGATTTATGTTTTTCACCTCGACTCTGGTGAATTTTGTTGAAAATAAATAGCACCAAATATTCTTTATTAATAGAGAAGCTTCCCTTTTTCCCATTTACTCTTTAGTTTTGCATTGGGGATAATGCTATTCTCTAAGTGTGGGGTAGGGAGTTTTCTTAATTTTTATTTGTTTGGTGTTTGGTTTGTTCATTTTGTTTAATTTTTGCTCTCATATCTGTAGCTTAGCTTTTGATTTGAGAGCTTTTCAAATTTTTGAAAATGTTGTTCATAAATTGCTTAGCATGTTTCTTTAATTTTCTACTAGATAATTTTTGAGCAAATTTGTCATCAGGATACACAGTAGATGTGTTAATATTTTCCTAGGATAATTTCAATTATTGAGCACTAATAGCCCAACAATTTTTTCTTTTTGGCACTAAGAGATAATTGTTGGCCCAAAAGATGTGTATAAGAGACAGGAATTAGGTTGTATCTAAAACAAACCTTTTTATGTGCTTAATAGAAATTCAACCTTTATGCACCAAATAAAAACTTAAGCACAAATGAATACAATAGATATTCAACAATTTAAGCTTAAAGAACAAATAATAATATTGAGATTAAGAGAATCAAACCAAACTCCCAAGCTTCTCAAGCTTGGAGCTTATAACTACAAAGAGCTTCTTACAAGGCAACTACCAAGAAGGTTCTCAAGTTTAGCCACTAAAAGTCTCTTCAAAGCAGGTGAGACAATAATCTTTTGTACACAAATGAGGATCACTCTTGCTGACACTAATTTCCTTTAGTTGAGCCAAGAGTTTACACTCACAACCTCCCTTTGTTACAATTGTTATCTCTCCACTCTTACACTTGAAGACTATTACACTTCTAAGCTTTTTTCACAAAACTACCTACACTATTACAACACTTGTACCCACTATTTCTCCCAAATAGCTCAAGTATTACTGGTAATCAATGTAGAAGTCTCTTCTATTTAATTCAGGCTTAGGGGTATTTAAGTTGCCAAAAAACTGCTTCCAACAACTTTCCAACGACTATTTTCTGTTTACTGGAAAAGTAGCCGTTGGACCTTTTGGACGGCCGCTGCAAACTTTTGCGTCCGACGCTGCGTCCGTTCTCTGAGGGTATTCGTTCGGACGTCCGAGGATGCATCCGAACATGCGTCCGATTGAAGCAAAGTCTTCTGGAAATATGACAAGGTTGGATGCTATTCTTCGTCCGAGAAAACTTCAAATGCTTTGTGTCGGACAATTACCATCGTCCGAAGCTTTGTCTTTCGGACAGTCATTTGCATCCGTGGAGTCTGTTGGTTGTTTTGTTCAAACGATCATTTGCGTCCGAACCTACTATTTTTCTACACACTTGTTTTCAAACCATTAGTATGATTTGGTCATCATCAAAACATAACTGGGGTTCAACAATAATTGTGTTGATTCACTTATATTGCACTCAGACACTTACTTTATTACATTTTTGAGGCAAAATTTTAGATCATTTGATTTCATTTAAAGATAAGGGTAGGTATTTCTTTGAACGTTTGAGCTTTTCAAGCCAACCATTACTATAAATTTTATCTCTAAAACCCTATTTGGGCCTTAATTTGTTTTGAATGGATAGAAGCACCATTTGTTTTCTTTCTAACTCATTCTTTTGCTTCCTTTGTGAGTTATCCTAAATGTGCCTTAAGAGTTTTAATGCCACATCATCAAACGTACTTGTTAAGGCCATATAAGAATGGAAGGTAGTTGTATGAGAATGTTTGAATGAATAGTGTACAATTAAGCTGTAGGGTTGTTAAAAAAAAGAGAGAGAAATATGTGTTGATCATTGTATGTGGTGCCCATCACTGGCACCTGCATTGGAGTGTTAGCAGGTAGTGCCTACCACTGTTACCTGTGTGGATTTTTTTGTGGGTAGTGCCTACCACTGGTACCCGTTTTAGGGGAATGAAAAAGAAGAAAGAAAAGGGTGATATTTTTGCAAGGTGTTGCTGAGTAAGGTTGAAATTGAAAAAAGTATGATTTTACTTTGCTTGTTGCAAATTTGTATGGGTATTTGGTCAATTAAGTATGGGGTTACTTCTTTGAAGGATGGGTGTTTTAATGTTCAAAAATAATTTTTATGTTAATGAGGCGCACATTAAGTTAAGGCTCTTTTTCTTATTTGTTTATCCTTTTTCCCTTCTTTGTTGGCCATGACCCTAACCTTACATTACAAGCTGGAAAGTCCTACCTAATTTAAGTCGAGTAAGTTGTCTACATTAGTGGAGATGTGTAACAAGAGTAAGCTATAGAGTGTTTAGAAAAAATCAAAGGGTTTGCATGATTTGATCTAAGTGTCTTAAAGTTATTTTTGTATTGCTATGCACACACCTGCACTAGAATTCATGTTAGGGGTTTACTATCATTTGACTATTTTCCTTATAATGATTTGGTTCTTGGTTATTTATGTCAATGATTGATAAGATGTTTTGAGTATATTTGTGATTTATTTCTATGTTTTGCTTTAGGACGATAAAAAACTAAGTATGTAGTAGTTGATAAGCTCGTAGATGTCGTGTATTTTATGTATCGTTTACCTCGTGTTTAGTTTGTATAAGAAAGAATTGAATAATTATGAGCTATAATGGTTTATTTTGAGTTTTTTAGGGTTTTAGTGAAGAAAGAGTGCAAATTGATCTCAGAAATTGAGGAGAATTGCAAAATTCGAATTTACGTCACCGACAAAGGAGTGATTCTAACAAAGTTTGGTAGATTGTCCAAAATTTTCTTGTCCGACCTTTAATTGAGGAGATTCAAGATGTTTTCAAAAGCTAAAATGTAGAGTTACAACTTTTGTGTTTTGAGTTTTTCCAAATTCGGCTTGCATCATAGGGAGAATTGAGGAGGAAATGGAACCAAAATCTAGAAATCGCACCCAGGCGTTGCAAAATTGTAGCGCCCATGCCCGAACTCCAGAAAGTCAATGCCAACATTCTGTCACGGGTGCCCAAGCACTGCATTTGTGCAGCGTCTAGGCACCGACCATCGGATAAGTCACACAATGTTGCTTATTTTGCAAGAAAAGTCTTCCCGTGGCTCGGATATGTGGAAATGCATGTACTTATCATCCCAAAGCCCCAAAACCTTAATAAAACCTATAAATACACCAAAAGAAGGGGGAGGAAATCATCGTTATCATCAGCCATTCTTAGTTTTTAAGTTTTTCATAGTTAGATCGATAATTTAGCCGTTCTCAGGGTAGATTTTCTCAATTGTTTGGGTTGGAATTTCATTCTCTTGTCAAGAATTCAAGACTCGATGATCATGAACATTCATTTTTGCTACAATTATTGAGTTTCATTTATTTTTGTTGCAATCCAATTTTTGCCTTTAAATACTTAATTGCTTTGTAGTTAAGTAGTTAGGGTTTTATTTTATCGCTTTTTATTCCTTTTATAAGGACGACTAATTTAAATTCTTGTTCTTGGTTAAATTCTCGCAAGTAGAATAGATTGCATTAGGGTTTGGGTCGATTGTATTTAATTACTTTCCGTTGGGTTAGAATTTTACATTCTTGTTTTTATTTCAGTTTCTTGTGATTAAATTTTGTTCAAATTTAGTAAAAAACTCCTATTTACTTCGTCTAACTAGTAAATAGGCTTGTGAACCTAGTAATTGTTCCAATAGTTCTCGTGGATACGATCCATGGTCATCCTATATACAAATTCACCTCTTACACTTGCGAGTGTATGGGAGGTATAATTGATTAGGATAATTAAGGTTTTTACTACTTGTTCATTGCTTTCAGAAACCTAATCAATATTCTTCCGAACAGCCCTACATGAGCATGGGTTGGGCCAAACATTTCCCATCCCACCCTACCCAACTTGCTACAGTGGCGGGTCGTGACATGTCCCTGCCCATGAACGTTGCCAAACCAATGGGTTTTGGCCTAATCCGTCCTCCACAAACCACTTTCTATAATTAGAAGGAAAGAAATTGATGAAGAAAACTCATTTTCTTTTTTAGCAGCAACACGTTTCTCAGATCATGTGATATTTAAATTAAGAAAAACCATTCTATTAGTCCATCACCTTATGCATTTATATTTATTTAGTTTCTCACTTTTGAAATGATGATTTTTAGCCCCTCACAAATGTAAAATGTCACATTTCCATCCCTAGACCAAATCCCAGGCATTTTTTTGCTTGGATTAGTCATGTTTTGTTCACATGACATAATTTTCTAGGCCAAATTTGGAAACCTGCTTATTTCCTTCCCCGTACAAACCACAGTCATCAAATTATGTCGCAAATTTTGGAGAAAATACCAAAAACAATTCTTATGATGATATTAAATACTAACAAAATACAAGCTCATTGCTAATCAATCACTTACTTCATTTCTTACATACCAATAGCATATTCTATTAGGGTTATCCTCAATTCGCGACATCTTTAATTTTGCTGGCTTGCTAAAATGACAAAAGAGAAGCTATCAATCCTTGTCAATATTGACCCCTACTTTCTTTAATTGGATTATGTTCATAAACCTTAAATTTTTTCTAAATTTTACGACCCAATCTGATGCTTTTACTCTAGATTGGAAAGAAAGACTAATTATTGGATTTACACTCGAAAAATATAACATGTGAACAACACATGACAAGTTCAAACCAAACAGTTCTTGATATTTGATCCATGGATCGAAACGCAACGTTTTACATACAATTTAAACCTTTATATCACCAAACATATAACTATTATCAAAGACCTCAGAACTCCTATTGAATTTTTCTTTTTATAGCAAAAATATTTTCTTCTGGAATATTTAAATTTTTAAACATTTCTTAAATGGTTGTAATATTATTTTCTGAACAATTGCTTTCATTATCTTCAGTATCAGTATTATTATCTTTTACAGATAAAACATTTAATTTTAAAATATTTTTCTGTTTATCACTTGAAGAAGGTTCTAACATATTTAAATCTTTCATTTTTCCTCTTAAGATTTTCACTAATTCTTCATTTTGATCAATAAAAACATTAGAAGGTAAATTTTCTATAGGTTTTATTGAAGAAATATGATCATTAGAAGTAGGAATTGGTTTAATATTAACAGGAGTATTTAAGAACGATAGAGGAATAATAATGTAATTTTTCTTCAATTCTATTTAATTGTTTAGAAATTGTTCCTAAGTTAAGATTTGAAAAATTATATTCTAAATCTATTATTTTCTTTCTTATTTTTTCTATTCTACTTTTTGCTATAATTATTCTAGATCTAACAATAATTTTTGCTTCTAATTAAATCAGTTTTATATGTCTTATAATTTTGATTATATATATTTTGTATAGGCAATACCAATTTTGTATAATCTAGTCTAGGAAGTTTTTCTAAATATTTTAATTTTAATTCTCGTCCTTTTTTATTAATTTTATCTTTAATATTGGATGAATCAGCTTGTTGAGGCATCATTAGTCTTGGAAATTCCATCTGCAAGACTCAAGTTATTTTGTAAAAATTCTCTGGTAAGAATATCAGGTAAAGAATTAGAATCACCTTTGATATATTCAATATCAAAATCAAATACAGATAATATGGACTGACATCTAGCAAATATTTGTTTAAAAGCGATGTTTTTAATATCTTGTTCTAGAACATATTTTGCACTACAATCTATTCTTCAAAGAAATTTTTGATTTAATAAATCTTCTTGGAATTTAGAAATACAATGGACAATAGATAAAATTTCTTTTTTAATTGTAGAATAATTTAATTGTGCATTTTTTCCAAAGTCCAGATTTGAATCTTACTAATTCTTCTTTATTATTTTTAGGATTAATTTGTTTTAATATGCCACCAAATCCTATATTAGATCTAGTTAAATTTATACAAAATTGGTATTGCCTATACAAAATATATATAATCAAAATTATAAGACATATAAAAATGATTTAATTAGAAGCAAAAATTATTTTAGATCTAGAATAATTATAGCAAAAAATAGAATAGATTTGATATTTAAGAAAATAATAGATTTAGAATATAAATTATATTTATAAATTAGATGTCCATATGGACATATGCTTTATTACAACAAGAAACTAATATATATAATGAAGAACAAGAAGAAATATCAAATCTACCTAAAACTGCCATACGATTTGATTCAAATCCTGCTAGTACTTCTTCTATTGGAATTCTTTTAGAAGAAGAAAAATCTTCTCCTAAACCTATTGAAAAAGAGCCTTATAAACCAAATGGAACTAAAGGACATATTGCTTTCATTGAATTAAATGAAATAAATCAAAATATATTATTTCAAATTGTAAATAAATATTTTTCAAAAAATTATGGCTCTTTCTTTCTCATTACAGCAAATGATCCTCCTAAATACAGGCATACTTATGCGGAATTCCTTAATCTTACTAAAATTGTTGATATTAAAGATGGTGATATTGGATGGAGACCCACTATCCAAGATCATTATTTCACAATGTCTAAAATGTTTATTAAAATGGTCCCCTCTGCTGATGATTGGAGTACATACTCCTCTGATGTGTTCTCTTTCAGATCCTTTTTTCATAATACAAATTACAATTTCAATTATTGGGATTGTATAAACTCATTCACCTATGTTATTCTTTATAATACTGCTGATTTTAAACATACTTGGTGGATCCGTATGGAACCTACAATTCTAAATAACAAAACTTTTCTTCCTATGTGGTTCTATAGATGGTTTCAATCATATTTAATTCCTGAAAGTTTTCTGTCTAAGATATCTTCATAAATTAATCAAAAAATGCTAAAAAGGTTTTTGAGAGTGATACTCTGATCCTGACATTCCTGGAAGACAATTACTACACTTCCTACCCAAATTCAGTAGAAATGGCTTTTTTCAAAAATTTAAATATACTGGGTTTCACATGAGGCCTATTAATTAGGCCTGCACAATGATTATGGAAGAAATTGTAATAGTACGATATTGAGAAGAAAGAAAGGGTCTAATCGTACTACATTATGACACAGTAAAGGAAGAAAAAGGAAAGTGCTAAATCTCCAGGAACAGCAAAAAGAAAAGGAAAAAGAAGATTCAATTTTCCAAAAAAGTAGAAAAAAGAAAGAAGAAAAAATTGATAGTCAAAAATTGGATTTAGAAAAAATAAAGGATCAGATATGCAAGAATCTCCAGAACAAATATATACAACACTCTTATTTCTCTTCTAAGGGAAAAGAAAAAATTACTTCACCAGTCAAAACTGACAACAAATTTGAACCATCCTTTTCTCTAATGGATTTTGATGAAACAAATGAAGATGGATATGATCCTTTCATGAATGAAGAAATGGATAAATACATGGGAATTCATGAAATCATAGAACAGAGGACACAAGAGCTGGAAAATCTTATTACCAGAGCAAAATCTCCGACAGATGTTGCAAGAAAACATTCTTCAGATGATAAAATAAGTTCTCAATCAGGATCTCAAAGTTCCCAAAAATCAAAAAAGAAGCAAAAATAAGGGACCCCACTTCTGTCAGACAGTACTGTGCGGACTCCAAAAGAAAAATTTGAAATCCAAATCACTGTACGGACTCCAAAGAAAAATTTCAATTCCGACTTCTTTTATTATAAATAGAAGCCTTCAAATGTTAGGGAAGACAGAGTTTTTAGAACTTAGAACTTTCTTCTCACTTCTCTCCCCACTTATAATATTTCAGAATTTCTACCTCCTGCTTTTTATAATAATCTTTTCATCCTCTCTTGTAAGATTAAAGCTTGGTCTTCAATAAATTTGTAAGTTTCATTTCTAATGCTTCTTTTATTCAGTTTTTAATACGTTATTCTGGTTGTTGTTGGTATCAGAGCCATGTGTAACTAAATTCTTGATTTTGATTATAATAAATTAAATCATGACTTAATGATAAAATCTGTAAATAATAAGGATGGTCAAGTAAAATGATTTTTATTCCCTAATATCGATTTATTGATAAATGGTTCGTCACCCAAGTCGTAACTGGCATAAAAGACTGCCGAGCTGTTATCGTAAGACCCATTTGTCTTAAGCCATTAAAGTTATTGACAGACGAGTTTAACAATTATCTTTATTTTTGAATAAAAATAATTTTATTCTAATCACCAATAAGTTTATTGAATTTATTATTAAGACATGAATTTAGTCAGTTATAATTAGTCCTTAAGTTTACTTTAATGGCTTAAGACAAATTTGTGTTAAGATTCTACTTCATCTACTAAATCTACAAAAAATTCTGAATTGATTAAATTTGAAGATATTGAAAAAACTATTCCTGTCAGAGGAGTTGATGAAACTATTAAATTATTGATGAAAAGAAAAAGATTTAGAAATTCAAAATTATAATTATATTCATATTGGTTTAATTCAAATTGCTTTACAACCTTTAAATCGTCAATAGATCAACATTTTAAACATTTAAATATTTTTATCTGAATAATAAATTTTCTAGATTGTTATAAGAGTCTCTTATACACATCTAGATGTGTATAGGAGACATTTATTTTAGTATCATTAAATGAAATAAATCAAAATATATTTCAAATTGTAAAGCAATATTTTAGTATTTTCAAATAAAATACCAACATGACTTGAAACAATTATCAGAAAATATAAATATTACTTATAGAATTTGCTATAAATTAATGAATACTATAAGTCCTGGTGCTATTAATATAAATACAAATGATAGAAAAACTCCTTTAATTGATACAAATTTAACTAGATCTAATATAGGATAATGGTGGCATAATAAAAATGTTACAAAATCTAATGACATATAGTGTTTTTTATCTTTTATTAATCTGGAAATTTATCATTGCAAATTCAATACTTCTTGAAATAGGAATAATTTGTCCATTTTCTATTTCAAATCCAAGAAATCTGATTTTATTTTGAAATAATTTCATCTTTTTTGCAGATATAACAATACCATTTTTCTTTGCTATTTTAATAAAAATATTTCAATACAAAAAATGTTGATCTATTGAATTTGAAAATAGTAAAATATCATCAATATATGTAATAATGAAAGGATAGGAAGAGAATATTTCATTCATTATGTTTTGAAATTCAGAGGGAGCATTTTTAAGACCAAAGGGCATAACATTCCATTCACAATGTCCAAATGGTACTGTAAAAGCAGTTTTATATCTATCCTTTTCAGCTATTTGTATTTGCCAAAATCCTGATTTTAAATCAAATTTAGAATATATATTTGATCCAACTGTTCTATTTAATAAATCTTTTTTATTAGGAATAGGATATCTTATCCATTTTAAAACTTTGTTAAGTGGTTTATAATTAATAACTAATCTAGGATATAGGACTATTCCTCTTTCTATTTCTGAATTTTTATTGACATAGAAAGCAGTACAACTCCAAGGAGAATAAGATTTTCTAATTATTTTCTTTTCTAATAAATCATTAATTTCTTTTTGACAAAATTCAACCGTATCTTTGTTCATTTGACAAGGTCTAGCTTTAGTTGGTATATTTTTCTCCACAAAATTTGTTTCATAAGGTAATTCTATAATATGTTGTTTTCTGTTCCAAAAGGCATTGGGAACAATTATTACAAATTTCAGAAATAATTTGTTTATTTAACATTGTGAAATTTTCTCTTTTAATTTAGGAGAGTTTAATTGATCTTGTATTTTTAAATTAAATATTTCTTTAAGAGATAATTAATTTGATTTTGTTTTATTTTAATATTATAGTCTCTTCAGTTTGAATCAGAAATTTTTTCTGTAGTAGCAAAATCCAAAGTTAATTCTTTATCTTTATTACATATTATTTTTCCATCACAATAATAAGGATACATTTGACATAAAAATACAGGAACTAATCCTTCTCTAATACAATTTAAATCAGCACCACCATCAACCATAGCGATTGATTTAAAGGCATAAGTATCATTTATAACAATTGAAACATAAATGTATTGTTTCTGAGATATATACATAGTGTTAATATCATAATTTAAAAATTCTTTTAAATTTTCAGTAGAAGATTTATCTTCTGTATTATTTGTTTCTAATTTTATTTTTCTTATTTCTTCAACTAGAGAAAGTTCTTCTAAATTAATGACTCTTTCTTTTAGATTTTCAAAATTTTGTTTAAGAATCTTTATTTCTTTAATTTCTTGTTTTAATTCATTTATTTCTTGTTTTAAATATTTGAATTGTTATTGGTTTATTATAAGTGCTTTGAATGTGATTAAAAACATCATTCATTTAAAAACTAGTATTTTTAATTTCTAATTGTTCTTTAATTCTAGGGGGAAAATATTCTGTTTTTTCTGATTTTTTATTTCATTATGTAAGGCTAAATATCTTTCAATGTATAATTTCTTTTGATCCGGTGGTTCTATTTCATCTATCAAATCTAAAATAAATCTAGATTATGTATAAGAGACAGATATAATCGGTTTTAAATCATGAGCTTCAACTATAGAAACAGAATACATTAATTCAGGGGTAGAATTAGAAGAACAATTAGAATCATCAGAAAATACTAGTTTTTTAATGAAGCAATATTTTCAGAATTATTTCATTAAAATAATAGATGATTAATAATTTGCTCTTTAATTTCTTCATCTATTTGTAAATCTGCAATTTTTTCTATTAAATTTATTTTACTTGTACATTTATTAGCATAATGTCCTTTCTTTCCACATTTTTCTGCTGCAAATTATATTTGCTTTTATCCGATCTTTTACTTCTTGATCTATTTCATTGTTAGAATTCATTTTTGCCTTATTTTTCTTTTTGAAAAATTAATAGCACCAGGACCTTAGAGTTTTTAAATTTATTTTTCTTTTTATTTCTTGTAATTCTTTTTTCTTTTTGATAAGGAATAGGAGGGCCTGTCCTAGCAAATTGATCATAAAAATCTCCTGTGTTAAGAGACAGTCTTGTTTGTACTTTTTAATTTGAGCTTTTAATTTAATATCATTACATAATTTTATTCCTTCTTCTGTACAGACAGAAAGAATATCTCCATAAGTTAGATTTTCATAAAGAATATTATATCCATCATGCATTGTTTTCAAAACATTTGTTATTCTTTCAGCAAAAAGAGTAGGTAATCCATTTATAAATTTTTCTTTCCAAAAATTTGAAGATTCATCAGATCTATGAAAATCTAACTTATGGAGATATTCTTTCTGTCTGTACAGAAATGGGATAAATGTAGGACATTTCCAAAAGAAAAATTTAAATTCATTAATAATGTCTATAATATTATTGGAATGAAAATATTTCCAATAAAATGTTTAACAATATTTATTATTAAAGTACAGGCAGCAGGAATTCAGTAGTTTGAACTTGACCTTCTATTTTAATTTTAGTATGGTTTACTATTTCATTTTTTTGGAGTTTCAGTGAGATAATATCCCACCAACCTCTAAGGATTTCAGAAAATCCTTCAATAACTATTTTGATAGCATTTGGCTCAGAAGTTCCTTTTTGTTTCGAAATATTTATATACATAAGCATGTTATGTAAAGTTTTTTGTATTGCAGCATTACTATGAGCATCGATACACCACTCATATATTGTTCCAGAATTATAAGAATTTGCCATTATTTGTGGATCTTCATAACTTAAATCAATAGGAGTAGGTCTTTGATAATAGTTATAAGTTTGGTGATATAAAGGTTTAAATTGTGTTGCATTTTCTTTGAATTTATTTTTTCTTTTTATAGCAAAAATATTTTCTTCTGGAATATTTAAATTATATAAATCTGTCTCTTATACACATCTAGATGTGTATAAGAGACAGAGTTCTTTCAAATGATCAAAGACTCAGTATTATTATCTTTTACAGATAAAACATTTAATTTTAAAATATTTTTCTGTTTATCACTTGAAGAAGGTTCTATTATATTTAAATCTTTCATTTTTCCTCTTAAGATTTTCACTAATTCTTCATTTTGATCAATAAAAATATCAGAAGGTAAATTTTCTCTAGGTTTTATTGAAGAAATATGATCATTAGAAGTAGGAATTGGTTTAATATTAACAGGAGTATTTAAGAACGGAGAGGAATAATAATGTAATTTTTCTTCAATTCTATTTAATTGTTTAGAAATTGTTCCTAAGTTAAGATTTGAAAAATTGTTTTGTTTTACAATTTTAGCCATATCTGGTTTAGAACTATCAGCATAAGGAAAAGCCTCAGTCTTATTTGCATCTGATCCTATTTTAAGAGTTCTTGCAGGAGGGTGTATACGAGGATTTTATAATATTATCATCATTTAAATACCAATTTTGATAAGTTTCTTCTAAAATAGAAATATCAAAATTTTTATCTATAAGGCTAGCATTATATTCATTTCTAAACCAAGGTATAAAATCTATATAAACCATAGAGGTTTTAATAAACTATCTATGTTTTTAAGAACAGAATCTTTTAATTCTGATTATATTATAAAGTATCCTAAACCATTTTCCACTACATTTTTAGATGTACTATAAGAGACTGATACTCTAATAAACATGTCTGTGGAGAATTCAATTTCTGATCACTCAAGGTTTTTGAAAAACTCTTGAATTTGATAGGACATTTATCTGATAGTCAGATTGATAATTAACTTCAGATCCTAAATTTATATCTTCTGTTTGATACTTATACCTTTAAATTCAATCGCTAATTTTATGATGGCTGTCTCTATATATATATCTCAGAAACAATACATTTATGTTTCAATTGTTATAAATGACGAGGAGTATTTTGAAAATTTTGAGAAAGAGAAGTTGGAATAGATCAGAAGTAGATCTTCTTCGTCTGGTGAAGGCAATTTCAACATTTCCTTCATTGATATAAGAAACTTTTAAGTTTTAACTTCAACAGGAGTAGGATTTGTAATTTTTTCAAAAGTCCAAGTTTCTGGAATATTAACTTCATCCTAGCTAATTAATTTAGGAATTTGTATATTAGATCTAGTTAAATTTGTATCAATTAAAGGAGTTTTTCTATCATTTGTATTTATATTAATAGCCCCAGGACTTATAGTATTCATTAATTTATAGCAAATTCTATAAGTAATATTTATATTTTCTGATCCAGGTTTCATATCATAACCTTTGGTTTTAACATTTAAGGTTAAAACATCAAGCAAATTTTTATCACTTAAAGATACAGAAAAATTTGGATAACTACTAAAATAAATTGGACCATTACAGACTTGTTTCAATTAATCCAATTAATGAATCTGAAAATTTATTATGTCTAGCATCACGAATGTTGGCCCCAAAGCAACCTAAGATGGGGGGGGGTGAATTAGGTTTCTAAAAATTATGCTTTCAAAAAATAGTGAGCTTTTTAATTTAAATGCAGATATAATAAATTACTAGAATAGTAAAGTAGAGAGAGAAAAATTGAACAAACAATACTTCCAAGCTAGCAAGCTTGAAGTATCAAATTTCTTGAATGCTTCACACACTTGGTGAGCCAATAATCTTTACAAAGTTGGGAAGTTCTTGCTCACACTAAAACTCTTTTAGTTGAGCCAAGAATCTTACTTACAACCACACTTTCATACAAGATTATCACTCCACTCAAAGTTGAATTGCACTCACAACTTCACACTAATACAACAAGGCACTATAGTCAATTTGCACTCAAATGTGTCTTTTCTTAGGCTTGTATTCAATGTATTAAATGATCTATTCAGGTTATTAAAGCACCTATTTATAAGAGTAATAAATAGTGGTTTCAACTACTTCCTAACGGCTAAGTAATAAATACACAAAAAATAGCTGTTGGGGTTTCGGACCGTGTCCGATGAGGATTGAATGCGTCCGAGGAAGCGTCCGATCTTCTTTCAGTTTTGTTGAGTCTCTTATTCGGATCTCCGTGTATGAGACCGGTCCTTCGTCCGACAGAGGTTTCGGACGGTCTGGCGTCGAAGAAAAGCGGACGTCCGAACGAAGCCTCTCAACAAAACTGAAAGAAGATGCAATGCGTCCGAGGAGCTTTGACCTAGTTCGGACGGTTCTGTGCGACCGAAAGATCTGTTCCTGCAAAAGCTTGTTTTACAGAGTTAAGTGTTTATGTCATTATCAAAATAAGGTTTGGAAAACATCAATCTCCCCCTTTTTGATGATAACAAACCTCAATTGGATATGACTAGTCAATTTGCAATATATCATAATTGGATATCAATTATCAACATATCCATCATATCAAAGCATAGCAATATAACTACTCCCCCTTTTGACATCAATCAAAAAGACTCCCCCTTAGATCATGCAAGTAGTTTGATAGAAATGAAACAAGTTTAATACATCCTATGATTAACTAAAAGGTTCTAATGGTGCTAGAGTCAAGTAAATACATAACCAAGCCACAGAATTGCTGAAAAACAAAAGAAATACTGAAAGGTTCTAATAAGCAGAGAACTGCTGAAAACAAAGTACAAAATGGAAAAAGAACTAATGAGAGTCATTGCGCTTTTTGGAGCGCTTTTCAGTCTTTTGTCGTTTGGATGGAACATCTTCAGCGGTGGCTTCACTGTCATCCTCCTCCCCGGTACGACGTTGCATGATAAAATCAAACGTGTCGTCAATATCTTCATCATCGTCGTCATCGTCATCGGCAGCTCCTTGAGCAGCTTCTGCATTGTCTTCACGTGTATGTTCATCTTCAGGTTCATCACTGTCAGAAGATGACTCAAGTGGATGTTGGGACTGAAGATCAGCAAATTGGACTTGAGCCGAAGCAGACATGCCAAGACTGAGTGCCTCTTGGAGAATCATTTGACAAGTTTCAAGTCATTTTAACTTTCAATTTGTGCGACGTTGTAAATGAACTGACTTGAGTGCTCAGAGATGTGAGAAGTCCACAGATATGTGAAAGAGATGGTTCAGAAGTAGATGGTGCAGATGTGAGTGGAGGTGGTTGAGGAGTAGGAGAATGAGGGATAGCAAAATCAGATGTGGAGGCATGGGATTGTGACTGGGCAATATCAAAGGCTGCCTTAGTTAGCCATTGATCATTGAAAAAACGGAGACCTTTGCGTTCAATGCAGGATTTGTTAAAATAGGGAGGATATTGTTTGTTTCCGGTGAAGGGAATGTTGAGGAAATCAAAAACCTTGGTGAGAAATTTTCCAAAAGGAATGTTTCTTCGAGTATCAGTGAGAAAGAGTTCCCATACGGAACAAAAAAGATACCCAAAGTCAAGAGGAATACCCTTGAAGACACAGAAAAATAAGTAAAGTTGCATTTTTCCGGGCTCAGTACGATGCCCGTCAGTTGGCAATAACAGATTTGTGACAAGGGTGTACAGAATATTAAGTTCAGGAGCGTTAGCAAAGTAGTTTTGGCTTCCGAGGCCTGTTTAAAATGGATGTTAAAAATGGCTCTAACTTCATCAATATCAAACTTCAATCATCAGCGGGCCATTTATCTAATGAAAAGAAATAGGAAAAATCAGAGGGGTTTGAGATTTCACATTCAAAAATGGTGTTAATTATGTTTGATGAAATCTCAAGATCAGTGTTATTAACACGAGAAATGAGGGTGCGAATAGTAAGACCTTTCCGAAGATTGGCCGTGAACTGAAGCACCATGTCATGATTAACAGGTAAATCAAGATGCACAAGATGACCCCAATTTTGTTTTTCAAAACAGGATTTGATAATTGGAAGATTATATTCATCAAATAGACTACGAGAAGCAGGACGTTGAACGATGATGGATTTACTGAGAAGGGAAGTATACCGTTCGGATGCCTTGGCATCGATAAATTTTGATAAAGTTAGAGTGTATAAGAGACTTGAGGATTGGCCGATGATTCTCCTCGTACTGGAGCCTTCCCTTTAGTTTTTCAACCCCGAATTGCTGTAGAGGAACCGCCGCGAGATTTCACCATTGTAATAGAAGAAGAGAAAATTGAAAAAATTTGAAGATTGGTGAGATTTTGAGGAAATGAGATGGTGAATGGGGGAAATGAGATGTGATTTAGGTGATAAGGGCTATGGGTAGGATGATTTTCCAATCAATTTTGAAAGAGAGAGTGGGAATTTGGAAGGGGTAGTGGAGAGGAAAAAATTCGCCTAAGGGTTTTCGGGAGAGAGGGTAAGTCCGAAAAGGGGAATTTGGACGGTTTTAATCAAACAGGGGTACCTTTCGGACGGCCGAACATTTGGTGTGCGTCCGACAAAGCGTCCAAAAGCTGAAGAACGGACGGCCGAAAGAGGAGCCAGTGCGTCCGAAGTTCTTTCGGACGAAGTTGTGCGTCCGGAAGATTTCCAGAGAGTTTAAGGAAATGAAGAATATTGTTCGGACGAATATGAGCGTCCGAAAAGTAACAGATGCTTTCGGACGATTTAACCAGAGCGTCCGAAAGGAAAGTTGTTCGGACGAAGGAGTGCGTCCGAACTATGAAACTATGCCAAATTTATCTGTAAAATCCCCAAACATTTTCTGAGAGATTCAAAGCGATCTAGAGCTAAGGGTTTTGTAAAAATATCAGCCAATTGATCTGAAGTAGGCACATAATCAACACGAATTTCCTTTTTACAAACGAGGTCTCTAATGAAATGATGCTTAACATCAATGTGTTTGGTTCTAGAGTGCATAACAGGATTTTTTGTGAGATTAATTGCACTAGTGTTGTCACACAATATAGGAACACATTCAAAATTACACCAAAATCTTTCAAAGTATGTTTCATCCAAAGAAGTTGAGCACAACAATTTCTGGCAGCAATGTATTCGGCTTCAGCCGTAGAAAGAGAAATGGAATTTTGTTTTTTACTAAACCAAGACACAAGACAATTTCCCAGAAAATAACACATACCACTGGTACTTTTTCTATCAATTTTACACTCAGCAACAGTCAGCATCAGAATAGCTAATCAGATCAAATGTAGAGGACTTTGGATACCACAGACCAAAATCAATTTGTTCCTTTTAGATATCTGAAAATGACTTTTGACTGCCATCAAATGTGATTCTTTAGGACAAGATTGAAATCTAGCACATAAGCAAACAGCAAACATGATATCAGGTCTACTGTGTTAACGACACGTAGACTGCCGATCATGCCTCTATAGTGTTTTTCATCAACACTATTACCTTCTTCGTCTTTATCAAGTTTCGTTGAAGTACACATTGGCGTACCAACTTGTTTGCAATCTTCCATACCAAATCGTTTAAGCAGCTCCTTTGTGTACTTGATTTGTGTAATAAATGTTCCTTCCTTAGTTTGATGAACTTGTAGTCCGAGGAAAAATTGCAACTTGCCCATCATACTCATCTCAAACTCTTCTTGCATTAATTGTGAAAAATCCTTGCACAAACTTTCATTAGTTGCTCCAAAAATAATATCATCAACATAAATTGTTCAATGCAGCTTTACTTCGTTTTTGTAAAAAGTGTGGTTCAACTATACCTCTTTTGAAACCATTTTCTATCAAGAAGCCACTTAATCTTTCATACCAAGCTCTTGGAGCTTGTTTCAAACCATATAAAGCTTTAGAAAGTTTGAAAACATAATTTGGAAGATTCTAATTTTCAAAGCCCGGAGGTTGTTCGATGAAAACTTCTTGGTCGATAAAACCATTTAAAAAAGCACTCTTGACATCCATTTGAAATAATTTTAAAGTATTGAAACATGCAAATGCAAGAAACATGTGGATGGATTCTAATCTAGCCACGGGTGCGAAGGTTTCATCAGAGTCAATACCTTCTTCTTGAGCGTAACCTTTTGCAACAAGTCTAGCTTTGTTTCTTATGATCTCACCTTTGTCATTTAATTTGTTTCTAAAAACCCATTTAGTACCAATAATGGGATGAGAAGAAGGTCTTTCAACTAAGGTCCATACATTATTTTTCTCAAAATTGACTAAGTTCATCTTGCATAGCATTAACCCAAGATTCATCACTCAAAGCAACATCTATATGTTTGGGTTCAATGTGAGAAAGTAATGCACAATTATTATTCAAAGGTTTATGAGAACAAGTAGTTACCTTATCGGATAGATCACCTATGATTAAATCTTGAGGATGACTAGAGACGAATCTCCAAGCTTTCGGAAGATCGTTTTGAGCATCCTCATTCTTTTCATCATCAATTTGATGGTTGTTAATATCAACGCTTGATGTAATCTCTTGATGATCTTTATGAATAACGAGCTTTTCGAGCTCCTTTAAAATACCTGCATCTTCATCCTCACATAAATTCTTTGAGATAACATCATTAGTTTCATCAAATGTAACATGCACAACTTCTTCAATTAAAAGCGTTCTTCTATTGTAAACTAATGGTACGCTGTTCTTGTACGACAATATAGATGAAAATAAGAGACAGGTTGTTTTGCGGCGGTTCCTCTACAGTCAATTCTTGATTCACGCTTAACATGACTAGTGATGGTTGTCCAAATACTTTGACTAGCTGTGTCGGGTTTTCTACAAAAAATGAGTTCATAAGAAGTTAACATTTAAAGAAGATCTTAACAAAACTCGATTCATGTATAACAAGCCGTGTTAACCGCTTCGGCCCAAAGTATTGTGGTAGGTCTTACTCACTAATCATAGTTCTAGCTGTTTCTTGAAGAGTCCTATTTTTCCTTTCAACAACACCATTTTGTTGAGGGATTCTAACAACCGAAAATTCATGAAAGATACCGTTGTGATCACAAAAGTCGGGAAAACCCCCAAATTTAAATTCAGCACCATTGTCACTCCTTAAACGAACAATTTTTGTATCCAATAAATTTTGAATTTTGGAAAACAATTTTACAAATTTTTCAAATGCTTCATTTTTGTGAACAAGAAATAATACCCAAGTAAACCTAGAATAGTCATCTACGATAACAAATGCATATTTGCAACCACCTAGAAAAGCATATGTTTGAGTAGGTCCAAATAAGTCTAAATGCAACAATTCTAAAGGTTTATGAGTAGACACAAAATTCTTAGGTTTAAAAGAAACTTTGACTTGTTTACCAAATTGACAAGCATCACAAATTTTATTTTTCAGAAATTTCAGTTTTGGCAAGCCTCTTACCAAAGGTTTCTTGGCTATTTTTTAAATCAAATCCATATTAAAATGACAAAGTTTCTATGCCAAAGCCAAGGATCATCTATGGAAGCGGTAAGACATTTTACATTGCTATTGCTAATTTTATCAAGATGAATCACATAAACATCATTGTGCCTAGTGCCCTTGAATAAAACAACATGATTTTTATCAAGGATAAGACATTCATGCTTGGTAAAGAAAACATATAAATTTTTGTCACAAAGTTGACTAACACTTAATAAATTATAGTTCAAATTATCAACAAGAAGTACATTCTTAATCAAGGTTTCAAAATCTTTTACCTACATCACCAATGCCGATTGATTTGCTTTCGTTGTTGTCTCCAAAAGTGACTTTTCCACTATTTTTGGATGTAAGATTTGTGAAGAGAGAAGCATCACCCGTCATGTGCCTTGAACATCCACTATCTATGAACCACTTAGCATTGTTGGTGAGGTTAAGTATCTACACAATAAATCAATTGATAACTTTTGGTACCCATATTTTCTTGGGTCCATTTGAGTTAGTGAAATTGCTTTCAATCCATGCAACTTTCATTCCAAGTTTTTCGTTCTTTTTGACTCTGACACATATTCTTAACATGTCCATGTTGTTGGCAATATCTACAAATAATGCTTTTATTACCATTCAAAAATGATTTTGGTTTTACAATACATAAGTCATCCCTTCTAAACATGACAAAATTTTTGTTGATAGCTATATTTCTATTTCTTTTCATATCAACAATATTTTCTTTCTTTCTAATTAGGAGAGCATTCAAATCATCCATTCTTTTCTTCAAGGAGGCTTGTTCTTCCTTGACCTTTGATCTCACGCATGCATTCTTTTCTTCAAATCACGATTTTCTTGTGATAGCCTATTGTTTTCATTCACAAGTTTAGAGTTAGCATTCAATAAGGCATTTGATTTTTTAACTAACTCCTTATTTCTAGCATATGATTTCTTTAAGCTATCATGTAATTTCAAAATGAAAGCTTCAGGATCATCTTCACCATTTTCATCAGTAGAGTCATAGTTAGAATTTACTTCACACATCTCCAATGGCCATGAAGGCCATTTGTGCCGACTCCATTTCAAGGATTCAAATCTCCTTCGGAGGTGCAATCATCCCATGTGATTTGAAAGTTGTTGAATCTTGGTTTTCTTCCTTCTTTCTTTTTCTTGGAAGGACACTCATTTGCAAAATGTCCGAGTTGACCGCATTCAAAGCATTTATCATTTTGCTTCTTTATTTCAAGTCTTGACTTCCCTTTGAAATTATTTGTGTTTGTAGCTCCGCCTCTTCTCATTCTTCGTTTGTTGATGTAATGTTTAAGAAATCCTTTGGTGATGAGTGCAAGATCTCCTTCATCAAGATCTTCATCTTCTAGATTGATGGAGCTATTTTCATCTTCCTCTTGAGAGGTCTTTAGAGCAATGCTCCTTCTTGGCCTTGCTTCTTCATCATCCACAACCTTGGCCTTTAACTTGAGTTCATAAGATGTAAGAGAATTGATTAGTGATTCAATAGGCATTAAATTTAAATTCTTGGCTTCCTCTATAGCAATTGTTTTGGCATCCCATTCTTTGGATAGAACATTTAGGATTTTTCTGTTTTTTTCACCCAAAGAGTACTCCTTACTCAAGGCTTCAAGATCCTTTATAAGAGCAAAATCTCAGCAGTACATTTTGTCAATGTTCTCATGTGGATCCATCTTGAAGGATTCATACTTGGCAACAAGTACACATTTCTTTTGAAAGAAATCCATGAATGGAGCTTGATGTTCGTGAGACCTTCTTCTCATCCCATTATTGGTACTAAATGGGTTTTTAGCTCAACCCTTCACGCGAGTTAGATTCATTTGCATCCAAGGCATTGTATAACACATTCATGGCTTTTGCATTCAACGTCAAGTTTGCCTTGTCTTGAGGAGTGAGCTCATTCCTTGTCTTTTCTCTTCTTCTATTTGTGTGATCATCAATGATAGAAGCTTCAAATGGACCTTCATTGACAACATACCACAACTCAATGTCAATAGATTGCAGAAATATTTTCATTCTATCTCTCCAACTAATAAAATTTGGCCCATTAAACATGGGGGGCCTAGTAACGGATTGGCCTTCAAAAAACAGAGCATTGTTGGTTGCCATAATTCTTTTCTCAATAGCAGTTTAAGCAATATAATGAGACCAAGCTCTGATACCAATTGTTGGCGCCAAAGCAACCTAAGAGGGGGGGTGAATTAGGTTTCTAAAAATTATGCTTTCAGAAAATAGTGAGCTTTTTAATTTAAATGCAGATATAATAAATTTACTAGAACAGTAAAGTAAAGAGAGAAAAATTGAACAAACAATACTTCCAAGCTAGCAAGCTTGAAGTATCAAATTTGTTGAATGCTTCACACACTTGGTGAGCCAATAATCTTTACAAAGTTGGGAAGTTCTTGCTCACACTAAAACTCTTTTAGTTGAGCCAAGAATCTTACTTACAACCACACTTTCATACAAGATTATCACTCCACTCAAAATTGAATTGCACTCACAACTTCACACTAATACAACAAAGCACTATAGTCAATTTGCACTCAAATTACTCTTTTCTTAGGCTTGTATTCAATGTATTAGATGATCTCTTCAGGTTATTAAAGCACCTATTTATAAGAGTAATAAATAGTGGTTTCAACTACTTCCTAACGGCTAAGTAATAAATGCACAAAACATAGCCGTTGGGGTTTCTGACTATAATGAATGTGTTGAATTGCTTTTCAAGAAGCAAAATCTGATCCTAAATTCAGTTTTGAGCTGTCTCTTATACACATCTAGATGTGTATAAGAGACAGTCCTTAATCTTACTAAAATTGCATTGGTGATGTAGGTAAAAATGGTGAAACCTTGATTAAGAATGTACTTCCTGTCTCTTATACACATCTAATGCGTCTGAGGAGCTTTGACCTAATTCGGACGGTTCTGTGCGTCCGAAAGATCTGTTCCTGCAAAAGCTTGTTTTACAGAGTTAATTGTTTATGTCATCATCAAAAGAAGGTTTGGAAAACATCAACGAAGAGCAACACAGACCTTTAGTATCAAGTCCTTGACGATTTAAATGTGTGTAAAGCAATTTGAATTAAACCAATATGTCTCTTATTACACATTTTGAATTTCTAAATCTTTTTCTTTTAATAAAATAATAGTTTCATCATACTCCTCTTATAGGAATAGTTTTTTCAATTAAAAATATCATTAATTTTGATTTATAATCAAAAGCACCTAATTTATAAAATGTTAAATCCTCATAATTTGGGTAAATGCCTGTCTTTGTATAAATATTTTCTATATCTTCAAGATATAGAAAATTCTTTCTAACTGTCTCTTATACACATCTAGATGTGTATAAGAGAAGTTATCTATAAAAACACTCACTTGATATTATGACTTAAGTAACAATTATAAGGATGACTAAATTCATGTCTTAATAATAAATTCAATATGTGACTTATTGGTGATTAGAATAAAATTATTTTTATTCAAAAATAAAGATAATTGTTAAACTCGTCTGTCAATAACTTTAATGGCTTAAGACAAATGGGTCTTACAAATCTGTAAATGGTCAGCAAGAAAAAGAAAGAAGGAAGAATTGGGTGACGAACCATTTAACAATAAATCGATATTAGGGAATAAAAATCATTTTACTTGACCATCCTTATTGTTTACTGATTTTATCATTAAGTCATGATTTAATACAATTATAATCAATCCTTCAAGAATTTAGTTACACATGGCTCTGATACCAACAACAACCAGGATAATTAAAAACTGAATTAAAGAAGCATAAAGAAAGAAACTTACAAATTTATTGAAGACCAAGATTAAAGACCAAGCTTTAATTTACAAGAGAGGATGAAAAGATTATTATAAAAAGCAGGAAGTAGAAAGACTGAAATATTATAAGTGGGGAGAGAAGAAAGAAGAAAGTTCTGAGTTCTAAAAACTCTGCCTTCCCTAACATTTGAAGGCTTCTATTTATAATAAAAGAAGTCGGACTTGAAATTTTTCTTTGGAGTCTGCACAGTGATTTGGATTTCAAATTTTTCTTTTGGAGTCCGCACAGTACTGTCTGACAGAAGTGGGGTCCCTTATTTTTGCTTCTTTTTTGATTTTTAAGAACTTTGAGATCCTAATTGAGAACTTATTTCATCATCTGAAAAAAGTTTTCTTGCAACATCTGTCTGAGATTTTGCTCTGGTAATAAGTTTTCCAAAGCTCATGTGTCCTCTGTTCTATGATTTCATGAAGTCCCATGTGTTTATCCATTTCTTCATTCATGAAAGGATCATCATCTTCATTTGTTTCATCAAAATCCATTAGAGAAAAGGATGGTTCAAATTTGTTGTCAGTTTTCATGAACCATGAAATCATAATCAGAGGACACATTGGAGACTTCTTGCACTTATTACCCTGTCTCTTTATTTTTCTAGATGTGTATAAGAGACATCAATTTTTTCTTCTTTCTTTTTTCTACTTTTTTGGAAAATAGACTCTTCTTTTTCCTTTTCTTTTTGTTGTTCCTGGAGATTTAGCATTTTCCTTTTTTGTTCCATTAGTAATGATTGTTCAATTTGAGAACAATTATATTCACATTTAGGCCACCATTTGTTCTCATGAATTCTTCTGATTTGAGGAACACAATACTTCATGAAATCATAGAACAGAGGCTGTCTCTTATACACATCTAGATGTGTATAAGAGACAGGATATCCTATTCCTAATAAAGAATGTCGGGATCGGAGAAATCACTCTCAAAACCTTTTTAAATTTTTTGAATAATTTTTGAAGATCAGAAGGAAGAAAATTTTCAGGAATTCCATATGATTGAAACCATCTATAGAACCACATAAGAAGAAAAGTTTTGTTATTTAGAATTGTAGGTTCCATACGGATCCACCAAGTATGTTTAAAATCAGCAGTATTGTAAAGAAGAACATAGGTGAATGAGTTTATACAATCCCAATAATTGAAATTGTAATTTGATTTATTAAAAAAGGATCTAAAAGAGAACACATCAGAGGAGTGTGTACTACAATTATCAGCAGAGAGGACCATTTTAATAAACATTTTAGACATTGTGAAATAATGATCTTGGATAGTGGGTCTCCATCCAATATCACCATCTTTAATATCAACAATTTTAGTAAGATTAAGGAAGTCCGCATAAGTATGCATGTATTTAGGAGGATCATTTGCTGTAATGAGAAAAAAAGAGCCATAATTTTTTAAAAAATATTTATTTACAATTTGAAATATATTTTGATTTATTTCATTTAATTCAATGAAAGCAATATGTCCTTTAGTTCCATTTGGTTTATAAGGCTCTTTTTCAATAGGTTTAGGAGAAGATTTTGCTTCTTCTAAAAGAATTCCAATAGAAAGAAGTACTAGCAGGATTTGAAGCAAATCGTATGGCAGTTTTAGGTCAATTTGAGCTGTTTGGAATTGAGCTATTTGGAATTGATCCAAGAATATACACATCTAGATGTGTATAAGAAAAGCTGGATTTGAAGGAATATTTAAAGGATTTTCCACTGCTTGTAAAAGATTTAAATTTGCATTTGAAGTATTTGAAGGGAGAGGGTATGTTGTTTGGAGAAATTTGTTTATTAGTCTTGTTTGTCCTCTTCCTGAATTTGTATAAGAGACAGAGTCACGGGATCCTCTCCCGAGGATGTCTCTTATACACATCTAGATGTGTTCTCGTATTTTTGGTTCAGCTATCAAAATGTCTCTTATACATATAAGATGTTTTATTATTAAATGATATGCTTTTGTGAAATATTTTATTTCTTCTTGTTCTTCATTATATATATTAGTTTCTTGTTGTAATAAAGCATATGTCCATAAAGGATCTTTTTCTAATTTATAATATAATTTATATTCTACAAATCTATTATTTTCTTTCTTATTTTTTCTATTATATTTTTTGCTATAATTATTCTAGATCTAAAATAATTTTTGCTTCTAATTAAATCAGTTTTATATGTCTTATAATTTTGATTATATATATTTTGTATAGGCAATACCAATTTTGTATAATCTAGTCTAGGAAGTTTTTCTAAATATTTTAATTTTAATTCTCGTCCTTTTTTATTAATTTTATCTTTAATATTGGATGAATCAGCTTGTTGAGGCATCATTAGTCTTGGAAATTCCATCTGCAAGACTCAAGTTATTTTGTAAAAATTCTCTGGTAAGAAAATCAGGTAAAGAATTAGAATCACCTTTGATATATTCAATATCAAAATCAAATACAGATAATATAGATTGCCATCTAGCAAATATTTGTTTAGAAGCGATGTTTTTAATATCTTGTTCTAGAACATATTTTGCAGCACTACAATCTATTCTTAAAAGAAATTTTTGATTTAATTATATTATTGTAATTGTATCAGAAATACAAAGGACAATAGATAAAATTTATTTTTTAATTGTAGAATAATTTAATTGTGCATTTTTCCAAAGTCCAGATTTGAATCTTACTAATTCTTCTTTATTATTTTTAGGATTAATTTGTTTTAATATGCCACCAAATCCTATATTAGAGGCATCTGTTTCCACAATTTTGTACCATTTAATATTTGATAAAGATAAACAAGGTAAATGTTTGACTTTATCTTTAATTTTCTTAATGACATAGTAATGCCTGTCTCTTATACACATCTAGATGTGTATAAGAGACAGATTAGACGTTATGTAAAACATATTTTTTTATAATATTCAGCAATATAATTTAAACTTCCTAAAAATCTTTGTAATGTTTTTATCTTTTCTTTCATCTGAAATTTATTTGCAAATTCTCTTATACACATCTAGATAGGTATAATTTGACCATTTTGCGATTTGAAATCCAAAAATGCTCCCTCTGATTTTCAAATATATTTAATACAAATTTAGCAGATATAACAATACCATTTTTCTTGGCTATTTTAATAAAAATATTTAAATGTTTAAAATGTTGATCTATTGAATTTGAAAATACTAAAATATCATCAATATATGTAATAATGAAAGGATAGGAAGAGAATATTTCATTCATTATGTTTTGAAATTCAGAGGGAGCATTTTTAAGATCAAAGGGCATAACATTCCATTCATAATGTCCAAATGGTCTGTAAAAGCAGTTTTATATCTATCCTTTTCAGTTATTTGTATTTGCCAAAATCCTGATTTTAAATCAAATTTAGAATATATATTTGATCCAACTGTTCTATTTAATAAATCTTTTTTATTAGGAATAGGATATCTTATCCATTTTAAAACTTTTGTTAAGTGGTTTATAATTTATACTAATCTAGGAATGTATCTTTCTATTTCTAGATTTTTATTGACATAGAAAGCATATACAACTCCAAGGAGAATAAGATTTTCTAATTATTTTCTTTTCTAATAAATCATTAATGGTTCTTTTTGACAAAATTCAACCGTATCTTTGTTCATTTGACAAGGTCTAGCTTTAGTTGGTATATTTTTCTCCACAAAATTTGTTTCATAAGGTAATTCTATAATATGTTGTTTTCTGTTCCAAAAGGCATTGGGAACTTCATTACAAATTTCAGAAATAATTTGTTTATTTAATTGAGAAATTTTCTCTTTTATTTTAGGAGAGTTTAATTGATCTTCTATTTTTAAATTAAATATTTCTTTATGTAGATAATTAATTTGATTTTGTTTTAATTTAATATTATAGTCTAAAGAGTTTAAATCAGAATTTTTTCTGTAGTAGCAAAATCAAAAGTTAATTCTTTATCTTTATTACATATTATTTTTCCATCACAATAATAAGGATACATTTGACATAAAAATGGAGTTCCTAAAAGTGTATATGTAGCATACGACCAAAAAGTCATCTGTTGTATATACGACCAAGGTAATATACAACATACGACTCAATCCCTATAAATACAAAGCCCCCAATATGATCCTTCCCTATCCACTCTTCTCTTCTTTTCTCTTTCTCTCCTCACATCTAAACTCCTTCTTCTCTTTCCCTCCACCGCCAATTCCCTTCTGATTTTTTTTTAATTTACCAAATAAGTTCCTAGTTGAAGAAGGAAGAATTACCACTTTAGTCGTCTAAGGTACTTTCTTTATACCATTCAAATTTATAAATAATTCATTTTTTTACGTATAATATTTAATTCAATGTTTTATTTATTTTGTATAATATGTTAAATAATAAAATAATTTAAAACATTTGTTTACATGAATATGTTAGATATGCTTCTTTAGTAATAAAATGTTATTATTATTCAAATATAATTTTAATTGTAATTATGTTGGTTTTATAATGTGAGTTTATTTTTACATATTTTGTGAACTAATATGTTAGTATAATACTTTTTTTAGTTTTATATTATGGATAGCATTTGTAGTTATTACATTCAAAGTAACTGAAGTTTAATGAATAGTTTAATGATATGTATATGTGAATGATTAATTATTACTAGTGCGGACAACAGAGTGAATATGGGTGGTAATTAAAAGAAAAATATTTTAAAGTAAAGTAGAGGAAAAGTTATTGAAAGTTATAATGGGTTAATTGTTTATATTGATAGGTTTGTGGGTAATAATGAAAATGTATAAATTGATACACATTAAATCCTACTATTGCTTTCTATATTGTATAAATAAATAATTTGTAACCATTTAAATAAATTACATGTTTAATAAATTGATTTGAGTAGTTTGTTTTATGGGTGTTCAAAAGTCAATCAAATCGGACTATCGAGTCAAGTCAAAAAAAATTTGACTTGATTTGTTTGAATTTAGAACTTCGACTCAAAATCAAATTAATTAAGCGTCTTTTTGACTTGACTTTGTCTTTAGCCTACAAATAAAATTATTTATCAAATATCGAACTACGGATTGACTGGTTTATAGAACAAGTCGTTCGACTTTGTAGGTCAAATACCGGTCATAATAAGCCAAGAAAACACACACACACACACATATGTATATATTATTTATTTATATGTGGATCTACAATTACAATAATATATTAATATATTTGTGACCATAATATTTTAGCCATGTATTCTTAATTTTGAATAATTAAATATGTTAATATCTAATAATATTATTTTTTTAACTCTTAAATATATTTTTTTGTATAATTATTGGTGGTATGTACAATTTTTGTATATACATTAATATAAGTGTGCAACTTATTAATGTAACACTTTTGTTCAATAACTAATTAAATGAATTACTACTATTTTTCTTTTAATCCATTAGATACTAGAGTTAAGTAATTATATACTTAAGTATTTAATGAAATATCTATATATAATACATCTAAACATATATATTATTATATTCATATACTCAGATTTGTATGACATATAATTGTAATAAAAATATGTTTTACATAACGTCTAATTATATATACTTATACAATTATACTACACAACTTATTCGTAAAAGTTTAATATTTTTACTATCAAGTATGTTAAATGCATTACTAGCTTACTACTAGTTTATATCAAATTAGGTAATCATATATACTTCTATATATTATAGGATATAACTTAACAGGGGTTGGTGATTCAATAAATTTTTTCCATAGAAATTGATTTTGGTGAGTGATTCTGAATTTGTGACTTAGTAAATCAATTTTAATATGCATATATATAATATACAGTAATACATATTCTTATATTAAGATTTGTGATGAATTGACCAATTACCACTCATGAAACTTACTTTTATTGAATGATATTATTATAATTTTGCTATGTATTTTTTTTATTATCTACATGATTGTATTTTGAATTTGTGAAACTTGTATTATCTTGTATTTTTATTCTGTGATATTTTGAATTTGTGGAATGCTACGGAATTTGTGCGATAATGTATTAAATTTCTGTAGTTGAATATGGAATAGAAAAAAAAATTAAATGTTCAACTTATTCAACTTGTTCGACTTACTAGTTGACAACAAGTCGAATTTAAATGATTCGGCTCAATTTTAACTTGAAAACTTGAAAAGCGATATATATCCATATAAATCGATATATATAACGTTTAAAAGTCATAAAATTAATAAAAAAATACACTTTATGTATAACAAAATAAGTTAACATTTTGGGATATTCGTAAAATGGTCAAAAGTTATTCATCCGGAAATATAAATTAAAATTTTAAAAAAATGAAACTTTGAGGGAACATTAATGAAGCATTACATTCAAACAAATGTTAAATGTTTTAAATGGATAATAGTCCTTTAAATGAAAGCTAAGCATAGATAATTGGAATACACTAAAAATGATAAAGATAAATGAAACTGTAAAAGTGACTTATGGTTTTACATATCTTCATCTGACATATTATCATCCAATTTATAATAAGGATTAGTTAGTAAAATCAAAATTTTGGAGTTGATCACTAGTACTTGATTATAGCCATCTGGTCTCGAGCCAACTCTATAGAATGATATCAGCAAATCTGATAATGCCATTAAACATGCAATTGTTTTCTTTCCGTATGTGTCGAACAATTGCCTCATATTGTTGCTGATTTCTTCTATTCAATAAAAGGCTGTAACATTTTGGTATAGGAGTACCAAGACTTTGTAGAGTCTCTCTTATGCGATCAGACTCTTGGCAGCAAAATACCCATTCTCACAGAACACTGCAATAATATTCTCTTGGGGTCAGACTCACGAGAGTCATGATAATCATCATCTCATTCTTGTAGCAACCACATTTTATGTGTAAAACAACTTGTTGTGTGAATGACATTGGTCTTCGGTTGGTCCTGTTCATAAACTGCTAAAATTTATGAATAAGATATTTGGTTTTGGACGCGTCAATGTGATTTCAATTATTGATTTTGACAATTCAGTTTTTTGTTTGTGTTGCTTAGTGTTATCTTCTCGCACAATTCAGAGATATGGAGGCTTTTGTCAATTATCTTGATGCACATGCAGTGCAATTCCATGTTTGTGTCACTCCATTGTCACATTCATGTGTTCGACATAGCCTTTAGAAATTGCATCGAAAGAAAGCATATTGCTAATATCAGAATAAAAGACATGTGTACGTGGTATATACGATGGCACTATAATGTCACTGGCATGAGTTGGTTCCTGCATTGATGATGGACCTTCAATAGTTTTGGGGTATTTGTTTAGATTGAACATAGATTTACTCTTGCAAATGCGGCATTTCCCATTTTACTTCATACACTATTTGTAAATCATTATCTACTAAAGGCAATCCAAACCATGTACAATATCCACGACTATCAGATTGAGGCATACACAATGTCAAATCTAAAGTATATGAACTTGGATATAATTCCATATAATGAAATATCTTTGCTTGCAACTCATCAAAGCTTATTCATCGACAAAATCAGACAAACATTTTGCACTTTGCGGTTCGTAACTCAAACCGCAATGGGGGTGGTTTATTATTTTCCCACCCTAATAAAAGCATAACTGAATTAGCATATCAAAAGACATTTTATTGGGTATTGTTTTAAACAAATGCAAGCTCCCTAAATGAAATGCATTATTGATCCACAATCACTATCCGTATATATGACATACAAAACAATATTCAAATATATATGATTTAGAAAATGTAAACAAAATAAATGACCTAGAGAATGCAAGTAATATATATACGACTTAGAAAATGTAAACAGTATATATGACCTAGAAAGCACAAAATATATATATACGACTTAGAAAATGTAGTAATATATATGACATATACACTGGGAACAGTACATATGACTTAGAAAATGCCAAGAATATATACGTTCTATAAAACATTAGCTATGGTTAGCCTACATATATAATATGAGGAAATTAAATATATAATTTATTTCATACATCATAGAATTTCATTGTCAGTAGTCATACATGACAAATTAGAGGAAATTACAAAATAATTTATTTCATTCTTAATCTCATAGTCATTCTCATACACAGGAGATGCCCAAGCATCAAATGCCACAGAATTCGGCCCATTCACTTCTATCATGATATCTAGCTATTGCACTATCACCATAAACCTTTCCACACTTCAAACATAAGGCAATGCGATTATTTTCTTCACGTATTGAAACAAAGCTTGTTCAAATTCTCCAGTAGTACATTGGCTCATCGTCGATGCTTTTAAAATGGGAAGTTTGAGTTTTAACCTATTATCCCATCCATCTAGCAAAGAAATGATGTCGTTTGTTAATTTTTCTAGTTTGGCTTTAAGTTCCTCTAGCTTTTCCATATGAAATTCCTACTCCACATGTATTATCGCATTCCAATCTTCTGAGTACCTTTCATGTGGATCTAAAGAGTATGAAATAGTATTAGCCAATTGATAACTACACCCAAGCATTTGAAATTGGTCACCTAGCTTAAATTTTATAGGAAATTGATAAGTCATTTGAAATTTATGTATCTGAGACAAAATTGAGGAAAAATGAATATGAATACTTGAACAACCTTTCCTGTGGTATTTTAACTAAAAAGTTCATAAAAGGATATTGCAACCATAAATTCGATTTACAGGAATGCGAAGATTCATAGTGTTTGGGAAAAAATGTCAAACTGACATATCATATAGACATCTATGTCTCGTTTAGGACAATATGGGTTCTCTGATACAGACCAACAATGTTGATGCCTCGAAACATGGCCGTAATGTCATGATAGGATGGTCATCTTCTTAATTTTGATCTCCGTGAAGTAGTTGGTCATCATACTGATCATTGTCATCTTCCTGATGCTCCTCGTCCTCTTGTTCTAAATACATAAATTCCAGTGTGAGACTAGGAGTACGAATAGTGTGGGGGGGTCATATCCCTGTATTAAGATGTCTCCTGTCTAACATGTGAATGAGACTCACCAGCTTCCTAATCACTATGTGAATATGATGACCCTGCTCCATGACCATCGTGTGAATAAGACAGACTAATTCCATAATCACTATGTGAATGAGAAGGAACAGCTCCATGGGCACCATATGAATAAGATCTCAGACCAGCTCCATGATTACCATGCGAATATGATGGCCCTACTCCATGACCACCAATTGTGTAGGCCGTGAATGCAGTTGTTGAGATTGAAAAGGCTCTGTAGGAGGCTCCTCTACAGGTCTCATGGCAACTCTAATCTACTGACCCATATGGTGTAATGCTCCAAAAGCTACATTTCCCATGTTAGCTGTTAGATCAATTTCTTGCTCCAGGATGTAGTTGGAGCAACATATACCCAAGCCGCGTGACAACATTGGCTTGTAACAGTTAATTTAGAAAAAATATTTTACTAATACGTAGTCACCCATTCGCATATATAACTAACCAAATACTCAGATATCACTGATTCGCCTTAGTATCCATCAGCTTTGATGTTGCTACTATAGGACAATGAATATATAGTAATGTCCGTGTTCGATACCATCACATATAATCCATTGTATGGACTAGGGAGCCTTCAATCGCCACGCCCTTCTCAACTGTAGTTGCACGATTAGCTCACATAAGGACAACGTAATGTATAGGCAGATACCAACATGTGCCCAATCATTACCAACATTACCAACATGTGTCTCTCTATGAAGATAGATATCTGTATCAATTAAATTAAGGATGTTCTGTTGCAAACCAAACTGCATCATCACCCTATGAGGCATGTGAAACTCCACAATCTCCCAACATATGAGTGGACATTGAGATTTCCATATGTGTTGATCGGTATTACATTAAGTAGGTAATGTCACCAACACCTCATCAATGTATGACATCCAAAAAAATTGCAAAAAAATATAAAATATTTACAATTTTCAAAACAAGAGATATTAATATCATAATTTTTGAAAACGTATGTATTATTTATTACCAACCTAGTCATGATGGTGAAACCCTTACTGATCTCTATACACATGTACTTTGGGAAAGTCCAAATGGTGCAAATTGATCAGCATTGCGAAGCCTGCATGTAAATGTGATTATACAAAATATTCATGGCTTTAGTATTTAAAGAAATATTTACTCTATCTTTGCATTTAACTCATATCTAGTCTTTGGTCTTAATCTATGTATATTTTCATCAAGAGATATTAGCCTGAAAAGGACCTTCATAAACAATGTACCACAATTCAACATCAATGGATTGTTTAAAAATTTTTATTCTTTCCTTCCAACAAACAAAATTAATGCCATTTAACATGGGAGGTCTAGTATTATTGGTTGCCATAATGATCTTTACTCAAAGGTGATTAAACCAAAGAAAAGAGACCAAGCTCTGATACCAATTGTTGGCCCAAAAGCAACCTAAGAGGGAGTGAATTAGGTTGTCTCCAAAAACAAACCATTTGAAGTGCTTATTGAAAATGTAAACTTTGTGCAACGTATGAATACTTAAGCACAAATGATCAAAGACAAATATTTAACAATCAAAGCTTAAGGAACAAGTAAAATATTGAGATAAAGAATATCAAACAAAACTCCCAAGCTTCTCAAATTTGGAGTACATCCACTAGTAGTCTCTTCGTAAAGAAGGTGAGGCAATAACCTTCTTGTACACAAAGTAGGCTTACCCATGCACCAACTAAGTTGCCCTAGTTGTATAAAGGATTTTACATTGTGGTTGGTGACTTTTGTACACCTGTTATACCTTCAATTTTACACTTGAAGATCACTCAACAGTCTACTCTTGCTCACACTAATTTCCTCGAGTTGAGCCAAGAGAACTATATTAGCCAAACCAATACAACCCATAATATTTTAGCCTATTTCTCCCCAATATAGCTCTTACAAGTGTTTGTATTGAATGTAGTTGTTCCTCATTGCATTTTGATGACCTTAGGTTGTTTATAGCAGAAAGATGTGTTGAAATTAGAGGTCCAACAATAAAAAAACTAGCTATTAAAAACTAGCCATCAGGGGTTTGGACGGTGGTTCAGAAATCCGATCACGCACCCTACACCTTCATGAACAGTATCTCGGACGGTCATATGTGTCCTACTGCTTTATGAACAATGACTCGGACAGTCTTGTACAATATGTGTCCCATATTCTGACAGAAAACTTTCATCACTTTGAGCGCCTTTTTTCAGACTGTCTTTAAAGTCTGATCCTTTTGGCTTTGGATTCCTTGTCTCGGACAGTCTTTTACGTCCGAAGCATTGTCCTTCGGATATTTATTAGCGTCCAAAAGATGTGTTTTTCTTCGGTGTAGTTTGGTCATGTTTCGGACGCTCCCTGGAGTCCAAGCTCCTTGCTTTAGGACACTCTTCATCGTCCATAAGGTGTTGTTCTACTTTTGGTTATTTTTCTTTTGTCCGAGTTTTCTTGTTTTTCTGCACACTTGTTTTGAAGCCGTTAGGACAATTTGGATATCATCAAACATCATTATCAGAATTATTGTTCAACAATCTGCTCCTTTTTGATTATACAAATCTTTTGATGTATTCTTAAAAACAGATTTGATGTATACAAAGATTTGGAAGACTCAAGGTTTTGTTCCTTATTTTCTCCCCCTTTTGGCATCATCAAAATATAAGAGAAAAGAAAATTTACACATAGCTCACAATCTCCCCCTTAAACTATGCATGCAATTCAAGTATATAGGGGATAAGTCAAGTTCAAAACATTTCTTCCTTTCAAGAATATAAAATGAAGTAGAAATGAGGAAATCTATGCAAAGGATTAACATCAAAGCATTTATCACTCATTCCTTGCCAAAAAGCATCATGCAAACAATAACGTATATGTGATGCAATTGTAAATTAATTTCTAATGAAAAAGCCATATAGAAATTAGAATGCTCCCTCTTTCTTTTGCAAGAAGTGACTTAATATAGATAAATTTTGGGGATACTCATTCACAAGCATTGTAAACAAATTCAATCACATAGTTAACTAATATTCAAGAGAACATAGTTAACCATAATACATTTTCAAAAAATTTAAATGTTACGCATTTGAATGTCATCTTAGCTTATATGCTTTGAACACCCTCCATTAATAATCCATCTTGAATCCTTTGGTGCTATCCAATACCTACATACAAAATGAAGCAACAGCTTTTGGTGCCCAAACTTTCTTGGGTCCAATTGGGTAAGTAGCACGTTTGATCACCCAAATTGCCTTCATTCCAAATTTCTCATTTTGTTTAACTTAGCAATCATTTTTCACATGTCCTTTTTTTTTTTTTTAAGTAAACGAACTATTTTTTATTGATAGAATCAATGATTACAAATGCGAATATTAGGGCAGTCCCTAGCATCTAGGCCAACCAATCCTTTAACAGTGTAAGGAATGGTATAGCGATCATATTCAACATAATTAGGTTTTGAAATGCCCTCGTTAGAGGAGTTCCAATCATAACTTGGCCAAATTCTTGGTTCTTAATCTAGCATAATTAAATCACATTTTACGTTGTTATCATGAGTTATTAAAACTTATTATGTTTCTACATGTACTTTGTTGAGAACTCCTTTCTTGTGTATAAATCTTATGCGACTTGATCCCAGTTATTAGCATTTAATCTTGCACAATTTGTCCCCTTTCATAGTTCTCAATATCGTACTTAGAGTACTAGTCCTTCCACTGTGATTAAGCACGTATACTTGGCCTCATTTCTCACTTATTTCTTCAAAACCATCATATTATATTTCAGTTCTTATTCTTTTATGCATAGTTATCACTCATGGTTCTTAATTTGACCAAATCGAATCGCATTTTAAGTTCTTATCTTGAGTTAAGGGATTTACTTTTATAAGAACTCTTGTTCTATTTCTTAATTTGATATGACTCGATCTATTTTGTTAGTTCTTAATCCTGTACGATTAGATCTCCTTTATTGTGTCATAATATAGTACGATTAGACCCTTTCTTTCTTCTCAATATCGTGCTATTACAATTTCTTCCAGATTATGAAATATGAGAGGAGTTCCAATCATAGCACATTTGGGAAAGATATGAGATCAAAATTCACAAGGTAAGAACATAAATTTGTTTTAATAAGAATGGATTAAGAACCATGCGCTGGACCTATTCCTTGAAGATTTAGAACTAATGCATCATCTAATAGCACCTGTCACTAAATTGCAAAAGAATAGAGAAATGAGGCCAATAAAACTTGCTTTACGAGTAAGAAAGAATTTGCGATCGTTCGATATTGGGAGCCAAGAAATTGACTAACTGTTCTGTGAATTACATATGTTATGTCTCCTTTTGTTGTTCATTGTAAGCTCGATTAGTCGCATTTCTTAGTTCTCAATATTGTACGGTTATCACTTCTTCCTTTGTCATTATACAAGGTGTAATTGGCTTCATTTCTTAGTTCTTTTCCAAATAAGGTTAGATTATCTTTTGATCAAACTCTTTTTCAATTTGAACTGATTCTTGGTTCATAATTTAGCTCACCAACACACCGGTTGGCGACTAAAATCCTGTGTTCCCTAGCACCGATGTAGATTATTTTTGTACAATTCATAGTCGCATTTAAAGCCCTGTTATGTAATAGTAAATAGGTGATTCATTTAAATTGGTAATAGTAAGTAGGTAATTTATGTTTGTAATAGTAAATAGGATTTTTGCATTTAATCACCTATTTCATGAGCACCACATGGCAACGGTGCCAATCCCAAAGGTGCTGGCCAGACCGCGGGTTGTGGGGGGGGGTGCGACAGCGTGGCGACTCCACTAGGGAAATAGATACGTGCTTAATCACAGTGGAAGGAGTTGTACTCGTACGATATTGAGAACTAAGAAAGGGGACAAATCGTACAAGATTAAATACTAATAACTGGGATCAAGTCGCAAAAGATTAAGAAACAAGAAAGGAGTTCTCAACAAAGTACATGTAGAAACATAATAAGTTCTAATAACTCATGATAACAACGTAAAATGTGATTTAATTATGCTAGATTTAGAACCAAGAATCAGTTGAAATTGAAAAAAAGTTTGAACAAAAGATGATTATCTAACCTTATTTGAAAAAGAACTGAGAAGTGAAGCCAATTACACCTTGTATAATGACAAAGGAAGAAGTGATAATCGTACAATATTGAGAACTAAGAAATACGACTAATCAAGCTATACAATGAACAACAAAAGGATGACATAACATATGCAATTCACAGAACAGTTAGACAAAATTTTTGTTGATATGCGTAATTCTAGTTCTTTTCTTTTCAAATACATTTTCCTTTTTCTTTTGCAAAAATACATCTAGTGAAGCTTGTTCTTCCTTGATCTTGGTTTCACATCAAATCCCCTTTTTAAAGAATTATTTTCTTTTGTCAACAAATTAATTCTTTTGTCAACAAATTATTTACATGGACAAGTTTTGAGTTTGCACTCAATAAAGCATTAATCTTAATTTTTAACTCTTTGTTCTTAGCATATGATTCTTTCAAACATTCATGCATTTTAAAAATAAACGAGTCAACATCATCATCGTCATCATCACATGAATCATTACAAGAATCATAACTAGATGAAATCATATTATCTCCAATGGCCATGAAAGCCATTTGAGTCACCTCGTGTTCTTCTTCAACTTATCCATCTGAATTGCAATCATCCTATGTGATTCAGAAGTTGTTGAAGTGAAGCTTCACACATTCCTTCTTTCTTCTTCTTGGACAGACACTAATCTGGAGAGCATCCCAATTTGCCATATTTATAGCATTTTTCACTTGGCTTCTTGCTTATATCTTTTTATGAAGTCTTCAATGCTATGCTACTTTTTGTCCTTGCCTCCTCATCATCTTCTACCTTATATTTCAACTTCAATTCAAAGGAGGTTAGTGAATTAATAAAAGACTCAATATGCGTAGAATTTAAATTTTTAGACCCTTCTATGGCAGATGGTTTAGGTTCCCATTCCTTAGGTAAAGCATTCAAAGTCTTTCTATTCTTTTCACCCAAGGAATATTCTTTACCTAAACCTTCCAAATCATTTACAATATCATTGAACCTACAACACATCTTGTCAATATTCTCATGAGGTTCCATTTTGAAGGATTCATATGTAGCCACAAGAAGTGACTTCTTTTGCTCTCTCATATATTCACTTCCTACATGGATTTCTTTCAATTTCACCCATATTTCCTTGGCCGATTTGCGAACCTTTTACTTCAATAGACTCATCTGCATCCAAAGCATTATACAAAATATTCATGGCTTTAGTATTTAAAGATAAATTTACTCTATCTTTGCATTTAACTCATATATTTTCTTAGATCTTAATCTATGTGTATTTTCATCAAGAATATTATGTGTAAAGGACCTTCATAAACAATGTACCACAATTTAACATCAATGGATTGTTTATAAACATGGGCGGTCTAGTAATGGAATGCCCCTTTAAAAATAAAGCACTATTGGTTGCCCAAAAGCAACCTAAGAGGGGGGTCAATTGGACAATTATAAGAACAACTAAAACATACAAAGCATAAGACAAGAGGTTTTGTTCCTTATTTTCTCCCCCTTTTGGTATCATCAAAATATAAGAGTAAAGATAATTTACACACACAATCTCCCCTTAAACTATGCATGCAATTCAAGTATATAGAGGAGAAGTCAAGTTCAAAACATTTCTTTCCTTCAAGAATATAAAATGAAGTAGAAAATGAGGAAATCTATGCAAAGGATTAACATCAAGGCATTTATCACTCATTCCTTAACAAAAAGCATCAGCCAAACAATAATGTATATGTGATGCAATTGTAAATTAATTTCTAATGAAAAAGCCATTTAGACATTAGAATGTTCCCCCTTTCTTTTGCAAGTAGTGACTAATATTGATAAAATTTGGGGATACTCTTTCACTAGCATTGTAAACAAATTCAATCACATAGTCAACTAATATTCAAGAGAACATAGTCAACCATAATACATTTTCAAAATATTTAAATGTTACCCAATGTCATCTTAGCTTATATGCTTTGAACAAAGACCGTTAATAATCCATCTTGAATATTTTGGTGCTATCCAAGCATATCTACATACAAAATTAAGCAACAACTTTTGGTACCCAAACTTTCTTGGGTCCAATTGGGTAAGTGAGGCATGTTTCATCACCCAAATTGCCTTCATTCCAAATTTCTCATTTTGTTTAACTTAGCAATCATTTTTCACATGTCCATGTTGATGACAATAATTGCAAATAATATACTTATTGCCAACAAAAGAAGATTTAGATTTTACAAAGCATAAACCATCCTTTCTGAAGGTGACAAAATTTTTGTTGATATGCATAATTCTAGTTCTTTTCTTTTCAAATACATTTTCCTTTTTCTTTTGCAAAAATACATCTAGATCATCTAATCTCTTCTTTAGTGAAGTTTTTTCTTCCTTGATCTTGGTTTTCACATCAAATCCCCTTTTTAAAGAATTATTTTCATTTGTCAACAAATTATTTTCATGCACAAGTTTTGAGTTTGCACTCAATAAAGAATTAATCTTAATTTTTAACTCTTTGTTCTTAGTATTTTATTCTTTCAAACATTCATGCATTTTAAAAATAAATGAGGCAACATCATTATCATCATCATCATTATCACATGAATCATTGATAAATTCATAATTGTACTATATTTTATTTGTCAATTACCACATTTTTATGTGTTGTAAGCAAGATTTGAGTTAAATTTGGTTTTTCTTAGTTTTTGTAGGGTTAGAGTGAAAAAGAGTTGAATAACATGGAAAACGATGAGAGAAAATGCTTAGTACAGGACATGCACGAGTACGAAGTCATTCCAGATATTGTGTGTATTTCAAGCATAACTTTTGATCCCGAGTTCCGATTGAGGTGATTCAAGATGCATTTGGAAGCTAAGGATATATCTACAACTTTTGTGTTTTACACTTTCTCAATTAACACAAGCATCAAGGTAAAAATCGAAGCCGAAGGTGGAGCACAGTTGAAGAAGCCAGCGTACATGCGCTGAGTCCAGAAGCAAAAACCTCAGAAGTTGCTCGCGCGTACATGCACACTAGGATCCCTGTGCATCTGCGCAGAGGATGAAATAGGCCTGGAACTTTCTGCCTCCAGGCCTATTAGAAGACCTCAGCGCATGTGCGCGGAGAGCAGTAGAAGCGTATTTTTGAGTTTTTTGATATATTTCTTCGGCCGGTATAATGTGAAGGCCCTACAGACAGGACTCTTTTTTACCTGATTTCACGTTCTTATCTGTGGCCATTAATTGTAACCCTAAATACTCATTATAAATACCCCATTTAGGGTGAGAAAAAGGGGTCGACACTTTATTTTCTTGTTGGCTAGGGTTTTTAGCAGTAGAAATTCCTCTTTATTCTTCATCTACATTTTGTGCCAAAACTCTTTTCTTGGTCATGGGAATAAGCTACAGCCTTATGGTCAATTCTATGAAGTTGTGAGACTTCTTGTGCTTGAATTTATTCACTTTTATCTCAAGTATTGATTATTTTTCTGCGATTAACTCTGTGGTTGTTCTTTTTAACTTGTTATTGCTGTAGAATACTAAGTAATTAGAATTAATCTACTGCTAGATTGTTTTAACCGCGTGTGCTTAATTCAATCTATGAAGCAACTGAATTTAATAATTATTGGATTTGAGTTATTGAATTTAGGGAATTTAATAATCTAATTGGCATAACCGAGTATGCTTATGTTTAATTAGCCTAATTGTTCCTTGTTGATCTTAAAGCTTCTATTAATTGATCTTTGGCGCATGTCTGGGTTAAATTAATATTTAGGGTTAATTGGATCGCGTGTTGACAATTAACCAACTTTAGAAAGAAATAAGAATCAACTTTGAATTGTTATTCGTTTGGGTTAATTCTTCAATTAGTGCTTGATATAAAATTGAATTATCTTGTGTGTCAAGGATCGACTAGTGAAATTGCCATGGTGGATAGGACCAAAACCAAGACTTTTCTTACATCGAATTTTCTTTAATTATTTTATAGTTTTAATTTTAGTTAAAAGCATTCAAGACCCCCTTGTTCTATTAGCACAAAAATAAACCCTGTTCTCTGTGGGACGAACTCGACTCACCATTACTACACTAGAGTTGTTAATTTTGGGTGCTAACGATGGCTTTACAACTCGACAGCAGCATCATTTTGCGCAGACCAATCATTACAAGAATCATAACTAGATGATACCATATAATCTCCAATGGCCATGAAAGGCCATTTGAGTCACCTCATGTTCTTCTTCAACTTCTCCATCTGAATTGCAATCATCCCATATGATTTGGAAGTTGTTGAAGTGAAGCTTCCTTCCTTCTTTCCTGTTCTTGGACAGACACTAATTTGGAATGTATCCCAATTGGCCATATTTATAGCATTTTTCACTTGGCTTCTTGCTTGTATCTTTTTGTGAAGCCTTCAATGCTATGCTTCTTTTTGTCTTTGCCTCCTCATCATCTTGTACCTTATATTTGAACTTCAATTTAAAGGAGGTTAGTGAATTAATCAAAGACTCAATATGCGTAAAATTTAAATTTTTAGACCCTTCTATGGCAGTGGATTTAGGTTCCCATTCCTTAGGTAAAGCATTCAAAGTCTTTCTATTCTTTTCATCCAAGGAATATTCTTTACCTAAACCTTCCATGAAATTTACAATATCATTGAACCTAAAACACATTTGCCAATATTCTCATGAGGTTCCATTTTGAAGGATTCATATGTGGTTAGCCACAAGAAGTGACTTCCTTTTCTCTCTCATATTTTCACTTCCTTCATGGATTTCTTTCAATTTCTCCCATATTTCCTTGGCCGATTTGCAACGTTTTACTTTAGTAGACTCATCTGCATCCAAAGTATTATAAAAAATATTCATTGCTTTAGTATTTAAAGATAAATTTACTCTATCTTTGCATGTAACTCATATCTAGTCTTTGGTCTTAATCTATGTCTTTGGCTTCTTGCTTGTATCTTTTTGCAAAGCCTTCAATGCTATGCTTCTTTTTGTCCTTGCCTCCTCATCATCTTGTACTTTATATTTCAACTTCAATTTAAAGAAGGTTAGTGAATTAATCAAAGACTCAATAGCCATAGAATTTAAATTTTTTGACTCTTCGTGGCAATGGATTTAGGTTCTCATTCCATAGGTAAAGCATTCAAATTCTTTCTATTCTTTTCACCCATTGAATACTCTTTATGTGTATAAGAGACATCCTTTACAATATCTATTGAACATTACAACACATCTTGTAAATATTCTAATGAGGTTCTATTTAGAAGAATTCATATGTAGCCACAAGAAGTGACTTCTTTTGCTCTCTCATATCTTCACTTCCTTCACGGATTCCTTTCAATTTCTCCCATACTTCCTTGGCCAATTTGCAACCTTTTACTTTAATAGACTCATCTGTATCCAAAGCATTATACAAAATATTCATGGCTTTAGTATTTAGAGATAAATTTACTCTATCTTAGCATTTAACCATATCTAGTCTTAGTTCTTATTCTATGTGTATTTTCATCAAGAATATTTTCCTGAAAAGGACCTCCATAAACAATGTAATACAATTGTTTTTTTTTTTAAGCAAATGCCCTAAAGAGGGCAGAAATTTTATTGAGAAATCAAGGATTACAAAGCCGAATGTTAGAGCAGCCTATAGCATCTAGGTAGACCAATCCCTTGACCGGTTGGGGAATGGTATAGCAATCATATTCAACATACATAGGTTTTGATATACCTCATTAGCTAGACAATCAGCTACATGGTTAGACTCCCTAAAGACATGCTTGAATAAAATCTCTTTCCCAACACAGTAGCTATTGATGAGGCACAATTGTGGGTCTATGCTCCAAATCGGTGCCGATGATCCTTGCAAGGTGCTAGCTGGAGAGAGTCAATCTCAACCACCAGTGAGCGGACCAGTAAATTATGACACATCTTGAGTCCATCTACAAGAGCTAATGCCTCAGCTTGTAGGTTAGTTTGTTGTTGATAGTTATTGGAAAATGCTCGAATGCATTGGCCGTTGTGATCTCGGAGAATGCCGCCACCCGCTGCCATCCCTGGGTTACCTTTGGAGGCTCCATCCACATTGAGCTTAAGGCATCGTTGGGTAGGGCAATCCCATTTGACAACTAGGACTTTCTTGGGTTTGGTTTGGAGAAGCTGCTTGCAAATGCCGCGTGAGAGTAACAAATCATCTGCTGTGGATACTCGTTTAAAGGGTTGGGCCGAGGAGATGTATTCGCTAAGTAAGAGAAGATGTCCACAATAATCCTTGTTGTGCATGTATACTTTTTCCTCCAGAACTGCCATGTTCCTAGCATTCCATAAGAACCAACAGATTATGCTAGGAAGAATTTTATGAATGGCTCCAATAGCGGAAGATGACGCAGCATCCCGCCACCAGGAATTAAGTTTATCCATTATATTCATGGATGGAGTAATCACCATCTCCAACAAATTTTCAAAGAAATGCCAGATTTGTTGTGATGTTTCACATTCCACAAAAAGATGGTATCACAGACTCTTCATTGCAACATAAGTAGCACTTGGAGGCTAATCAAAACACTGGTTCTTATAAGGGATAGATAAGAGGCAGCCATTGTTCAATAATTTCCACATGAAAATGGATATCTTCGATTGGAGTCTTACATCCCAAATCATTTGCCGAGAGTGAATTCGCATCTTGGGAGAGAAAGTGGATAAGAGTGAGAATGAGCCTTTGTGTGTGAGGGTCCAAACAATGTAAATCCAGTTCATCTAACAAGAATAGCGGTCTTGTGTTGAGGAATGCTGCAATGTTTTGTATGTCCTCATTGGAATATCTCTCATTCAAAAAGGAAAGATTCCAGCCATTAGTACCCCCAACCTGTGAAACTTTAAGTTGTTCATCATAAACATGTTCCACCATGTGGGATAAAGGCCCATGTTCGGTCCAAGGATCAAACCAAAAGGAACAATCAGCCTTCCGTAGTAAGAATAGCAACCACTTTTCTGCGTCTTCACGAACATGCAACATCCTCTTCCAAGTAAACGAATCACCACGTGATGCCAACACTAAGGTGGGATGTTGGTTCTTAAGGTAACGTCGTTAAAGAAAAGAACACCACAAAGAGTCGCCTTGTAGGAATTTCCACCAAAGTTTGATACAAAAGCCGCGAACCACCTCCTCAAGTGATGGAACTCCTAGGCCATTTGAATACGTTGGTTGGCAGATTGTAGCCCATGATATTTAATGATGCTTTAACATTCCCCTTTTGAGCAACCCCAAAAGAAATTGGCAAATTTCCGTTCCAGCTCTTTGGGGACTGATTTTGGAGGTGATAGAACCGACAATATGTACATAGGGATGCTACTGAGAACATGCTTGATAAGGGCGAGCCGCCCTCCAGGGGAAAGGAAGCGTGATTGCCAACCATGAATTCGGGCAGCCACTTTTTCTATTAATGGCTGGTAGAGATTGCGTCTTTTTTTAGCTTTTTGGATAGGACAGCCCAAGTATGTGAATAGAAGGGATTTATGGATGAAGCCCGTCTTAGCTTGGATGAACCGGACTCGAGCTGGAACCACCTTTTTAGGTTAGTAGAAGGAGCATTTGGACTTGTTGAAAAGTTGTCCGGAGGAGAGCTCAAACCTCGAAAGAAAGCTCATAAGTTGCCGAATGGACTTAATATCTCCCTACATAAAATACAACAATGTCATCTGCGAAGGCCAAGTGGGAGATCGTTGAACACTGCTTCGGAAGGGAATAGTGTGTTATTTTGTCCTGTCGAAATTGGTCCTTCAATCCTTGAGAAAACGTTTCTAGCATTAGGATGAATAATAGAAGTGATAAAGGGTCTCCCTAGCGAACCCCTCTGGAGGATTTGAAGAAGCCTTTGGGCGCACCATTAATGAGTATAGAAAACCAACAATCTTCCAAAATATACTTCATAAGGGAGATCCAATGTTCAGCAAACCCAAACTTTCGTAGAATTGCATAACGAAAAGGCCAAGAAAGCCTATCAAATGCTTTGGCAAGGTCAAGTTTAACAATCATATTCCCTCCCCTTGTTTTCTGATCTATGAAGTCGACTAGCCGAGTGCACATTGGCTTTGGTATGGTGTAGATTCTCTTGCGTCTTTTCTTTTTGGACAAGGACTTACCAGTTGGCGTGGAGTGGTAGAAGATGGCTGGATAACCTCCGTCATTGCATGGTTTGCATGGCTCCATTCATTGTCCAAAAAGTAACACGGTAACTCTTCCATAATTTTACCATGAGAGATCAGAAAGAATCATCCAATGAGGGATTATTTGAGATTCGGCTATCCCTTGCTTTTGGGGTAGTCGAGTTTAGTTGTGACTCTTCCAAATCAGATGTGGCTCCACCATCCAAGGGGTTCAATATTTGAACTTGCAAAGTTTGCTCATGTGGATAAGGTACCATTTTCTGAGTTTGAATTAATAACCTTATCCAAGGTTGTTGGAGTGATTCCATGGAAGGTGGGATTTGAATTTTGAACCACAGGTTGTTGGGATAATCCCTCAATCATTTTTGGTTGCTTTCCCGCTGGGTGTGGTTGCTCCTCTACCGATTCTGGTTGCTCCTCTGCCATTTTTGGTTGCTCCTCCACAACAAGTGACGCCTCTTTGCTTGGTTACTGACCTTAAGACGAGTTTTCACTTGTATGTGCAACATCAACGCATTGTGAAAAATTCGGCAATGGGATTATTGTGTTTGCTGCTGTTGGGACACCATCAAGTATAGCATGACCAACCATATTTGCTCCATCTATCAATCTCTGTAGAAGGTGGGGTTTGCTTTGTTCTTATGGACATCTAGATGGTGTATTCACCGGAGAGAAGGTGTTTGAAAAAATTCTTTGCTGGATTGTTTGTTTCCGGTCATGTTAGCTTGTTTTGCCAAACTCACTTCTCCCAGCCTACATGTTTCAATGGAATGGCCAATTTTCTTACACTTTGTACAGTACAATGGGACATCTTCATAAGTGATTTTTCTGCCAAAAACTCTATTTTCCAATCCCTAGCCATACCCTTGAAGGGAGTTCAGATAGGAGGTCAACTTCAACGCATACCTTTGCAACACTTGGCCTGGTGAATTGTTCGGTGGCTATGTCCAATTTTAGAGGAGTACCAACAGCTTGAGCAAGACTAAACACGGCTTGCTTGTTGAAAAAGATTGCTGGGAGTCCGTCAAAGGTGATCCATATAGGGACTATGGAAGGTTCCTCATCCATGGTAAAGAGAGTATGCCATTTAAGAACACGCATGTAGAATTGCCATTGATGGACCAAGCAGTCTTTAGCCAGCAACGGAGATAGTCCTCCTGTAAAGAAAACAGGATGATAATGTGCTTAAAGTCAAGATACCCGATAGTAAATTGTCCTTTAAAGCCAATTGTGTGGAGACTTTTCCGAAGTGTCTCCATGTTCGGCTTCCCCCTCTAGAAATTCCCCACCAGTGTGAACCGAAATGGTGCTGCAAGCTTTTGAATTTCATCCTTAGAGAAGAAAATGGCTGGCTCTCCTTTGTGCGATTCGAGTGCCTTAAGAGGCGTGCTGGGTTTTGGTGATGGAATTCCTGATGCCATGATCGAGAGTGCCAAGGATGATATAGTAGTGTGTAGAGGTCGAGTTTAGAGTGAGAAAGTAGAGAGAAGGAGGAGAGTTTTTTTACCACAATTCAATATCAATGGTTAATATAAAAATTTTTATTCTTTCCTTCCAACAAACAAAATTAATGCCATTTAACATGGGAGGTCTAGTAATGGAATGCCCCTCTAAAAAAGTGCAAAGCATTATTTGTTGCCATAATGATCTTTACTCAAAGGTGATTAAACCAAAGAAAAGAGACCAAGCTCTGATACCAATTGTTGGCTTAAAAGCAACCTAAGTGGGGGGTAAATTAGGTTGTCTGAAAAAACAAACCATTTGAAGTGCTTATTGAAAATGCAAACTTTGTGCAACAAATGAATACTTAATCACAAATGATCAAAGATAAATATTTAACAATCAAAGCTTAAGGAACAAATACAAGAATGAGATGAAGAATATCAAACAAAACTCTCAAGCTTCTCATGCTTGGAGTACATCCACTAGTAGTGCCTCTTCAAAGAAGGTGAGACAACAACCTTCTTGTACAAAAAGTAGGTTTACCCTTGCCCCAACTAAATTCCTCTAGTTGAGCAGAAGCGTTATACACTATAACGTCACTTTTGTACACCGGTTATCCCTTCAATCTTACATTCTAATATCACTCAGCAGTCTACTCTTGCTCACACTAATTCCCTCTAGTAGGTTGAGCCAAGAGAACTATACTACCTAAACCAATGCAGCACACAATATTTTAGCCTATTTCTCCCCAAAATAGCTCTTACAAGTGTTTGTATTGAACGTAGTTATTTTTCGTTACATTTCGTTGACCTTAGGCTATATATAGCAGAAAGATGTGCTGAAATTTGAGGTCCAATGGTAAAAAAACATGCTGTTAAAAAGTAGCCGTCAGGGGTTCGGACGGTAGTTCGGACGCCCCATCATGCATCCTACAGCTTCATGAATAGTGTATCAGACGCTCATATGCATCCTACTGCTTTAAGAACAGTGTCTCAGACGGTCATATGCGTCCTATAGCCTTGTAGAAAACTTTCTTCATTTCGAGCTCCTTTTCTTCGGATGGTGTTTAACGTCCGATCCTTTTGACTTTGGCTTCCCTGTCTGTGTTGGTTTTTTACGTCTGAAGTAATGTCCTTCGGATAGTTATTTGCTTCCGAAAGATGTGTTCTTCTTTGGTGTTGTCTGGTCATGTTTCGGACGCATGTCCCTTGCGTCTGAACACCTTGCTTTCGGACGCCCTTCATCATTCGTAAGGTGTTGTTCAACTTTTGGTTGTTTTTCTTTTGTCCGAGCCTTCTTGTTTTCTTTCACGCTTGTTTTCAAGCCTTTAGGACAATTTGGTCATCATCAAAACATGATTATCATAACTAGGGTCCAACAATCTCCCCCTTTTTGATGATGACAAATCAATTGGACAACTCTAAAAACAACCAAAACATACAAAGCATAAGACAAGAGGTTTTGTTCCTTATTTTCTCCCCCTTTTGGAATCATCAAAATATAAGAGTAAAGATAATTTACACACGCAATCTCCCCCTTAAACTAAGCATGCAATTCAAGTATATAGAGGATAAGTCAAGTTCAAAACATTTCTTCCCTTCAAGAATATAAAATGAAGTAGAAATGAGGAAATCTATGCAAAGAATTAACATCAAGGTATTTATCACTCATTCCTTACCAAAAAGCATCATCCAAACAATAACGTATATGAAGTGATGCAATTGTAAATTAATTTCTAATGAAAAATCCATTTAGAAATTAGAATGCTCCCCCTTTCTTTTGGAAGCAGTGACTTAATATAGATAAAATTTGGGGATACTCATTCACAAGCATTGTAAACAAATTCAATAACATAGTTAACTAATATTCAAGAGAACATAGTTAACCATAATAAATTTTTAAAAAAATTAAATGTTACCCATTTCAATGTCATCTTAGCTTATATGTTTTGAACACCCTCCATTAATAATCCATCTTCAATCCTTTGGTGCTATCCAACCATACCTACATACAAAATTAAGCAACAACTTTCGGTGCCCAAACTTTCTTGGGTCCAATTGGGTTAGTAGCATGTTTGATCACCCAAATTGCCTTCATTCCAAATTTCTCATTTTGTTTAACATAGCAATCATTTTTCACATGTCCATGTTGATGACAATAATTGCAAATAATATTCTTATTGCCAACAAAAGAAGATTTAGATTTTACAAAGCATCGTAAAGGTGACAATTAGTGTTGATATGCTCTTATTCTACATCTTTTCTTTTCAAATACATTTTCCTTTTTCTTTTGCAAAAATACATCAAGATCATCTAATCTCTTCTTTAGTGAAGCTTGTTCTTCCGTGATCTTTGTTTTCACATCGAATCCCCTTTTTAAAGAATCATTTTCTTATGTCAACTAATTATTTTCATGCACAATTTTTGAGTTTGCACTCAACAAAGCATTAATCTTAATTTTTAACTCTTTGTTCTTAGCATGATTATTCTTTCAAACATTCTTCCATTTTAAAAATAAATGTGTCAACATCATCATCATCATCATCATCACATGAATCATCACAAGAATTATACAAGATGATACCTTATTATCTCCAATGGCCATGAAAGCCATTTGAGTCACCTCATGTTCTTCTTCAGCTTCTCCATCCGAATTGCCATCAACCCATGTGATTTGGAAGTTGTTAAAGTGAGGCTTCCTTTATTCTTTCTTTTTCTTGGAGTATTAATAGACACTCATTTGGAAAGTATCCCAATTGGCCATATTTATAGCATTTTAAATTGCTTCTTGGTTGTATCTTTTTGTGATGCCTTCAATGCAATGCTTCTTTTTGTCCTTGCCTCCTCATCAACTTGTACCTTATATTTCAACTTCAATTCAAAGGAGGTTAGTGAATTAATCAAAGATTCAATATGCACAGAATTTAAATTTTTAGACTCTTCTACGGTAATGGATTTTGGTTCCCATTCCTTAGGTAAAGCTTTCAAAATCTTTTTATTCATTTCACCCAAGGAATATTCTTTATCTAAACCTTCCAAATCCTTTACAATATCATTCAACCTACAACACATCTTGTCAATATTATCATGAGTTTCCATTTTGAATGATTCATATTGAGCCACAAGAAGTGACTTCTTTTGCTCTTTCATATCTTCACTTCCTTCATGGATTTCTCTCAATTTCTCTCCTATTTCCTTGGCCGATTTGCAACCTTTTACTTTAGTAGACTCTATCATCTTCATCCAATGCATTATACAAAATATTCATGGCTTTAGTATTTAAAGATTGCATTTAACTCATATCTAGTCTGAGGTCTTAATCTATGTGTATTTTCATCAAGAATAGTAGTCTCAAAAGGACTTTCATAAACAATGTACCACAATTCAATATCAATGGATTGTATAAATTTTTTATTCTTTTCTTACAACAAACAAAATTACTGCCATTAAACATGAGAGGTCTAATAATGGAATGCGCCTCATAAGACAAAGTATTATTGGCTGCCATAATGATCTTTACTCAAAGGTGATTAAAGCAAAGAAAAGAGACCAAGCTCTGATACCAATTGTTGGCCCAAAAATTACCTATGTGGGGGGGGGGGTGAATTAGATTGTCTCAGAAAAAAACCCTTTTGAAGTGCTTAATAAAAATGCAAACTTTGTGCAACAAATGAATACTCAAGCACAGATCAAATATTGGAGGAAAGGAATCTACTTTTTTCTCCTCCTTCTCTCTGCATTAGTTCTCACTCTAAAACCAAGAGCTAACAAACTCTTTTGCTTTCTCAGCCATGGCCGATCAAGCTGCCCTTCAACCAGTGGTTGAAGGGCAATGAAAAACCTTTACACAAGCACTTTTGGATGGCCAAAATTCGATGCACCCCTAAAGGCCCTCCAATCTCACAAAGGCGAACCAGCTGTTTTCTTTTCAAATGATGAAATTCAACAACTTGATGCACCATTTCCTTTTTCTTTGGTGGGGAACTTTTCGAGGGGGAAACCGAACATGGAGACACTTCGCAAAAGTTTTCACACAATAGGATTCAAAGGTCAGTTAATAGTAGGATATCTTGACTATAAACACGTCCTCATTCGATTCTCATTGGAGGAGGATTATCTCCGTTCCTGGCTGAAGAATACTTGGTTCATCAATGGTCATTATATGCGAGTTCTCAAGTGGCACCCCCTCTTTACTACCGATGAGGAACCATCCATAGTCCCTATTTGGATCACTCTCGAGGGACTCCCAGCAAATCTTCTTTAATAACCATGCTGTTTTTAGCCTCGTTCAAGCTGTTGTGACCCCTCTCAAATTGGATATGGCAACTGAACAATTTACTCGGCCAAGCGTTGCAAAAGTGTGCGTAGAAGTTGATCTCCTGTCCGAACTCCCTTCAAGGGTGTGGTTAGGGGTGGGAAAGGAGGGTATTTGGCAAAGAATCACCTATGAAGATATACCATCCTACTGTACAAAATGCAAGAAAATTGGTCATGCTATTGAATCATGCAGGGCGGGTGAATTGCTTTTAACCAAACAACCAACGGCTCTGGGTGAAAACATTCAAAATCTAGGAAAAAAGACTGCCCAAAAGCGTTGGACACCCGTAAAGTATCATGAAGCAGGTCCATCGGGAACGAAGCAAGTAACATCAACTATTCTTGTTGACAAAGGGACGAATTTGATCATCCATGCTCCACTTGATGTTGTCCAATCAGCTATACACACGGTTGCTCCATTACCAGGTGTTTTACAGAGTGCAAATGAGCTTACAAATGCGTGGTAGTTCAGCCCAAAAACAGCCACCAGATGAGGCTTATACACCACTCGTGGAGGAGCAAACAAACACGGATGAGGGATTATCCCAACAACCTGCAGTTTAAAATTCAAATCCCAATAAACATGGAATCACTCCAATAGCCCAGGATAAGGTTAATAATTCAAATCAGGAGATAGATTCAAACCAACATGAGGATATCTTGGAAGATCAAAATTTGAATCCTTTGGCTGGTGGGGCTACCTCGGTTTTGGAGGAGTTACATGATGTTTCGGGTGTCCTAAAGGAAGTTGAATTTCAGCCAAAGCATCCCCAAACTTGAACCTCAAATAATCTTTCATTGGATGATTCCAACATTTCTCACGGTAAATTAATGGAAGAATTACCATGTTACTTTTCTGACAATGACTCTCCTCATGCAAACCATGCAACGACTGAGGATATTCAGCCATCTCTCCCTACTACACAACACGCCGGTAAGTCCTTGTCCAAGTATGTGTAAAGAAAAGGCAGAAAAGAATTTATTCCATGTCAAGGCAAATGCGAACTCGGTTGGCTAGAACAATTACCACCTCGCCCTCCACCCCTCAGTGTTAAATGGATAGCATCTTAATATGGAATATTCATGGGATAGCATTGACAACCTTCGTGTTGTAGGTTGAATGATATTGTATAAGGATTTGGAAGTATTCCTGCATTACAGGAATCACATGGTGAAACAAAGCAAAATTTCTTTCTTTGCCCAAAAGCTGGGTTTTGAATGTTGTGAATGTAATACAAATTGCAAAATATGGATTTTTTGGAATAGCGAGCTAGGATTAGCTCCCAACTTCAGTTCGGACCAGCTCTTACATGTTTCTGTTTCTTCTTCTTCTCAAAACACTATTTTGGCATCTTCTTTTGTATATGCAAAATGCACAAAATCAGAAAGGAGAGCACTCTGGGAGGATCTCCGTGCCGTACGACCTCAAACTCCTTGGCTGGTTGGAGGTGACTTCAATGTTATCTCAAGTTCCGATGAATACCAAGGTTCTTGCCCGTTGCACCTTGATGCCATGGGTGAATTCAATGATTGTCTTCATGATTGTAGCGTGATGGACATACCTTTCCAAGGTTGTAAATTCACTTGGTGTGGGAATAGGTATGGTACCATGGCATGGAAGCGGCTGGACAGATTTGTATGCAATGCGGAGCTAGGATTAGCTCCCAACTTCAGTTCGGACCAGCTCTTACATGTTTCTATTTCTTCTTCTTCTCAAAACACTATTTTGGCTGCTTCTTCTATATATGCAAAATGCACAAAATCGGAAAGGAGACTACTCTGGGAGGATCTCCGTGCCGTAGGACCTCAAACTTCTTGGCTGGTTGGAGGTGACTTCAATGTTATCTCAAGTTCCGATGAATACCAAGATTCTTGCCCGTTGCACCTTGATGCCATGGGTGAATTCAATGATTTTCTTCATGATTGTAGCTTGATGGACCTACCTTTCCAAGGTTGTAAATTCACTTGGCCGAACAGTGGGAATGGTATGGTACCATGGCATGGAAGCTGTGGACAGATTTGTATGCAATGCAGAATTTATGGCAGCATTCTAACACATTAGTGTTGAACATCTCCTCAAGACGTGTTCGGACCACTCCCCACTCGCTCTCAAAGCTATTCCAGCAATAATACTAGGTCCAAAGCCGTTTAAATTCCTTAACATGTGGATTAAACACAAGGATTTTTTGCAGGTCGTGGGTAACAATTGGCAATTGGAATGTACCGGTGCCCCTATTGTCATCCTTGCTTCCAAACTTAAAAGACTCAAAGCCGATTGTGAAGAGGGGGACCAAAACTCAAAATTTTTCCACTCCACCCAGGCCAAAAGACAGCGATTGCACATCTCTAGAATCAAAGTAGATGGGAATTGGACTGAAAATATGCATCTCAATGAAGAGGCCGGGGTTAACTTCTACAAGGAACTCTTGACTGCTAACAACTTTGAAGCCTTAGACCCATCGCTTCTAGACCACCTCAAGGGCAAAGTCTCGGTTGAGGATAATCATCACTTATTATCCGAGCTCTCCATGAAGGAACTGAAGGAGGCAATGTTTTTTCTCAATCCAAACAGTGCAGCGGGCATTGATGGCTACAACGGGACCTTCTTTTCCACTTGCTGGGACATTATTCACCATGATCTCAAAGGTGCAAAGCTGCCCCGCATGTTCACAAGCACCCTTATTGCACTAATTCCAAAAGTAACCAACCCCAACTCCTTTAATGATTTTCGGCCCATTAGTTTGTGCACCTTTTTTAACAAAATTTGCACTAACATCATGGCCAATCAATTTTTGCCTTTCCCCCATACTGCCTAAGCTCATTTCTATCGAACAAGCGGCCTACGTCCAAGGAAGAGACATTGCGGATAACATCCTTCTTGTCCAAGAGCTGGTTGATTCTATAGACCGGAAAACAAGGGGAGGGAATATGATCATTGAACTTGACCTCGCCAAGGCTTTTGACAGACTTTCTTGGCCTTTCCTTTACGCAATACTTCAAAAGTTTGGATTTGCGGAACACTAGATCTCTCTTATACGGCATATATTAGAGGACTGTTGGTTTTCTATTCTCATAAACGGAGCACCCAAAGGATTTTTTAGGTCCTCCAGAGGGGTTCGGCAGGGCGACCCCTTATCACCTTTGCTATTTATCTTAATGCTTGAAACGTTCTCTCAAGGATTGAAGGATCATTTTCAAACAGACCAAATATCGTGCTATTCTCTCCCAAAGAAGTGCCCTATCATCTCTCACTTGGCTTTTGCAGATGATGTTGTCATCTTCACAAAAGGGGAAATCAAGTCCATCCGAAACCTCATGAACTTTATTTCAAGGTTTGAGCTCTCATCTGAACAGCTCTTTAACAAGTCCAAGTGCTCCTTCTACCTATCCAAAAAGGCACCTCCAGCTCGGGTTCGGTTGATTCAAGCAAAGACCGGCTTTGTTCACAAATCCCTCCCTTTCACTTATTTGGGCTGTCCCATTCAAAAGGCAAAACGAAGACGTAACATCTTCCAACCACTAATAGAAAAAGTGGTCGGCCGAATTCATGGTTGGCAGACGCGGTTCCTCTCACCAGGTGGCCGGTTGATTCTCATCAAGCATGTTCTAAGCAGCATCCCAATTCACTTATTGTCAGTACTTTTACCCCCAAAATCAGTACTTAAAGAGTTGGAGCGTCAATTTACTAATTTCTTTTGGGGTTGCATCTAGATGTGATGCTAAGCGACATTGGATCTCATGAAGTTACAGTGTGTCAGCCTACATATTCAAATGGCCTTGGGGTTCCCTCATTGGAGGAGGTGGTTCGGGGCTTTGGTATCAAACTTTGGTCGAAATTTTGGAAAGGCAAATCCCTGTGGTATTCTTTCCTTCAAAGTCGTTACCTTAATAGTCAGCATTCCACGTTAATCTCGGCATTACTAGGTGACTCATATAATTGGAAGAGAATGTTGCGAGCTCGTGATGATGCAGAAAAATGTATTATTTCTCTCACGTAAAGTAGATTGCTCCTTTTGGTTCGACGAACATGGAGATCCCACATGATTGAACAAGTCTATGATGCACAGCTCATTTTCACATGTTGGGGGTCACAATGGCTGGAACCTTTGAGAGACAGATGGGAAATACTCTAATGAGGAGTTACAAAACATTGCAGCAATTCTTAGCTCAAGACCACTTCTTCTGACCGACGAACCGGATCTCATTGTTTGGACCCTCACATCTAAAGGTTCCTTCTCACTCTCATCCACGTACCCGCCTAAGGTGCGGATACTCTCTCAGCAACTGATTTGGGACAAGAGACTACCAGTTGAACATTTCCATATGCATGTGGAAATTACTGAATAAACGGCTGCTGTTAGATGATATCTTACAAAAAATTGGATTTTCGTTGGCCTCTAAATGCTGGTTTTGTTGTCACGAAGAATCCTTGGAACACCTTTTTGTGGAATGTGAAATATCACGACAAATCTAGCGTTTCTTTGAAGATTGGCTGGAATTGCCTATTGCTCCATCTACGACTATCTTGGATAAGCTAAATGCTTGGTGGTGGGCTGCAACACCTTCATCCGCAATTGGAGTAGTTCATAAAATACTCCCTTGCATAATATGTTGTTTCTTAGGGAAAGCCAGAAACATGGCGGTTTTGGATGGCAACGTTAGTATTGCAACAAGGATTACCGCGGACATTTGCTCTTATTTGGTATCTTTCTTTTCAATCCATCCTCTTACAAAGGTATCCACAGCCGATGACATGCTACTGTCATGGGGCATTTGTAATCAACTCATCCAAACCAAACCAAAAAAAGTCTTCCCATTGCTAGCCGTCAAATGGGACTGCCCTCCATACGATTTTCTTAAATGAAATATGGATGGTGCTTCCAAAGGAAACCCAGGAATGGCAGTAGGTGGCGGCATCCTAAGGGATCACAATGAACAATGTATCTGGGCGTTTTCCAATGGCTACCAACAACAAACAAACTTACAAGCTGAGGCATTGGCCTTAGTAGATGGACTTCAAATGTGTTTAGACTGAATGTGTACTCACTGATTGTTGAGATTGATTCCCTTGTATTAGTTAACTCTTTGGTGGGCTCATTGGCATCAATTTGGAGTATTGATTCCCAACTGCGATTCATCAACAGCTTTAGCTCCGGGAAAGACATCAATTTCAATCATGTATATTGGGAAGCTAATCAAGTTGCTGATAGTTTAGCTACTGAAGGCATTTCAAAACCTATGTATGTTGAATATGATCGCTACACCATTCCTTACACTGTTAAAGGTTTGGTTGGCCTAGATGCTAGGGGCTGCCCTAATCATTCGGTTTTGTAATCAATGATCCCATCAATAAATTAGTTCGTTTCCTTAAAAAAAAAAAAAAAAAGCACAAATGATCAAAGATAAATATTTAACAATCAAAGCTTAAGGAAAAAATAAAAGATTGAGATAAAGAATATCAAACAAAACTCCCAAGCTTCTCAAGCTTGGAATACATCCCACTAGTAGTGCGTCTTTAAAGAAGCTGAGGCAATAACCTTCTTGTACACAAAATAGGCTTACCTTTGCCCCAACTAAATTCCTCTAGTTGCGTCAAAGGGTTATACACTGCAACCTCACTTTTGTACACCTGTTATCCCTTCAATCTTACACTTTAAGAACACTCAGCAGTCTACTGTTTCTCACACTAATTCCCTCTAGTTGAGCCAAGAGAACTATACTACCCAAAGCAATACAACCCACAATATTTTAGCCTATTTCTCCCCAAAAATAGCTCTTACAAGTGTTTGTATTGAATGTAGTTGTTCCTCGTTACATTTTGATGACCTTAGGCTTTTTATAGCCAAAATATGTACTGAAATTTGAGTTCCAACGGTCAAAAACTTGTTGTTCAAAACTAGCCATCAGGGGTTCGGACAGTGGTTCGGACATCCCATCATGCGTCCTACAGCTTCATGAATAGTGTTTCGAACGGTCATATGTATCCTACTACTTTATGAACAGTGTCTCGGATGGTCATATACATCGTACAGCCTGACAGATACACTTTTCTCATTTTGAGCTCCTTTTTTCGGACGGTCTTCAATGTCCGATCCTTTTGGCTTTCGAAAGATGTCTCGGACGGTCTATTATGTCCAAAGCATTGTCCTTCAGATAGTTATTTGCATCCAAAAGATGTGTTCTTCTTTGGTGTTGTCACATCTCATGTTTCGGACGCTCCCCTGAGTCCGAGCTCCTTACTTTCAAACGCTCTTTATCATCCGCAAGGTGTTGTTCAACTTTTGGTTGCTTTTCTTTCGTCCGAGCCTTCCTGTTTTTCTGCACACTTATTTTCAAGACGTAGTAGGACAATTTGGTCATCATCAAAACATGATTATCATTACTAGGGTCCAGCAATCTGATCATTTTTGATGATGACAAATCAATTGGACAATTCTAAAAACAACCAAAACATACAAAGCATAAGACAAGAGGTTTTGTTCCTTATTTTCTCCCCCTTTTGGCATCATCAAAATATGTGAGTATAGATAATTTATAAACACAATCTCCCCCTTAAACTATGCTTGCAATTCAAGTATATTTGGAGGATAAGTCAAGTTCAAAACATTTCTTCCCTTCAAAAATATAAAATGAAGTAGAAATGAGGAAATCTAGGCAAAAGATTAACATCAAGGCATTTATCACTCATTCCTTACCAAAAAACATCATCCAAACAATAAAGCATATGTGATGAAATTGTTAATTAATTGATAATGAATAAGGCATTTAGAAATGAGAATGCCCCCCTCCCCCATTTCTTTCGCAAGTACTGATTTAATATAGAAAAAAATTAGGGATACTCATTGTAGTCATTCTAAACAAATTCAATCACATAGTTAACTAATATTTTAGAGAACATAGTTAACAATAACAGATTCTCAAAAAATTTAAATGTTACCCATTTCAATGTCACCTTAGTTATATGCTCTGAACACCCTTCATTAATAATCCATCTTGAATCCTTTGGTGCTATCCAAGCATACCTACATACAAAATTAAGCAACAACTTTTGGTACCCAAACTTTTTTGGGTCCAACTGGGTTAGTAGCATGTTTGATCACCCAAATTGCCTTCATTCAAAATTTCTCATTTTGTTTAACATAGCAATCTTTTTTCATATTTCCATGTTGATGACAATAATAGCATATAATATTTTTATTGCCAAAAAAAGAAGATTTAGATTTTACAAAGAAGAAAACACGTTTTCTGAAGGTGACAAAATTTTTGTTGATATGAATAATTCTAGTTCTTTTCTTTTGAAATACATTTTCCTTTTTCTTTTGTAAAAATACATCAAGATCATCTAATCTCTTCTTTAGTGAAGCTTGTTCCTTCTAGATCTTGGTTTTCACATCAAATCCCCTTTTTAAAGAATCATTTTCTTTTGTCTACAAATTATTTTCATGCACAAGTTTTGAGTTTGCACTCAATAAAGCATTAATCTTAATTTTTAATGCTTTGTTCTTAGCATATGATTATTTCAAACATTCATGCATTTTAAAAATAAATGATTCATTATCATCATCATCATCATCATCATCACGTGAATCATTACAAGAATGATAACTCAAATGACTTATGTTATTATCTCCAATGGCCATGAAAGTCATTTGAGTCTTTAATGTTCTTATTCACCTTCTCCATCCGAATTGCAATCATCCCCTGTGATTTGCAAGTTGTTGAAGTGAGGCTTCCTTCCTTCTTTCTTCTTCTTGGATGAACACTCATTTGGAAAGTATCCCAATGGGTCAAATTTATGGCATTTTTCACTTGGCTTCTTCCTTGTATATTTTTGTGAAGCCTTCAACGTTATGCTTCTTTTTGTCCTTGCCTCCTCATCATCTTGTACCTTATATTTCAACTTCAATTCCAATGAGGTTAGTGAATTAATAAAAGACTCAATATGCACATAATTTAAATTTTTAGACTCTTCTACGATAATGGATTTGGGTTCCCATTCCTTAGGTAAAGCATTCAAAATCTTTCTATTCTTTTCATCCAAGGAATATTCTTTACCTTAACCTTCCAAATCCTTTACAATATAATAGAGCCTACAACACATCTTGTCAATATTCTCGCGAGGTTCCATTTTGAATGATTCATATTTTGCCACAAGAAGTGACTTCTTTTGCTCTCTCATATCTTCACTTCCTTCACGGATTTCTTTCAATTTCTCCCATATTTCCTTGGCTGATTTGGAACCTTTTACTTTAGTAGACTGATATGCATCCAAAGTATTATACAAAATATTCATGGCTTTAGTATTTAAAGATAAATTTACTCTATCTTTGCATTTAACTCATATGTACTCTTAAGTCTTTAATATATGTGTGTATTTTCGTCAACAATATTAGCTTCAAAAGGAACTTCATAAACAATGTACCCCAATCCAATATCAATGGATTGTATAAAAATTTTTATTCTTTCCTTCAAAAAAAAAAAAATTAATGCCATTAAATATGGGAGGTAATGGAATGCCCCTCTAAAAACAAAGCATTTGTTGGTCCCAAAGCAAACCTAAGACGGGGGGTGAATTAGGTTTCTAAAAATACTTTTAGAAATATTAAGATTTTCCAAATAAAAACTGATATAATCGAATCAGTGAAATAGTGAAGTAAGAAAGAGAGAAAATTAATCAGTCAATACTTCCAAGCTAACAAGCTTGAAGTTTCAAATCACTAAAATGCTTCACACACTTGGTGAGCCAATAATCTTTACAAAGTGGGGATATTCTTACTCACACTATTTTTCTGCACACTTGTTTTCATGCCGTTAGGACAATTTGGTCATCATCAAAACATGATTATCATAACTAGGGTCCAGAAATCTGCCCCTTTTTGACGATGACAAATCAATTGGACAAATCTATAAACAACCAAAACATACAAAGCATAAGACAAGAGGTTTTGTTCCTTATTTTCTTCCCCTTTTGGCATCATCAAAATATACGAGTAAATATAATTTATACAACACAATCTGCCTCTTAAACTATGCATGCAATTCAAGTATATTTAGAGGATAAGTCAAGTTCAAAATATTTCTTCCCTTCAAGAATATAAAATGAAGTAGAAATGAGGAAATCTATGGAAAAGATTAACATCAAGGCATTTATCACTCATTCCTTACCAAAAAGCATCATCCATACAAAAAAGTATATGTGATGCAATTGTTAATTAATTTCCAATGAATAAGGCATTTAGAAATGAGAACGCCCCCCTTTCTTTCGCAAGTACTGACTTAATATACAAAAAATTTTGGGGATACTCATTTTGTTTAACATAGCAATCATTTTACACATTTCCAGGTTGGTGATAATAATAGCAAATAATATTCTTATTCATGCCAAAATAAGAACTGTAGATTTTACAAAGCATAAAGCACGCTTTCTAAAGGTGTCAAAAGTTTGGTTGATATGCATAATTCTAGTTCTTTTCCTTTCAAATACATTTTCCTTTTTCTTTTGCAAAAACACATCAAGATCTTCCAATCTCTTCTTTAGTGAAAATTCCTCCTCCTAGATCTTGGAACAACTTCAAATCCCCCTTTTAAAGAATTATTTTCTTTTGTCAACAATTTATTTTCTTGCACAAGTTTTGATTTTACACTCAATAAATCAAGAATCTTAATTTTTATCTCTTTGTTCTTAGCATATGATTCTTTCAAATATTCATGCATTTTAAAAATAAATGATTCATCGTCGTCGTCATCATCATCATCACATGAATCATTACAAGAATCATAACTAGATGATACCTTATTATCTCCAATGGCCATGAAAGCCATTTGAGTCACCTCAGTTCTTCTTCAACTTCTCCATCCGAATTGCAATAATCCAATGTGCCATTTGGAAGTTGTTTAAGTGAGGATTCCTTCCTTCTTTCTTCTTCTTGGATGAACACTCATTTGGAAAGTATCCCAATGGGCCAGATTTATAGCATTTTTCCCTTGGCTACTTGCCTGTATCTTTTTGTGAAGCCTTCAATGCTACTTTCTTTTGTCCTTGCCTCCATATCATCTTGTACTATTTCAACTTCAATTCAAAGGAGGTTAGTGAATTAATAAAAGACTCAATACGCACATAATTTAAATTTTTAGGCTCTTTTACGGCAATGGATTTAGGTTCCTATTCCTTAGGTAAAGCATTCAAAATCTTTTTATTCTTTTCACCGAAGGAATATTCTTTACCTAAACCTACCAAATCCTTTACAATATCATTCAACCTACAACACATCTTGTCAATATTCTCATGAGGTTCCATTTTGAAGGATTCATATTTATCCACAAGAAGTGACTACTTTTGCCCTCTCATATCTTCACTTCATGGATTTCTCTCAATTTCTCCCAGTTTAGACAGAAATCCTTGCCCGATTTATGACATTTTACTTTAGTAGACTCTTCTTCATCCAAAGCATTATACATGAATATTCATGGCTTTAGTATTTAAAGATAAATTTACTCTATCTTTGCATTTAACTCATATCTAGTCTTAGGTCTTAATCTCTGTGTATTTTCATCAAGAATATTAGTCTCAAAAGGACCTTCATAAACCTACCATAATTCAATATCAATGGATTGTATAAAATATTTTATTCTTTTCTTACAACAAACAAAATGAATGCCATTAAACATGGGAGGTCAAGCAATGGAATTCCCCTCTAAAAACAAAGCATTATTGGTTGCCATAATGATCTTTACTCAAAGGTGATTAAACCAAAGAGAAGAGACCAAGCTCTGATACCAATTGTTGGCCCAAAAGCAACCTAAGAGGGAGGGGGGTGAATTAGGTTGTCTAAAAAAAAACCTTTTGATGTGCTTAATGAAAATGCAAACTTTGTGCAACAAATGAAGACTAAAGCAGAATTATCGATCAAAGATAAATATTTAACAATCAAAGCTTAAGGAACAAATAAAAGATTGCGATAAAGAATATCAAACAAAACTCCCAAGCTTCTCAAGCTTGGAGTACATCCCACTAGTAGTGCCTCTTCAAAGAAGGTAAGGCAACAACCTTCATGTACACAAAGGAGGCTTACCCTTACACCGACTAAGTTCCTCTAGTCGAGCCAAAGGGTTTCACACAACAACCTCACTTTTGTACACCTGTTATCCCTTCAATTCTACACTTGAAGATCACCTAGCAGGCTGCTCTTGCTCACACTAATTCCCTGCAGATGAGCAAGAGAACTATACTACCCAAACCAATACAACCCACAATATTTTAGCCAATTTCTCCCCAAAATAGCCCTTACAAGTGTTTGTATTTAATGTAGTTGTTCCTCGTTACATTTTGATGAACTTAGGCCATTTATAGCCAAAAGATGTGCTGAAATTTGAGGTCCAACGGTAAAAAATTAGCTGTTAAAAACAAGACGTCAAGGGTTCGGACGGTGGTCGGGATGTCCCATCATGCGTCCTACAGATTCATGAATAGTATCTCGAACGGGCATATGCATCCTACTTCTTTATGAACAGTGTCTCGGACGGTCAGATACGTCGCACAGCCGGACATAAAACTTTCCTAATTTTGAGCTCCTTTTTTCAGACGGTCTTTAACGTCTGATCCTTTTGGCTTTGGATTCCTTGTCTCAGACGGTCTTTTAGGTCCGAAACATTGTCCTTCGAATAGTTATTTGCATCCGAAAGATGTTTTCTGCTTCGTTGTTGTCTGGTCATTTTTCAGACGCTTCCTTGAGTCCGAGCTCCTTACTTTCGAATGCTGTTTATGGTCCGTGAGGGGTTGTTCAACTTTTGGTTGTTTTTCTTTCGTTCGAGCCTTCCTATTTTTTTGCACACTTATTTTCAAGACGTTAGGACAATTTGGTCGTCATCAAAACATGATTATCATTACTAGGGTCCAGCAATCTAACCTTTTTTGATGATGACAAATCAATCGGACAATTCTAAAAACAACCAAAACATACAAAGCATAAGACAAGAGGTTTTGTTCCTTAATTTCTCCCCCTTTTGGCATCATCAAAATATGTGAGTAAAGATAATTTATACACACAATCTCCCCCTTAAACGATGCATGCAATTCAAGTATATTTGGAGGATAAGTCAAGTTCAAAACATTTCTTCCCTTCAAAAATATAAAATGAAGTAGAAATGAGGAAATCTAGGCAAAAGATTAACATAAAGACATTTATCACATTCCTTACCAAAAAACATCATCCAAACAATAAAGCATATGTGATGCAATTGTTAAAATTGATAATGAATAAGGCATTTAGAAATGAGAATTCCCCCCCCCCCCTCTCCTTTCTTTCGCAAGTACTGATTTAATATAGAAAAAAATTGGGGATACTCATTCACAAGTATTCTAAACAAATTTGGATTACATAGTTAACTAATATTCTAGAGAACATAGTTAACAATAACACATTCATCAAAAAAATTAAATGTTACCCATTTCAATGTCATCTTAGTTATATGCTTTGAACAACCTCCATTAACAATCCATCTTGAATCCTTTGGTGCTATCCAAGCATACCTACATACAGAATTAAGCAAATTATTTTCTTTTCTAATAAACCAACCTCTAAGGATTCCAGAAAATCCTTCAATAACTATTTTGACAGCATTTGGCTCGGAAGTTCCTTTTTGTTTCAAAATATTTATATACATAAGCATGTTATGTAAAGTTTTTTGTGTTGCAGCATTACTATGAGCATCAATACACCACTCATATATTGTTCCAGAATTATAAGAATTTGCCATTATTTGTGGATCTTCATAACTTAAATCAATAAGAGTAGGTCTTTGATAATAGTTATAAGTTTGGTGATATAGAGGTTTAAATTGTGTTGCATTTTCTTTGAATCTATTTTTTCTTTTACAGCAAAAATAGTTATTTCTGGAATATTTAAATTTTTAAACATTTCTGAAATGTTTGTAACCTAGTATTATTTTCTAAACAATTGCTTTCATTATCTTCAGTATCAGTATTATTATCTTTTACTGATAAATCATTTAATTTTAAAATATTTTTCTGTTTATCACTTGGAAGGTTCTGTTATATTTAAATCTTTCATTTTTCCTCTTAAAATTTTCACTAGCTTCATTTTGATCAATAAAAACATCAGAAGCTAAATTTTCTCTAGGTTTTATTGAAGAAATATGATCATTAGAAGTAGGAATTGGTTTAATATTAACAGGAGTATTTAAGAACGGAGATGAATAATAATGTAATTTTTCTTCAATTCTATTTAATTGTTTAGAAATTGTTCCTAAGTTAAGATTTGAAAAATTGTTTCGTTTTACAACTTTAGCCATATCTGGTTTAGAACTATCAGCATAAGGAAAAGCCTCAGTTTGATTTGCTTCTGATCCTATGTTTAAGAGTTCTTGCAGGATAGGTGTATGGATGTTATAATATTATCATCATTTAAATACCAATTTTGATACCTTTTATCGAGTTTTAAAATGAAATAAATGCTTTATCTATAAGGCTAGCAAAATTCATTTCTAAACCAAGGTATAAAATCTATATAAACCATAGAGGTTTTAATAAATTTATAATAATTTTTATTAATTTCTCTTAATTCTTTTATATTATAAACTGAAGAAAACCATTTTCTGAAATTTTTATATCTATCTTTGAAAAACTCTTCTTTAGATTTTTCAGCAATAATTTTTATTTCTTTATCAGAAAATTCTTGGTTTGATAGAACATTTATCTGATAGTCAGATTGATAATTAACTTCAGATCCTAAATTTATATCTTCTGTCTCTTTTGCACATCTAAATGTCCATAAGAGAATTTCTATTCCATTCTTGAGTTCCTCTTAATACAGAAATTTCTGTATCTTCCTATAGAAATCACCTAATATTTTGAAAATTTTGAGAACTAAAAGATGGAATAGAAGAAGTAGATCTTCTTCGTCTGGTGAAGGCAATTTCAACATTTCCTGATTTGGTTCTTCATTGATATAAGAAACTGAAGTATTAACTTCAACAGGAGTAGGATTTGTAATTTTTTCAAAAGTCCAAGTTTCTGGAATATTAACTTCATCCCAGCTAATTAATTTAGGAATTTGTATATTAGATCTAGTTATTTCTTTTGTCAACAAATCAATTTCATGCACAAGTTTTGTGTTTTCACTCTATAAAGCATTAATCTTAATTTTTAACTCTTTGTTTTAGCATATGATGTCTTTCAAACATTCAGTCATTTTAAAAATAAATGATTCATCGTCGTTGTCATCATCATCATCATCATCGCATGAATCATTACAGGAATCATAACCAGATGATACCTTATTATCTCCAATGGCCGTGAAAGCCATTTGAGTCACCTCATGTTCTTCTTCAACTTCTCCATCCGAATTGCAATCATCCAATGTTATTTGGAAGTTGTTAGAAGGGAGTCAAGAGACAAGGTATAAAAGAGCCAAGAAGATCAACACAGATTTGGAAAATATACCCAATGGGCCAGAAGAATAGCATTTTTCACTTGGCTTCTTGCTTGTATCTTTTTGTGAAGCCTTCAACGCTATGCTTTCTTTTTGTCCTTGCCTCCTCATCATCTTGTACCTTATATTTCAACTTCAATTCAAAGGAGGTTAGTGAATTAATAAAATACTCAATATGCACATAATTTAAATTTTTAAACTCTTCTACGGCAATGGATTTAGGTTCCTATTCCTTAGGTAAAGCATTCAAAATCTTTCTATTCTTTTCACCCGAGGAATATTCTTTACCTTAACCTTCCAAATCCTATACACTATCATTGAACCTACAACACATCTTGTCAATATTCTCATGAGTTTCCATTTTGAAGGATTCATATTTATCCACAAGAAGTGACTTCTTTTGCTCTCTCATATCTTCACTTTCTTCACAGATTTCTTTCAATTTTCCCATATTTCCTTGTTCGATTTGCAACCTTTTACTTTAGTAGACTGATCTGCATCCAAAGCATTATACAAAATATTCATGACTTTAGTATTTAAAGATAAATTTACTCTATCTTTGCATTTAACTCATATCTAGTCTTAGGTCTTAATATATGTGTATTTTTATCAAGAATATTAGCCTCAAAAGGACATTCATAAACATGTACCACAATTCAATATCAATGGATTGTATAAAATTTTTTATTCTTTCCTTCCAACAAAAAAAATGAATGCCATTAAACATGGGAGGTCTAGTAATGGAATGCCCCTCTAAAAACAAAGCATTACTGGTTGCCGTAATGATCATTACTGAAAGGTGATTAAACCAAAGAAATGAGACCAAACTCTGACACAAACGTTCTTGTACACAAAGTAGGCTTACCCTTTAAAGAATGTGAGGCAATAACCTTCTTGTACGCAAAGTAGGCTTACCCTTGCACCAACTAAGTTCCTCTAGTTGAGCCAAAGGTTTTGCACTACAACATCACTTTTGTACACTTGTTATTTCTCCAATCTTACACTTGAAGATCACTCATAATAGTCTACTCTTGCTGACACTAATTCCCTCTACTTGAGCCAAGAGAACTATACTGCCCAAACTAATACAACCCACAATATTTTAGCCTATTTCTCCCCAAAATAGCTTTTACAAGTGTTTGTATTGAATGTAGATGTTTTTTGTTACATTTTGATGACCTTAGGCTATTTATAGCTGAAAGATGCGCTGCAATTTGAGCTCCAACGATAAAAAAACTAGCAGTTAAAAACTAGCCATTAGGAGTTCAAACGGTGGTTCAGACGTCCGATTATGCATCCTACAGCTTCATGAACAGTGTCTTGGGCGGTCATATGCATTGTATAGCTTTATGAATAGTGTGTCAGACGGTCATTTCATTTTACAGCCTGACAGAAAACTTTCTTTGTTTCGAGCTCTTTTTTTCGGGTAGTCTTCAAGGTCCGATCCTTTTGGCTTTGAATTCCTTGTCTCGAGCGGTCTTTTACGTCCGAAACATTGTCCTTCAAATAGTTATTTGCGTCCGAAAGATGGTGTTGTTCTTCTGTGTTGTCTGGTCATGTTTCGGACTCTCCCTTGTGTCCGAGCTCCTTACATTCTGACACTCTTAATCGTCCGTAAGGTGTTATTCAACTTTTGGTTGTTCTTCTTTCGTCCGAACCTTCCTGTTTTTCTGCACACTTATTTTCAAGCCGTTAGGACAATTTGAACGGCATCGTTAAAACATCTAGATCATAACTAGGGGCCAACAATGTGCACACAAACCAAACATATCTGCAAATGTATCTCGGTCACTTTAATCCACTTTGACAAACGGACTATTGGAAAAATGTTGATTTTAGTCTCACAATCTTTCCTAATAGGATGACACCTACTAAGCTTGGGAAAACAAGAAATGCTAGGATAAGAAAAGAGATGGATACAAGGTGTCCTGATGCTCCAAGAAAATGTAACACATATCGTATGATCGGTCATCATGCCAGGAATTGTCCAACCAATATAAATATTGGCTAGTTTTTTTTTTCTTATAATTTGAAGAATATTCTGTCTACATTTTATAGTTTCATGCACTTGTAACGCTGAATATTATAATTTTCATTATTTAATGTTCGTTTACACAATTATTGTTCTTTAATTATTGGGATAATTTTAGAAACCTCATCTGAAGTTTAAGCTAATTTCACTTAGTACCCCTAAAATTTAAAAATATCACTTACTTCCATTATTTCAAACATTTTGAAACATTTTTAAACATCATTATGTTAATAAAATTAATTTAGGTGGAAAGAGACTATTTTCCTCCCAATTTACCCCTAGTTCAAAGCTTTAATTGATGAAAATGGTTGGAAGAAAGGAAAAAAAGTATAAAATATTTATTAACAAATAACAATAGGTTGTAACTTTTCATATCCTTCACCAATTAATGTCAAAAAATATATTTTAACTATTTTCATTTTACAAGTTAATGATATTCAAAATAAAATACAAATAATATTTTTTATTGTTATATGCTATGTATACTTACGTATTCTAAAATTTTGTTCAAAACGATACACATAGAAACACATTAATGCGTTCCTAATTATTAGTAAATAAGTTGGCTTAAAACTCTATCAAAAAATTAATTTCATTTTTTAAGAGTTTGTAATTTCCCAAACAAATTTGAATCATTTTTTTTTCATAACGTACGGTTCTTTTTTTACGTTTAAATTTTTGATTGAATCAACACACACTAGCATATTACATAACCATATATTTTTTTGTAAATAAATTTATTAATGGGTATAAATAAATATTCCCATTTCGTCATTGATAACAAACAAAATAGTACTAGTTATATTTGTTTATTATATCAAATAATGTGTTTTACGCATTCAAAACGTTTATTCAAGTCAATGCCCAAAAATACGTTAATATGTGCAATATTTTCATAAATTTGTTGGCCAAAAATTTATCGAGAGAATATTTGTTTTTTATTTAAGAGTTTGTGATTCTCCAAACAAAGTATTATGGGTTTTTATGTGGTGAAGATTTTTATTAAAACATATACAAGTAATCACAATTCAATTGTTGCATGCAGATATTTATTTTTTCAATAAGTTGATATAAAATTATTAAGAATTAAAAAGGTGTCAAGTGAAAATTGTCAAAAATTTAGAGGTAGATTTTTAAGCTACCCTTTCGTAATATAACTAAGGTATATGGGATACAAATGTCATTTCATGAATTTTAGTATCATGGAGGGACTCATTGACAAGAGAGGGGAGATAAATGATATTTTTAAAAGTTTAGGGGTACTAATTGATATTAGATAAACCTCAACAGAAGTTTATGAAATTATCCCTTAATATTTATTAATTCTTTCATTTATGCACTTCAAACTTCTTCCGCAAAAATATTTCATTATAAATAATACACACTACAACTACATAATATTACAAATCTCAATATTTTTTATTCAATTTTTGTGTATTAATTACAAAAGCTAAATCCTAAACCTTAAACTCTAAAAACACTAAACCCTAAACCTTAATCCTAAACCATAAATACCCCAAGCTCAAACCCTAAACATAATTAAGCATAATTTTTTTTTTACTTTATTGGTTGGTTCCAAATTCCTATGTTAAACATACAACCTTCGTAGTATGTTGAACATATGACCATGATCGTTCATTAAACATACGACTTTTCTACCTATTTCCATTTATCAAAAAGTTTTTTATTTTCAGAAATCTTTTTCTTTTCTTCACAAAATAAGAAATTTTTCAAAGAATTCACTTAGATTGGGTGGTCCGTTTTACTAAAAAAAGGAGACCATATTTCTCTAATGAGAATCTTTTGTTAGTTCTATATTAACTATTATATTGTATAATAGTTGCTCAATCACGATTCACCAAAATAAATTTTACTCCTTTAGAAGCTCTCATAGACGTGTAAAAAAAGGAAGAAAGCAAGAGAAATAAGTAATGATACAAGTAGGTCAACGCAAAGCACTTCCTTCGAAAGTTTCCAGCTGGGAAATCATCCAAGAGGATCTCCATAAGGCAGTGAAAGCTTTCTTCAAAGGTCGAGGTGTTACCCAGGACCTTCACAAGTACTCTCATAGCATTGTTCCCCAAAACTCAAAACCCTTCATCTTTTGATAATTTTAGACCTATTAGTCTTTGCACATTCTTTAATAAAATCTGCACCAAAATATTGGCTAATAGGTTAGCTTTAGTTCTGCCTAAAAGAGATTTCTCAAGAACAGGTAGCATATGTAAAAGGGAGAGACATTACTTGTCACGCCCCATGCTTTCGGGACCGTAACACGCCGCGCTAATGGTACACCGGACCAAAGCGCAAGGCACAAACGAACTTAAAACAAACTTAACCGCAATGTAATAGAACCATCAAACTATTTCTTAACTATAAAACCGAATATTTCATTTTACACAAAAAAATACGAATTACAAAATTCCTTCTTCGTACAAAAAATGCTACAACAAAAATAAAGTTCATCAATACAAAACCTATCTAATACACTACCCCTCTCCAAACAAAAGAGAAGCTTGAAAGATTATCCGCAGAGTCCTACTAGTAATGTGGTGTACCCTGGAGAAAATCTAAAAGCTGCTAACGCGGTGGGGAGTCCAAAAACGAGCACCTAATCTGAAAAATTATAAGTCACGTGGGGTGAGCATAACTAGCTCAGTGGATATCATAAAAGCTCTTCAAATGGGGCCAAGCATTTCGATAAAAAGAAAACATAAAGATAATAACATTTATGAAAACCATAGTCATAAAGCAGTTTCTAAAATGTCTCATGCCATTTAAACGTCAATAAACCATAATCATAAGTAATTTCTAAAATGTCTCATGCCATATAAACGTCAGGCATGTCCAAAACATAGCCAAAAAGATCCAATCATTTCAAAACATAGTAATCATAAGTAGTTTCTAAAATGTCTCATGCCATGGTGACTTCAGTGCATGTCCAAAACATAGCCAAACAGATCCAATCATTTCAAAACACAGTATGCTAAAGCAGATAGTACACATCTAGATGTGTTTCAATCCGAAATATAATAAAATAGCATGAGTATCTTTTAGGCTCGAAGGTATGACTTACAGTACTAGCCAGATCTAGTAATCTACCACACCTACTAGTCTGACCGGGAGTTCAAGTTATCCCATGACACACCCCGTATCAAATAGTTCATAACATTCACAGATGTTTTGGCGTCCCATGATTGATGACTATGGAACCGGTGACACCCCAAATCAAACATTTCCAAATACATCCAAAATTATGTGTACCTCGGTCACCTATGAGCCAAAAACAGTCATAAAAAGCTTTCATATCAAAAGAGTTTGCAAATATATTAATTGATTAACATAAAATAGCTTGGTCCCGATTTCATATATAATAATTCCAAAACTTGGTAAAAGTGCAATTCCAAACATCATACACATTTAAAATCCATCCAAACATATTTCGAAAGTCGTTAAAAAAAATACAAGTGGAAGAGGTATATAATTTTGGATGTATTTGGAAATGTGTATTTGGGATCACCGAGCTGTCTCTTATACACATCTAGATGTGTATAAGAGACAGGGGTCACCCTGGCGAACCACATATTAACGTGTTTTAAGGCACAGTTCTTGAACTTCTACGTTTTGAATGCGTAAAACCTGTCTCTTATACACATCTAGATGTGTATAAGAGACAGGTCCCGGCTGTTGCTCCGGTGAATCTTTCCGTTTATGGATTTTAAAACCCCACCAAAACACTTAGTTAACCCCTCAAATTCGTATTACATCTAGATTAGGAGATAATAAGCTCAGTTTTCCAGAAAACCTGCAAAAACTTCGCCTCTCCCTAGGCTTAAGTAGGTTATCCTCCCTGCCAACAAAATCCAATTCCAAGGTATTCAAGGGACCTTGGTCACAACCCAACTCAAAACAACATATTCAACCAACCAACAAAAATCCATAAACGGAAAGATTCACCGGAGCAACAGCCGGGACTATATCAATAGCATTCCACAACAATCCATACCCCAAAACCACTACAATTAACTCTATTACAACATTAGAGCAACAACCTATGGTTGGAATTCCTCTTTACTACCAAACTGAAATTAGTTTACCGATTAGCCACACGCATGATTCAAACATGCTTCCTAACCATCCCACTACCAAGAAAACACTTAAACCATTAAAAGATCATTAAAGATCCTTCAAACATAACCAATTATCCAAATTATCCTATTTGCGCCAAACTTCCGCTTACTTACAAAATGAAGGAAAATCAATTCCACTTGGTTTCAAGTCTTAATTCCTATCCAAACTAACCTTAAAACACTCTTAAAACATCATTATGTGAATAGACATAAACATTCATAGCATAAGACTCTAGGCCACATATGGAAGACAAAACCCTAACTCATAATCTTAAAATTTGTAATCTAACCATGGAAAGTTGTTAAAAATCAACCCCAATCACTTCCCAACCTCCAAAACACTAAAAACAACCCATAACATACATAAATCATAACATATAAGGCTGCAAAGAGAGTATTTTTCAGCCATAAAGAATCCTACAAAACTTGAAATTAAAGCTTGGATCATAAAGCCCATAAGCCTGATAAATGCTAAAATACAAAAAATCTTACCTTCCAAGTGATTTCTACTTGAAATCCAAGAAAATTTTTTGGGGAAAATGGAGGAAGAGTGTTGGGCCAGCAGCTGGAGAAATGAGGAAGAAATTGAGCAAGAAGAAGACTAAAAAGAAATTCCAAGGTTGACCCAAATAGTATAAGAGACCAAATAGTCTCCAAGTTGACTATTTGACCCAAAAACTAATTTTTGCTACTAAATTATCATTCTTTTCTGAATAAATCAGCCATCAAACAACCCTCACACACCACAATGCACTAATTACACTTAGTCCAATTTTTGACCCGTTTACCCGCCAGAACCGAAATCGCGTAAATCGAAAAATTTGCCGAATTGAAAAACGAATAAGTTGAAGTACTTTATGACTAAAAATAATATGAAAAACATTTTAAACCAGTTAAAAAAAAATCAAAGAACAAGGCTAGTAAAATACTGGGTTTCACATTACTTATTATTTCTTACAATCCTACGCCCTTAGAGCTATCACTTCTTGACCACCTTAAGGGCAAAGTCTCGGCCGAGGATAATCAGCAATTATTATCCGAGCTCTCAATGAAGGAACTGAAGGATGCAGTGGTTTCTCTCAACCCAAACAAGTGCTAGCATCTGATGGCTACAATGGGACTTTCTTTTCCACTTGTTGGGACATTATTCATCATGATCTTTTCCTTGCAGTGAAGATTTTCTCAAAGGTGCAAAGCTGCCTCATATGTTCACTAGTACCCTTATTGCACTAATTCCAAAAGTAGCCAACCCCAACTCCTTTAGTGAATTTCGGCCCATTAGTTTGTGCACTTTTTTTAATAAAATTTGCACAAAAATCTTGGCCGGCTGCCTTTGACCTATTCTGCCCAATCTCATTTCTCCCGAATAAGCGGCCTACGTCCGAGGAAGAGACATTACGGACAACATCCTTCTTGTCCAAGAGCTGGTTGATTCTATAGACCGGAAAAAAAGGGGAGGGAATAAATGAGATGATCGTAAAACTTGACCTCACCAAGGCTTTTGACAAGCTTTCTTGGTCTTTCCTTTACGCAATACTGCAGAAGTTTGAATTTGCTGACCACTGGATCTCTCTTATGCAGCATATATTGGAGGACTGTTGGTTTTCTGTACTCATAAATGGAGCTCCCAAGGGATTTTTTAAGTCATCCAGAGGCGTTCGCCAGGGTGACCCCTTATCACCTATGCTATTCATCTTAATGCTTGAAACATTTTCCCAAGGATTGAAGGATCATTTTCAAACAGACCAAATATCGCATTATTCTCTCCCGAAGAAGTGCCCTACCATCTCTCACTTGGCTTTTGCAGATGATGTTGTTATCTTCACAAAAGGAGAGGTCAAGTCCATCCGAAGTCTCATGAACTTTATTTCGAGGTTTGAGTTCTCCTCCGGGTAGCTCTTTAACAAGTCCAAGTGTTCCTTCTACCTATCCAAAAAGGCAGCTCCACCCAGAGTTTGGTTGATTTAAGCAAAGACGGGCTTTTGTTCACAAATCCCTTCCCTTCATCTATTTGGGCTGTCCCATTCAAAAGGCCAAAAGAAGACGTAATATCTTTCAGCCACTAATAGAAAAAGTGGCCGCCCAAATTCGCGGCTGGCAGACGTGGTTTCTTTCACACGGAGGATGACAGGTTCTCATCAAGCACGTCCTAAGTAGCATCCCAATTATTTATTGTCAGTTCTTTTACCTCCAAAATTAGTGCTTAAAGAGTTGGAACGGCAATTTGCTAATTTCTTTTGGGGTTGCTCGGAAGGGGTGCCAAAGCGACATTGGATCTCATGGGCAATAGTATGCCAGCCCACACACTCAAATGGTCTAGGGGTTCCCTTACTAGAGGAGCTGGTCAGTGGCTTTGACATCAAACTTTGGTGGAAATTCCGGAAAAGCAATTCTTTGTGGTGCTCTTTTCTTCAAAATCGCTACCTTAATAGTGAGCATCCCACGTTAGTCTCGGCATCACCAGGTGATTCATATAATTGGAAGAGAGCATGTTGCGAGCTCGTGACGATGCAGAAAAGAGGCTGTTATTTCTCCCACGGAAGGCAGATTGCTCCTTTTGGTTCGACCCATGGACTGAACATGGGCCTTTATCCCACATGGTTGAACAAGTATATGATGAACATCTTATGGTTTCACACGTTGGAGGTCACAATGGCTGGAATCTTTCCCCTCTGGATGAGAAATACTTTAATGAGGAGTTACAAAACATCGCAGCACAAGACCATGCCTTCTAACTGATGAGCCGAACCTCATTGTTTGGACCCTCACACCTAAAGGTTCTTTCTCACTCTTATCCACGTACCCCCCCAAGGCGCGTATGCTCTCTCGGCAAATGATTTGGGACAAGAGACTTCAGTTGAAGATCTCCATTTTCATGTGGAAATTGTTGAATAAGCGGCTGCCCTTAGATGATACCTTACGGAAAATTGGCTTCTCTTTGGCCTCTAAGTGCTGGTTTTGCTGTCATGAAGAATCCTTGGACCACCTTTTTGTAAGTGGAATGTGAAATATCACACCAAATTTGGCAATTCTTTGAAGACTGGCTGTAGTTACCTATTACTCCATCTACGACCATCTTGGAAAAGTTAAATTCATGGTGGTGGGCTGCAACACCTTCTTCCGCAATTGGAGTAGTCCATAAAATACTTCCTTGCGTCATCTGTTGGTTCTTATGGAAAGCTAGGAACAAGGCAGTTTTGGATGGCAACACAAGTACTGCAACAAGGATTACGGTGGACATCAACTCTTATTTAGTAAATATCTCCTCAACTCACCCTTTAAAAAGGTAACCACAGCCGATGTCTCGCTACTGTCATGGGGGCATTTGTGTCAACTTATCCAAATCTAGATTGTATATCCTAGCTGTCAAATGGGACTGCCCTCCATAGGATGCCTCAAATTGAATGTGGATGGTGCTTCTAAAGGAAACCTAGGAATGGTAGCTGGTGGTGGCATCCTAAGAGATCACAACGAACAATGCATCAGGGCGTTTTCTAAATGGTTACCAACAACAAACAAATTTACAAGCTGAGGCATTTCTTTAGTAGATGAAAGAGCAGATGTGCGAGATTGCATGTGCACTCACTGGTTGTTGAGATTGATTCCCTTGTGCTAGTTAACACTTTGGTGGGCTCATCGGCACCGATTTGGAGTATTGACTCCCAACTTTGATTCATCAATAGCCATTGTGTTGGGAAAGACATCACTTTCAAGCATGCATATTGGGAAGCCAACCAAGTTGCTGATAGTTTAGCTAATGAGGGCATTTCAAAACCTAATTATGTTGATCGCTATACCATTCCTTACACTGTTAAAGGATTGGTTTGCCTAGATGCTAGGGGCTGCCCTAATATTCGCATTTGTAACCATTGATTCTATCAATAAAAAATAGTTCGTTCGCTTAAAAAAAAGCATTTTTTTTTTAATTGAGAACCATCCTTGTCAAATAACCTTTACTTCATGTTTCTAGCAATTGAGTCATGGACTACTCCTATTGCCTAAACTCCTGCTTGCTAGATGCGAGCTCTTTTTCCTAGACAAAGCTCGCATGAAGCAAGTTGCCTCTACTTGAGCTCGCATGGAGCAAGCTGCTTTCACTGTTTTGCTCGCTTCATGCGAGCCCTTTCTTTTTTCTTTCTCTAGTCCAAATTTCACTCTTGAATGTTGAATGACAATCTTGCCCTTTCATGCCCTGCACACAAAATCAAATCACCATTATTAGCCATGAGATCACATTAGCACACCAAATCAACTATTAAAAAAAACAAAAACAAAAACTTATGAATTACTAACATACCAATTAACTAATATAAACTACAAAAATCGAGACTAAAACCATATAAATTGTACACTTAATTAAAAGATGTATAATAACTCTAATTGTAGAGTTATCAACTTCCCCCAACCTAGCATTTTGCTAGTCCCGAACAAAACAAAATCAACAAAACAAACTCACACATGACAAAGTGGGAGTGGTAATATCAAAATCAGATTAACTGAATTTACTTATAACTCATCGATAGCTCGAAGCAAACCAACCATGTGAACCAAATAATACGAGTACACACACCAAAAACTCCACACAAATAACATCAAATAAACTTTCTCGAACATAAACTCAAAAACTCAATTTGGAATGTGTATGGGCCACTGTCACGTAAGAAATCATGATGTTCCACAACCAAATCAAAAGTCACATAAAACTAAATCCTCATAACCATCAAAAAGGCATAAAAAATATCAGTGGAACTGTACTATGCAAAGCATTATGAAGCCATTAGAACCGTTTAACCCAAAAATGCAAATATAACCTTAATTCTTTTTGACCACCTTTTTTTTTTTTTTTTTTAAATATAGGCCAAAGAAGATGCATTTTCATGCAAGCTACCTTTGAATTTCTCATTTCTTACCATGGCTATGTATTTTACATAAAGCAGCCATTTTTTAATTTTCTTTTTTTTTTAACTCATTAGAGTACATAGAGCACTTAAGGAACTAGCCACGGAACAACGGGTTATATCAACGTAAAAAGGTCAAACAATCATAATAGAATCTAATATCTGCTATACATAAATACACAAACGATAATACAAAGGCCCACGCCATATCATTTTCAGCCTAATCACCAATTAGAAAGAACAATTTGAGCAACTTCTGACAAGGTATGGGAAATCACAATAAATTACATGACTCCTCTCTAACAAAAATAAGTTCAAAAATTCATATCCAAGAGACCATTATTTGATATATATTCTTGGTTCCATCCTTTTAACACAAAAAAAATGTACATGAATAATGCGGTTCAATATGCAAGGTTATTATATCATTGGCAGTCGAAATCAATTTGACTAATAGTATACCATTCCGACTAGGTTGGCATCACAATTGACAAACACTAACACAACCACAATATAATTCCTGAACCCAGACAAACTTTACTTAACCACTACTCACTAAGATAACACAAGACTTTGGCAAGTAGTCCACACAAAAACATAACAAACACCAAGTACTACTAAAACAAAAACAAAACAAAGACTGACTCCTTTGACAAATTGTGTAGATGTGGAAAAGGATCAATCGCCCGCAGTCCAGGATGAACCAACTCCACCTCCTCTCCTCCTCGTTCTCGGGCCCTCCCATTTAACTTCGTTTGGTGGACCGTAGTGCCACTCAAGTGCAACGGGTTCTAATAAGAAAAATATGGAATCTAGACGTGCTTCTAGTAGTGGTGCTGGTAGGGGCCTCGTCTGTTGTGTTCTAGGTTGCTGTGCATCCCCATCATTATTATTTGAGAAGAAGTCCTCTTTGATGTTATCACTACCCCCAAAACCTTTAGCCTCTGTGGTGTGTACCCCTAATTCCTTTTTAGGTACCTATTCTTTAACAAGCAAAATTCCTTCCAATAGTTTTAAGCATGTCCTTGTCACTTCATCATACTCTTCCATTTTTCTGGTATGCGTCACGACTTTCTCTAGTGGAATTTTGAACCTGCAAAAATTATCATTAAGTTTATCAAGAACATTTATTGCCATCAATTCTTCATATAGTCCTAGAGGGAAGTTTGAGAGAGTTAAAAAAGGAAAAATTGACAGTTTGATTGTCAACTCTCAATTGTAACTTCCCCTCTTGCACCATCTATCAGTGCTCTCCTTGTTGCCGAAAATGGTCTCTCCCGGATCAGTGGCATATCCTTGTCTTCCTCAATGTCCAGAATAATAAAATTTGCAGGCAAATTGCCTTTATCTACTTTGACCAAAATATCCTCTATACTTCTTTCTACCAGTTGGAGTGAGACGTTCATTGGTTTAAGATCCCCACCGTTGAGTTTCTTATAAATAGACAATAGCATCAAGTTAATGGAAGCTCCCAAATCACATAGCACCTTTTCAAACTCCATCTCCCCCAACTGTGCAAGGAATAGAAAACGACCCAAGATCTTTCATTTTTTGAGGTAACTTCTTAATGATGGCACTGCAACCCTCAGGTAAGTACAAAATCTCATTCCCCAATAGTTTATCTTATTAGTTAACACCTACTTCATAAAACCTTGCGTACCTTGAGCATGTTTTCAAGAGCTTCTATGAAAGGCATATTGATTTGAACGTTCTTAAAAATCTCCAAGAATCTCTTGAACTTGCTTTCCTGATCATGCTCTTTCAGCCGATTCAGAAATGGGATTCTAACTACTGGTTCGCTAAGCTGATTCTCTACCTTCCTCTTAGTTGGGATTTGATACTTCTCAAGCTGTTGCACTATCCCCTTACTCTTTTTTGAATTCTCAGTATTATCTTCATTATCAACTGCTGGCTTCTTTTTCTCCTTTTCTTCACCTAGTACAAGCTCTAGTACTTAACCATTCTCAATGTAATGGATTTTACGTGCTCCCTTGGGTTTAGAATTGTGTCACTCGAAAAGGTTCTTGGTGGCCGTTCAACCAAGCTTTGTGCAATTTGAACCACCTGGTTCTCTAATTTTTTAACTGTAGCTTCTGTACTCTTAATCCTTTCATCTTGGTTTTTCATCTTTTCAGTGGTAAATCGAATGAATTGAGTAAGAGCCTTCTCTAATTGACTTTCTGCTTCTCTTACTGGAGTAGGGGTACTTGTATCTGATGCTGTTGAGGTTGATATTGCTGGAACCGTGGTCTATAATTTGAACCTTGCTATTGACTTTGAGCTTGATTCTGCTGATTTCCTCAAGAGAAGTTTGGATGGTTTTTCCAACCCGGATTATAGGTTTTGCTGTATATGTTGTTATAGGATCTAAATTGGTTCTAATTTTGATTCTCCATATAATTCACCTGCTTATGACCTGAAAATAAAGAAGAAGTTAGTGTACTGCATTGACCATTAGGATGATTACCTGAATAGAAATAGCAAACAAGTGCTTGTGGAGTAGCCACTACATTGACTTTCATCATTTCTATTTGTTTTGTGGGCTGCCATCTATCCTGGCATTGCTTTTTACTTTGCCAATACCGCATCCAAGGTATTTAGCTCCAAGACTCCCCTTTGATTCCTTGCTTATTCTACTAATGATTGAAAGTAGTTGTCAGACATTTATTCCAGCAACTCTGGAGCCTTTTTGCTTTTGGTGTTTTGTTCAGTGATAAAGAACCATTGGCTGAAGCATCGATAGCTTCACAGGCTTTCTTGAGACAATCCATTATAGAAAGTCTGAATTTGAAACCAAAGAGGCAAAGCATGCTGTGGACATTTACTCAAGAGCTCAGTATAGCGTTCCCAAGCTTCACCAAGATTTTCCCCATATAATTGACTAAAAGAAGTGATGTCGTTTCTAAGTTTGGTAGTTTTAAAAGGTGAAAAGTACTTTGCATGAAGGCTTGAGCTAGTCTATCCCAAGTGGTGTCTACCCTGTTTATACCCTCGTACTCACAATTTTACTTTGTCTCGTAATGAAAAAGGAAATAATCGTAGTTTAAATGCATCAATCAACACGCCATTTTGTTTAAAGGTGTCGTACACCTCCTCAAAATTCATCAAATGGCAGTTTGGATCTTCACTTGGGAGGCCAGAAACATCGCATGCTACTGCAGGATGGATATGAGGCCAGGTTTGATCTCGAAATTAGTGAGAAACAACCTTATTGGCTTGAATGGGTGGTGGAATAGTACTAGAATTAGACCCCCTAAATGTTGGTAAAGTATAATCTCTTATAGGTTGGTTGTTGCGAATAAGTAGATCCAGGTCATTATCGACGAATTAACTACTATTTCCATCATTTTCGTTGTTTCTCACTGGTTGCTTGTTCTAGGTAGAGTTCAACTTTTAAAACAAACAAGAAATGATTAAACTCAAAAGGTCACTACACTCTACCTAATTTCCGCAAGTATACGGAGTTGATAGTAGAATAGAATGAGTGGGTATCATTCCCACGAAGATTGTTTGGCTAGAAATTACCAAGATTTACGGATCCTTGAATAGTTAATTAAATTCAAACAATAGAAGACGAAGCTACACTACTCAAAACCATAATTAAACTCAAGCAGTTAAAACCTAATTTCAAGATAAATTTTCTACTAAAACAAGTAAATGAAACGAAGCAATTATGAAATTGAGAAACTAGCTACTATATTCTAATAAAAGCAATTGCTTAAATAACTGCACTTAATTCTACTCTAAATTGACCAAAATAAGACTAAAATTTAAAAAGCATTTACGTAACGCAATTAAAAAGACTACATGGAAGAAGTTTTGAAGGCTAGAAACAACAATTTCTAAACTAGAAATTTGAAATATTTAAACTTGAAATATAAATATTTTTGGATTTTTGACAATAATAAAGAAAGCCCACTAAAAATTAACTAGAAATTAGTGTAAGGAATTAAGAATTCTTAACTAAAAAGCAATAAATCAACAAGAACCCTACTTTCCCTATGAAACCCTAAAATGAAAGCAAATAGATTCTCAACAATTTAAACTAGAAAGCAAGTAAAAATTATATCTACTTGAAGCTAATGATTAAACCACTACAATTATGTAATCAAAATTTAAACTTGCAAGGAAATTAAAAATAGCTCTAAAAGATGATTAAAGAGAACTTTTCATTAAAAAGGAAATTTGAAAGTTAAGCTATTATAATATATCCTAAAAATTAATCTAGCTACCTACTTACTCTATTTCTATTTACTTCTATTACAATTTAAAAAAAGCTGCCAGGTGGAGTATTACACAAGGCAAAAATCAGAAACTGGTTGCTAGAATATTACCAAATTTCTCTTACAACTTAAACCACCAGCGAGACCATATCGCGATCTGGATTTTGAGATCGCGATATGGACTCTAAATCACTTGAGTCATTTTCCCGAGTCTAGATCGCAATCTGGAGGAATTCGGATCGTGATTTGGACTCTCCTCCCAGCAACCTTTCGTTTCTTCTATAATTGAAATTTGGTCCCTGTGGTTTGTTCATTCCAGCTTCCAACCTCTAATTTAAACCTGCGTAATATTAACCCAATTAAGCAATTAATTTTGCTAAAATTTTAATAAAAAATTATCAAATTTCGCAATCTGGAGGAATCCGGATCGTGATCTGGACTCTCCTCCCAGCAAGCTTCGTTTCTTCTATAATTGAAATTTGGTCCCTGTGGTTTGTTCATTCCCAGCTTCCAACCTCTAATTTAAACCTGCGTATTATTAACCCAATTAAGCAATTAATTTTGCTAAAATTTTATTAAAAAATTATCACATTTAACAAGAACAAAAATATGAACACATATGAAAGAAATTAACTAAAATCTTCAATTAATTAACTAAAGTTTGGAATTTAAACTATCAAAATGCCATAATTTAGAGTTAAATAATTCTAGCTTACTAGAGTTATCACACCCCCAAACTTAGTATTTTGCTAGTCCCGAGCAAAACAAAAATTAAAAGAAGCCTACTAACACTTAAACACGTAAACACCGAGAAAATTGACAAAACACTTGATGAATTGTGGATGTACTTAGAACAATTAAGAAGCCTCTCAAGAAACTTTCAATACTATATCATAGGTGAAGTGTTTGAATGAGTCAATTCAAAATTGCAATTTTTCTACAAAGAAGAACACGTTAATTTACTGCACAAGATTTGAGTCACCAAGAATTACTATTCTCAAAAAGAATGGTTACCAAACGTTTTAGTTGTATCCATTTAAAACATCATTGTTTCTCAAATCACAAATATTATATTCAATTATCCCATCTAGGCCTCATGAAAATAGAGGTTCATTTAGGAATTTACTTAACTGCAAATGTTACACATTTTGGGAATAGATCTCTAACAAGGAATAAGTAATATGAGATCAATGATAAGTATTACAAATATTTACTTCTTAACTTATTGCTATGCTAAAACGCAATTCCTAATGATGTTATAATTCGGAGAAAGAATATGGGTACATGTCAGAATCCTGTACTTGCCTTGTTACTACTCTAATGGTTTATTTCAGAGAAACAACATGGGTACATGTCAGAATCTAGTACTTGCCTTCTTCCTGAAAGCAAAATATTTTTTTTTCACGACCTTAAACCAAGGAAAAAGAGTGAAATGCACTTAAAATTAATCTCAAATACCAATTTTCACAAATTAGAAGAACATTCTTTATGCAAACACACAAAATGTCCCAAAATTCCTTCTCTATTTCATTTAACTTATTTTTTTCAAAAGATAAATCGTCTAACAAAATAATATAAGTGATTTGATCAGAAACAATATTTCAAATAAATTTTCCTAAATTTTCAGTATTTCTTTTTGAAAAAATAGTAATGCCAAAATTTTGAAATCTTTATGTTGTAAAAGAACTACTCACTCAAACTTAAATCCATGAAATGACCCAATCAAATACTTCAATCATATAGTATTGCACGTCACAATTCATCATCATTGAGTACTCAATTGATCACTTTTCCATCCATTATACGTCAAGTGACATCAATATGCACAAAACAACCATTCCCAACACGAAAAATAAACACCCCCAAACTTGTCTCTTTTATTCAAGTTGATGAATAAATCATCCTTCCACTCACCCAAAATCCAACATAAAGATATGTCCAACAATAACAAAAACTACTCAAACTACGACACAATTTCATGCTAACAATTAAAACTATGTAAAAGTGCTAAGAGTATTTAACCATGCCCTGCATTTCATCAATTAAGCTCCATAATGTCAACATCCAATTTAAATCATCAGCAATTGCAAAAATGGCATCAACTTAAGGCCCTTAGCCATTATACACATATTAGGCAATAAAAGAGACCAAAAACTACACCAGGATATCAAACAAACAATTCTCAAAAAGATTAAATCCATGAAGCATAAAAAAGATATCTACATGGCGTCAGCTTAAGGCCATTAGCCAACCTACTCAAAAGAAAAACTAAACTATCCCAAATCAAAAGACAAAAAATAAAATAAAAGTAATTAAAATTCAAGGTGCTAAATCATGAAAAATAGATAAAATGTTCAACTTCAACAAGGTGCTTTAATTGCTCGGGCTGTAAATCATCAAATTCTAGCGCAACTGGTTGCATCACTCTTCTTGTTCTATTTCCTCTTGACCCTCCTCTATATAACTGGGTTGTCCTTCTTCATTATCATCATCTTGACCCTTTCCGGTCACACCTGCATGTCTGGATCCCTCCTGATATGCTGAAGCAGCTGGTGGTATGTAATGTTTTCCACGAGGTGGACCAAATTGCCAAATCAGAGGTGGTGGTGTCTGAACCCATGTACTCAATGAGGAGGTCTTGAAGGCTTCTCTTATCAATGTCAAGTTGTTATGCATCACCAACTGACTGTACGTCCAATACCCTTGCAATTCATTCCTTTCCTCTTCACTGACCGGAGCATTTAACACAAAACCAGGGGGCATCAGAATAAAGGAAGTACTCTGAGGCGGTGGTGGCGGTGGCTTGATAGGGTGTTCTTCTTGATGGTGTTTTTCATACTCCCAATTAATCCTACCTCTTAGATATGTCATTGGCTCAGCAAGATCAATCAGGCAACTTGCTAAAGTGTAGAAAGAGTGAATCAATCTAGGGGCATAACAATACGTCGCCTAGACCTTCCATTACCCAAGAACCCCTATCTAACAAGGTTACCAATATTTACTGGCACCCCTGTCATAATAGCATACACCAAGGAAGTACTTTGGTCCTCTATATATAACTCAAAGCATCGGACCACCAAATTCGACAGCTAATAAAATAAATCCACAACTTGGCCACCAATGAGAGTCCCTGACTTGCAAATCTCAATTCAGTATTCGAGGAAGCACTCCTAATCCAATCAACATAAACATCGCAAATGGCATTTTTAATTACATTCATATCTTTCTCCTTATCATTTAACAATGCCAAATATTGGTTGGAAGACGCAGGGGGTTATTAAAGTAGGCATTAATCAAATCCGATGTGAAATCCTCCAATACCCCGTGCACCCCCCTCCCGCCCGTACTCTCACTTTGCCATCCTCCAATTCACACAAATTACAGTGAAATTTCTTCACTAACTAGGAAGCCTCGGAGTCAATTGGAGTACTAAACCCCTCCCAATGTCTTGTCCTAATTTGTTCTTCAATGGCTTTTCTAGCTTCCTCGTAAGCCCCCCAATGCATCGATAGGTCGAAGTTCCTTTCTCAAATAACCTCATGTTTTTTCTCATTATTTGTATACAACTTTTGCTCTCTATCTCTCGAGACTGAGGTTTTATATGCCCACCACCCTCAAAAGGTTGTTCTATGCCCCTTTCTCCACTCGTTCCCTCTCCGGCGTTTCTTATCCTCGATCCCGCTCCTCTTCCCCTCATTTTTGCTCTTCTCTCAGCACTTCATTACACTCCTTTCGTCATTTTCACAGCACAATTCAATCAAATTTTTGAACAAGTACCAATCAGTTCCAAGAACATAGCCAATAAAATTAATTCACCAAATATTCAACACAATTTCCCAATTTCTCAACAAAACTCAAACCAGTCCAAACCATAATTCAATAATTCAGAAAATTGAGCAATTTAATGTCACAATTTTTTTCTCAAAATTTCCACAAATTATTGCCCAAAAATCAACAATTGGCACCAAAAATTCCACCACAAATTCACTCAAAAATACCCAAGAATTATCTTCAATAATTTGAACAACTGAAACCACAAATTCAAAGATAGGATATTACCCGATTATGGACTGAAAATTTCACAAAAATTCTTGTGTGTAAATCCTCCTTGATGTTCTAATTTCTCCAATGAATCTCCCAAAATATCCTTGCTTTGATAATCCTAGAAGGAAGTAAGATGATGTTAGTAGTGGTTATGTAGGTTGGAATGATTTTGAATAGAATATTATGGAAGAATTTGAGGGATTGGGGAGGGTGTTCTTCAGCAAAGAGGGGAATATATGAGAAAATTGTGAGAAAAGAACAAGAAGAGTTGGAATAAAAAATGTGTCTGCCCTTCAAGATTACGATTAGGGTTTTGCTGATCGCGATCTGGCCTGATCTCGAGATCGCTATCTAAATGGAGTTGAGATTACGATACCGAATTTGAGATCGCGATATAATCTCGGGTGAAGAATAACCTTTGTAGAAGTTTGAGTTCCATATCACGATCAGGAATTTGAGTCATGTTATGGAACAAAAGACGATGTACCCTCCAGAAGTTTGAGCTCTGATATCGCGATCTGGAGTTTGAGATTGCGATCTGCTGCAGAGTGTATTTTCAACACTTAACCAAAATTTCTCCACTCTTTATCACTTTTCTCCAATTCCATGCACAACCTACAAACACATTGATTAACAAGTTAAGATGACGAAAATCCTTATTCTTTAGTACCACTTATTCAATTGAAAAAACTTATATTTTAAAACTAAAATTCTAACATAATTCAAACCAAATTACACAAAATTAAACTAATTAAAAATCACACCGAAAGAAAATAATAACAACTAAATTGAAAATTTGGGTTCCCGCCCAAGAAGCTCTCTTTAACAGTTACTAGCTTGACTATGTGGCATGGGCTTTATTCCAAGTATTTGAGGATGATTGACCCTCCTTTTCCTTTCGGTTTCCATGAACAAAGTTTGATCCCTTTTTTTATCATGATTAAAGCTTGATTCTCTTGTTTCCAATAACAAATGTTTTCTTATAACCTTAGCCACTGCTAGTGCCCCAATTAACAGGTCAACTCCAATTGTTTCTCAAACCATTTTCTTTTCTTTTTACTACTTTTCAACTTCTTGGCATCACCATTTTGCTGATCCTTAACAAAAGTCTCTTGATCCTTCATCAACACACATCCCTTATTGGGTGGTTTTTCCTTCAATTCATATCTTGGATCACTTTTTGTTTCCAACACTTTCTTGAGAGAATTGCTAACTTCATTTGACCTAGCAAGGAAATAATTAAGAGACTGATTAGCACATTTTTCTTCAACAATGGGAATATTATCATTAATATTCAAACACATCAAATTCAATTGATTCATTTTCAACTCGTAAAACCGACTTTCCTTTGTTAACATCAATTAATGCATGAGCGGTCAATAAGAAAGGCCTTGCTCGAATCAATGAAATCTCACTCTCTTCACCCATATCTAGCACAAAGAAATCAATGGAAAATACCAACTTTTCAACTTGTACAAGCACATGCTCCAACAAGCCATATGGTTTCCTCTCGGATAAATCTCGACAATTGGAGTGTGATATTAGTTGGCTTGACATTGTTGATCCCTAATTGGTCATAGATGGCCTTTGGCATGATATTTATGCTTGCCCCCAAATCACATAGCGATCGATGCCACATTTTTCCTCCAATATTCACTGGTATCATGAAACTACCAGTATCTTTGAGTTTAGGGGCCAACCTTCATTGAACAATGGCACTACACTAGGCATCAAGGCATACCTTCTCATCATCATCCCACTTTCGCTTTCTTGCCAAAAGATTTTTCATGAAACGAGCATAGTTGGGCATCTTGGTGAGGACATCAATTAAAGAAATGTTGACATTAATCTTTTTCAACATATCCAAGAAGTGGGTGAATTGCTTCTTCTTTCCCTCCTTTCTTGGATCCATGAGCCTTTGAGGGAATGGCACTTTTAGTGAAGTGTCCACCTTCAAAGGTTCCTCCACATGCTTTTTCTAGAATACCTTGATCTTATTCTTTTGTTCCTTCTTGTCTTCTTCATCAACAACTTCCCTTTCATTCTTAATTGCCTTATGTCCTTCCTCCACATTTTCTTCTCCTTAGAATGCACTAACTCTATTCCACTCATTAGGGTTATGGCATTGCATTGCTCCTTAGGGTTTGGAATGGTATCGCTTGGAAGTGGCCCTAGAGGTCTTTTATTATTCAACCTTTCCAATTGGCCCAATTGAATTTCCAAATTTCTCTATTTTTCCTTTTCAACTCTCTTCTCAAATACTTGGCTTCTCTTTTCTAACCAGTTTCTCTTGGAGAATATTGATCATGATACATGTGTTGGTAAGAATTTGTATATTGAAAAGGAGACCTTGGTTGTTGGTTTTGAAATGAAGGGTTAGGGAAAGATTGATATGAGTTGGGTTGGAAATTTCTTTGATGTGGCAATTGATAAGGTCTAGGTGAGAAACTTGAAGCTTGATTGTGTTGGGCATTTTGAGGTGGGGGTATTTCGTTGATAAGGAGGGTTGGATTGATTCTATGAAGAAAAATTAGGATGATTCCTCCAAGAGGGATTATATGTATTCCCATAAGCTTTGGATGGGTTTCTTGGAAATGATGATTGATTAGACACATAATGGAGTTGCTCATTGGACCCATAAGGCATCTCACATTGTCCATTTGCAAGACCAACTCCAAGAAAATCACATACCATGCTTGCTTGGGTTGGAGAAGAAGACATTGCATTTACACTACTTGGTTTCCCTAAGTTCTTTAATGCCTTTGCAATGTTGTTCATCACACTCATGAACATACTTTGTTGTGCCAAAAGAGCATCTTGCATGTTCAAATTCAACACTCCACCTTGGACATTAGTTTGATTGGCTTGGTGTTGAGCTACTGGTGGAGTCATCGGTCCATGATAATAATGATTGTATGCCATCCTATTGAACAACATTGGATGCTTCCTTCGGTGTTTTGTAAGAGATGGACCCATCACCGGAGGCAAGCTCAAGATGGATTTTGTCTCTTGCATCAAGCCATTATAGAAAAGACCTCACTGTTTGGATTTGAAGCCACAAAGGAATCGCGTGATGGGGACATTCCCTTAGCAACCCCTTGAATTGCTCCCAAGCTTATCCTTAGCTTTCGCCAAATTTTTGGGCTAAAGGAGGTAATTTCAATTCACAATTTGAACCATAAAGAGACAGTGGAAAATGCTTTGCCAAGAACTTTGTGCAAGTTGATTCCAAGTGGTAAACATTCCTTGGGCATGGGATTGATGCCATGACTTTGCCGTATCCCTTAGAAAGAAAGAAAACACCCTTATTCACACACAATCCAGGCACACTCCATTGAATTTGAACGTGTCGAAAACTTTCTCAAAGTTCATGAGATGTGTATAGGGATCTTCATTGGGACCACCCCCAAACATTGCCTGAGCTTGGAGCATTTGGATCAAGGCAGGTTTAATTTCAAAATTGTTAGGTTGCACAGGCATCCGTTCAATGCTAGAGTTTGCCCCATCAAAATTTGGCAAGGCATATTCCCTATATGGCCTTGGGCCTTCCCACTCATGGCATTTCCATTCCCGTAACCACATATTCCATTATTTCCAACAACCTCTTCTTCATCGTTCTTCATGTTCAAATTCCTTTGATTAGCATTAGCATTTGCCATTTCAATCCTTTCATGCTCTTGTTGTTGTTGACCCCAAAGCAACCTAAGAAGAGGGGGAGGAGAGGGTGAATTAGGTTTCTTAAAAATTACTTTGCAAAATATACAGTTATAAATCTTTTGCATTGACAAGTAGTTTGATAGAGAAATGATCAATTAAGCTTATGAGGTATAGAAAAGGTAAAGAGAGAGATTAGACAAACAACACTTCCAGGCTGCCAAGCTTGAAGTGTTAATCCACTAGAATGCTCCTCAAATTTGGTGAGGCAATAATCTCAAATGTACACAAAGTAGGACAATCCTTGCTCACACTAATTCTCTTTAGTTGAGCCAAGGGTTTTACTCTCAACCTCACTTTTTTATAAGATTATCACTCCGCTCAATATTTTTGAATAGAGGCACTCTAAAGTACATACTAATACAATATTGCTCAATTGCTAATTTCACTCAAATTGCTTTTCTTCTTGCTAGTATTCAATGTGTAAGATTGTTTTTACATTACACTTAGAGTTGCTATTTATAGGTGCAATAAATTGGGTTGTAACCACCTCCTAACGGCTCAACAATAAATTCTAAAAAACTAGCCGTTATAGGTTTCGGACGTTCGATGTTATTGTTGTGCGTCCGACCCATCGTCTGATCTTAAATATAAGTCAGTAGAAGATACCATTCGAACGGCCGAGATTACGTCCGTTCCATCGTTCGATAGGTATGTTTGAAAGGTTCACACATCAGATGGTGTATTATGTCTGAAAGATTTAAATGTTTTCTTTCGACAGTCAGCTTCATCCGATGTAGGCTTCCTTCGGACGGTTGGATGCGTCCGTTGCAATTGCTTTAAAACTATTGAATCTGCCTTACTCTTTCAGATGGAAAAATACATCTGAGAAAAGTTCCTTCGGACGATAAGGCTTGTGTATAAGATCAGATGGTCCAAAATTTTGCTCTCTGTCTAATCATTCTTATATAGTGAATTGCGTCCATGGTAATCTTGTTCAGATGAGCTTGTACATCCGAGAAATAAAGTGCTGTTTGAATGATGTACTTCGTCCGAAAGCTCTGTTTCCAACAAATATAATAGCAGACCTGCACAACTTAGGTTAAGAGGTAAAAATGCATTTCTCATCCTCAAAATAAGGTTTGTGGATCATCAATCTTCCCCTTTTGATGATGACAACCTATGAATAAAAATGTCTTGCAACACTTAAAAAACACAATCAATTCCAATATCCATCAATTAATAGACACCCCTACTCCCCCTTTTGACATCATCAAAATGAATTAGGTTCCTCCTTATAGGGAGCTCCCTCTTACGTAAGCAATGTAGTAAAACCAGAACATAATCAAACCAGAGTAATAAACCAAATCAAACCAAGTAGAGTACGTAATAATTACATATAGGACAGTCAACTACAACCAAGAGACAGGAAAACAAAAGAAATCTAAGTAAATGAAATTAGTGTAATCAAAAAGTCTAAGTGGAGTAGTTTTACTTCTTGGAGCGTTTTTCAAGTTTACACTTCTTGGTGGGTACGTCATTATCGGTAGCTTCACTTTCGCGATCATCAGGATCTCGGCATTGCATGATGTAGTTGAAAGTGTCGTCAATGTCTTCATCTTCATCATCATCAGCACCAGTAGCAGTAGATTTGGAAGGATTGTTTGTACCAATTGGATCCTAACGGTCTTCAGGCTCAGAACGATCTTCCTTTTTATTGGTACTGTCATTGCTGTTAGAGGAAGACTCGAATTGTGACTGGATATTAGCAAACCAAACCTGAGCTGAGGCAGAAATCCCTAAATTGAGTGCTTCTTGAAGAATGGTTTTTGTCTGATTTCCAGCCTCTTTAGCTTCCGAGTGGTGCTGCGTTGGAAGGTGCTTATTTGATTATTTAAGGAAGTAACAAGGGTGCATAGATGAGACAAGGAGGGTTCAGAGAATGAAGGGTGAGGGTCAGTCAATAGTGGAGGTGTGGAAGAGGATGGTTGAGGAGGAGGGGAATGTGGAGGTGCAATGCCAGAGATAAAGCCTGAGATTTGGATTTTTCAAATTTATAGGCAGCCTCGGTAAACCATTGATCATTAAAAAATCTTAAACCCTTGCGTTCAATGTATGATTTATTAAAATAAGGAGGAAATTGTTTTTTGCCGGTGAAGGGGATATGAAAGTGGTAAAAATCCAGCTTAGTGATAAATTTGCGAAAAGGAATGTTTCTACGTGTGTCAGTTAAAAATAGCTCCCATAAAGAGCAGAAAAGATAGCCAAAGTCAAGTGGGATGCCCAACAGTCGGAAGCAATAAATTAGTGACTAATATATATAAGATGTTGAGTTCCGGTGAAAGCAGTGTGGTTTTGACTTCCGAAACCTGTTTAAAATTGATGTTAAAAATCTATTGAACCTCATCAATATCGAAACGAGTATCTAAGGCAGGCCATTTATCCAAAGAGAAGAAATAGGAAATGTCATTGGGAGAGGCAACATCACATTCAAAAATAGAATTGATAACATTCGAAGAAATTTCAAGATTCAAATGATTGACACGGGAGACTAATGTACGAACAGTTGAGCCTTTTTTAAGATTAGCAATAAACTACATACCATATCATGATAAATGGCAAGTCTAAACGAAGTAATTTACCCCAAGATTGGTTTTCAAAGCAAGTTTTAACAAGTGGCAAATTTAATTCATCAAAAAGACTATTAGAAAATAGGTCATTGAACAATGATTGATTTGCTAAGAAGTGAGGTATACCTCTCGGATGCGTTGGCATCAATGAATGTAGGTAGAGAGGGATTGGGGGTGGATTGAGGATTTGAGGATGATTGTCCTTACACCGAAGCCTTGCCATTCGATTTTTTGCCTTTGGAATGTAGAGGATCCTCCACGTGATCGAACCATTGTGAATTTGAGGAAATTTGTGAAAAGTTACAAGAAATGAGATGGTAGAAAGGTGATCACAATGAGGTTCAATTAATATGAGTGAGGGTTTTGGAATGGAGATTCCTTAACCAATTTTACAGGAGAAGGGATAGATTGAAAGAATTTGGAGAGGTTGTGAAAATCGCCAGAGCTAGGTTCAGTGGATAGAGAGTGTTGATAGGAGGAAAATGAAGAGTTTTAAACGAGGAAAACAATCATTTGGACGTCCGAATGATTCGTATGAGTCTGATCGTGCGTCCAAACGAAGATGAATGTACGGCCAAAGGTCTATGCTGTGCATCCAAGGAAGTGTCAGATGATGATTAGCGTCCGTTAGAAATTCCAAAGAGTTAGAAAAAAAGAAGGAGAATTCGGATGATTATAAGCGTCTGAGACAAAAGAGAGAATTTGGGATGTTTAGATACGTCCGATAGAACAGATAGTTCAGACGATCATGTGTGAACACAGAATTCATATAGATATGAAATTAATGACATCCAAACGAGTTCTGAGAAATTGAAAGCGATCTAAAGCCAAAGGTTTAGTAATTAAATATCAGCAAGTTGATCTTTTGTACACACAAATTCAACACAAATTTTCTTTTTGCACACAAGATCTCTAATAAAATGGTGCTTGACATCAATGTGTTTGGTTCTAGAATGCATGACAGGATATTTTGTGAGATTAATTCCACTAGTATTATCACATCTCATAGGCACACAATGAAAAATAACACCAAAGTCTTTTAATGTATGTTTCATCCACAGAAGTTGAGCACAACAATTTCTAGCAGCAATATATTTGGCTTCTGCCGTAGAAAGGGAAATAGATTTTGCTTCTTGCTAAACCAGGACACTAGACAATTACCCAAGAAGTGACACATAACACTAGTACTTTTTCTATCAATTTTACAACCAGCGAAGTTAGCATCAGAATAACTAATTAAATCAAAGGTGGAGGATTTTTGATACCAAAGACCAAAATCAATTGTACTTTTTAATTATCTAAAAATTCCTTTTACTGCAATCAAGTGTGATTCTTTAGGACAAGATTAAGAAGTCTAGAACACAGACAAACAGCAAACATAAGATCCAGTCTGCTAGCTGTTAAGTAAAATAGGCTTCCGATCATACCTCTATAGTGTTTTTCATCAACACTATTACCTTCTTCATCTTTGTCAAGTTTGGTTGAGGTGCACATTGGTGTCCCAACCTGTTCGCAATAATCCATTCCAAATAGCTTGAGTAGCTCCTTTGTGTACTTGATTTATGTAATGACCGTTCCTTCCTTTGTTTGGTGAACTTGGAGTCCAAGGAAGAATTGTACTTCTCCCATCATACTCATTTCAAATTCTTTTTGCATCAAGCACGAGAATTCCTTGCACAAGCTTTCATTAGTTGCTCCAAAAATTATCTCATCAACACAAATTTGAACAATTAACAAACCATTAGAATTAGTTTTGGTAAAGAGTGGTATCAACAACACCTCATTCGAATCCATTCTCAATCAAAAAACCACTTAGCCTTTCATACCAAGCTCTTGGAGCTTGTTTCAAACCATAAGTGAAGACAAAGCTTTCGAAAGTTTGAAACATGATTTGGAAAATTTTTGTTTTCAAAACCAGGGGGTTGTTCAATGAAAACTTCTTGATCAATAAAGCCATTTAAAAATGCACTTTTGGCGTCCATTTTGAATAATTTGAAAATTTTAAAGCATGCATATGCAAGAAACATGTGAATAGATTCTAAACGAGCAACGAGTGCAAAGGTTACATCAAAATCAATGCCTTTTCTTGAGCGTAACCCTTTGAAACAAGTCTAGCTTTGTTCCTAATGATTTCACCTTTATCATTTAATTTGTTTCTAAAAACCCATTTTGTTCCGATTATGGGATGAATTGATGGTCCTTCAACTAAGGTCCATTCATTGTTTTTCCAAAATTGGCTAAGTTCATCTTGCATAGAAAAGACCCAAGATTCTTCATTCAAAGCATCATCCACACGTTTAGATTCAATATGAGAAAGTAATGCACAATTACTATTCAAAGGTTCATGAGATCGAGTTTTTACCCCAACGATCGGATGGATCACTTATGATCAAATCTTGAGGGTGACTAGAGACAAATCTCCATGCTCTTGGAAGATCTTTTGGAGTGTCTTCATTCTTTTCTCTTTCTTTATCCAAGTGATGGGTGTTGTCCTCATTGTTTGACGCGATCTCTTGATGTTCTTCATGAATAGTGAGCTTTTCAAGCTCATTTTGAATACCTACATCTTTATCTTCACATACATTCTTTGAAATATTATCATTAGTTTCATCGAATGTAACATGCACAACTTCTTCAATTAAAAGTATTCTTCTATTGTATACTCGGTATACTTTCTTGTCACTAGAATATCCTAGAAAAATACATTCATATGATATTTTGTCAAATTTTCCAAGATTTTCTTTGATTTTTAAAATAAAACATTTACAACCAAAAACTTTGAAATAGCTCACAATGGGTTTTTTACAATACAAGAGTTCATAAGGTGTTTTATTTAAAATAGGCCTCAACAAAACTTGATTCATAACATATTACAAGCCATGTTAACGGCTTCGACCCAAAAATATTTGGTAAATTAAATTCACTAATCATAGTTCTAGCGGCCTCTTGAAGTGTTCTATTTTTTCCTTTCGACAGCACCATTTTGTTGAGGTACTCTATCAACCGAAAATTCATGCGAAATACCGTTGTGATCACAAAATTCAAGAAAACCTCCGAATTTAAATTTGGCTCCGTTATCACTTCTCAAACGGATGATTTTCAATTTCATCAAATTTTGAATTTTGGAACACAGTTTTAAAAATTTTCAAAAGCTTCATTTTTGTGAACAACAAATAGTACGCAAGTAATATAGATTAGTCATCAACAATCACAAACGTATATTTCCTACCACCGACACTGGCATGTTGAGTTGGCCCAAACAAGTCCAAATGCAATAATTCCAAGGGTTTAGATGTAGGCACACAATTCTTTGGTTTAAAAGACACTTTAACTTGTTTACCAAATTGGCATGCCTCACAAATTTTGTTTTTCAAAAACTTCAATTTTGGCAAGCCTCTTACCAATTCCTTCTTGTCAAGTTTTTCAATTAAATCCATGTAGAAATGACAAAAACTTCTATGCCAAAGCCAAGGATCATCTATAGAAACGGTTAGACATTTTACATTGCTACTACCAATATTGTCAAAATAAATCACATAAACATCATTGTCCCTAGTACCTCGAAATAAAACAACATAATTTTTATCAAGAAATAGACATTCACGTTTGGTAAATAACACATATAGATTTCTATCACATATAAATAACACTTAATAGATTTTAATTCAAATTATCAACAAGAAGCACATTTTTAATCAAGGTCTCACCATTTTTACCTACATCACCAAAGTCAATTGATTTTGCTTCCATGTTATCCCGAAAAGTCACCTTTCCGCTACTTTTGGATATGAGTTTGGTGAAGAGAGATGCATAAGAGTTATTCATTTCCTTGGTGAAATTAATTTCCTACCCATATTTTCTTGGGTCCATAAGAGTTAGTAAAATGACTACAAATCCATACGGTATTCATACCAAGTTTTTCATTTCTCTTGACATAGCAGTTATTTTTCACATGTCCATGTTGTTGACAATAATTGCAAATAACATTTTTATTTTCATATAAAGAAGATTTTGATTTTACAAAGCATAAATCTTTCCTTCTCAAGGTGACAAAGTTCTTGTTGATCAATATAAAATCAACAATATTTTCCTTTTTTCTATGCAAGAGAATATTCAAGTCATCCAATCTTTTCTTCAAGGAGACTTGTTCTTCCTTGATTCTTGTTTTCACATGCATTCTTTTATTCAAATCATTGTTTATTTGTGATAACCTATTATTTTCATTCACAACTTTAGTGTTAGCATTCAATAATGCATTTGATTTCTTTACTAACTCCTTATTTCTAGCATATGATTCCTTTAGGCTATCATGCAATCTTAAAATGAAAGCTTCAAGATCATTGTCATCATTTTCATCATCAGTAAAGATAATTAGATGCATTAGAGATCATCACCTTGGCTTATTTCATGCATTTAAATGTTGTCTTAAGAGATGGGAACTTCTTCTTCGGAGTTGCAATCATCCCATGTGATTTTGAAATTGTTGAAGCGGGCTTTCTTCCTTCTTTTTTCTTCTTGGAAGGACACTCATTTGCAAAGTGGGTTGACCGCATTCAAAGCACTTTTCATTTTGTTTTTTCATTTCTAGCTTGGTCTTCCCTTTTAAATTATTTGAGTTGATAGCTCCACCTCTTCTTGTTCTCCGTTTATTGATGTAGTGTTTGAGAAATCCTTTGGTGAAGAGTGCAAAATCTGCTTCATCAAGATCTTCATCTTCTAGATTGATGGAGCCATTTTCATCTTCTTCTTGAGAAGTCTTTAATGCAATGCTCCTTTTTGGTCTTGCTTCTTCGTCATCCACCACTTTAGCCTTTAGCTTCAATTCATAGGACATAAGAGAGTTAATTAAAGATTCAATCGGCATGGAATTTAAATTTTTTGCTTCCTCTATAACGATAGTTTTGGCCTCCCACTCTTTGGATAGAGCATTCAATTTTTCTATTCTTTTCACCCAGAGAATATTCCTTACCCAAGGCCTCAAGATCCTTAATGATGTCATTGAACCTACAATATATTTTATCAATGTTCTCATGTGGTTCCATCTTGAAGAACTCTTGCTTGGAAACTAGTAAAGATTTCTTTTGCTCTCGAACATCATCGCTCCCTTCATGAATTTTCTTCAATTTATCCCAAATTTCTTTAGCAAAAATGCATCATTTGACACGAGTTGATTCGTTAGCATCCAAGGCATTGTATAGCACATGCATAACTTTCGCATTTAAGATCAAGTTTGCCTTGTCTTTTGGAGTAAGCTCATTCCTTGTCTTTTCTCTTCTTCTCTTTGTATGATTATCAATGATGGTAGCTTCAAAAGGACCTTCATTTACATCACACCACAAGTCAATATCAATGGATTGCAAAAATATTTTCATTCTATCTTCCCCAACTAATAAAGTTTATCCCATTAAACCTAGGAGGTCTTGTGATAGATTGACCCTCAAAAAATAAAACATTATTGTTTGCCATATGGGATCTTTACTCAAATGCAATCTAAGAACAATAAAGAGACCAATGCTCTGATACCAATTCTTGGCCCCAAAGCAACCTAAGAGGGAGGGTGAATTAGGTTTCTTAAAAATTACTTTGCAAAATATGCACTTATAAAATCTTTTGCACTAACAAGTAGTTTGATAGAGATAAGATCAATTAAGCTTATGAAGTATAGAAAAGGGAAAGAGAGAGATTAGACAAACAACACTTCCAAGCTACCGAGTTTGAAGTGTTAAGTTTGACTAGAATGCTCCTCAAATTTGCTGAGCCAATAATCTCAAATGTACAAAAAGTAGGACAATCCTCGCTCAGACTAATTCTCTTAAGTTGAGCCAAGGATATTATCTCAACCTCACTTTTGTACAAGATTATCACTCCACTCAATATTTTTGAATAGACACTCTAAATTAAACACTAATAAAATATTGCACAATAGCTAATTTGCACTCAAATTACTTTTCTTCTTACTTCTATTCAATGTGTAAGATTTTTTTATGTTACACTTAGAGTTGGTATTTATAGGTGCAATTAATTGGGTTGTAACCACCTTCTAAGAGACAGAATAATGCTCAAAAACTATGGTAAAAGGTTTCGGACGTCCGATATTATTGTTGTGCGTCCGACCCATCGTCCGATCTTAAATATAAGTGAGTAGAGAAAGCCGTTCGAACGGCCGAGCTTGGGTCCGTTCCACTGTCCGAACTAGGTGTGTTTGAAATATTCACACATCGATAGTGCATTGTGTCTAAAAGATTTAATGCTTAACAGGGAATGTTTTCTTTCGGACAATCAAATTTTCGTCCGATGTAGGCTTCCTTCGGAAGGTTGGATGCGTCCGTTGCAATTGCTTTAAAACTCTTGAATCTACCTTACTCTTTCAGATGGAGAAATACGTCCGTATAGAAGGAAAATTCCTTCGGATGGGCTTGTGTGTCCGTTGTAAATGGTCCAAAATTTTGCTCTCTGTCTGATCGTTCGGATAGTGAATTGCATCCGTGGTAATCTTGTTTGGATGAGCTTGTGCGTCCGAGAAATATAGTGATGTTGGACTATGTACTACGTCCGAAAGCTCTGTTTCCATGAAGTATAATAGCAGACCTGCGCAACTTAGGTTAAAAGGTTAAAATGCATTTGTCATCATCAAAATAAGGTTTGTGGATCATCAGTTGTATGCTTTGTAACTTTCGGATTTCCCTTAGCTCTTTTTCATTTTCCTTGTCAAAGAAAATAAACGGCCCTTTATCTCCGCTTACCATGCACTACAACAAAACCAAAGCAAATAGTCAATTTAAGTGCCATGTCAATTACACAAGACAAGCAACCAACATAAATGAATAAATGAAATGTGAACTAAATTAAACTAAGGTTCTTAATCCACATGACCCGTAAAGCACTTAATATTGCCAAATAAAGCCAAGGCCAATCCCCGGCAACGGCGCTAAAAACTTGGTTGCTTGTTCTAGGTAGAGTTCAACTTTAAAAACAAACAAGCAATGATAAACTTCACAAGATGACTACACTCTACCTAACTTCCGCAAGTATACAGAGTTGATAGTAGTATAGAATGAGTGGGTATCGTTCCCACGAAAATTGTTTGGCAAGAAATTACCAGGATTTACGGATCCTTGTATAGTTAATTAAATTCAAACAATAGAAGATGGAACTACACTACTCAAAACCATAATTAAACTCAAGCAATTAAAACCTAATTTCTAGATAAATTTTCTACTAAAGCAAATAAATGAAACTAAGCAATTATGAAATTGAGAAACTAGCTACTATATTCTAATAAAAGCAATTAAATAAAAGCACTTAATTCTACTCTAAATTGACCAAAATAAGACTAAAATTTAAAAAGCATGTAACTAACCCAATTGAAAAGACTACATAAAAGAAGTTTTGCAGGCTAGAAAGAACAGTTCAATTTTTAAACTAGAAATTGGAAATAGTTAACTTGAAATATAAATATTTTTGGATTTTTGACAATAATAAAGAAAGCCCACTAAAAATTAACTAGAAATTAGTGCAAGGAATTAAGAATTCTTAACTAAAATGCACTAAATCAACAAGAACCCTAATTTCTCTATGAAACCCTAAAATGAAAGCAAAGAGATTCTTACTAATTTAAGCTAGAAAGCAAGTAAAAATTATATCTACTTGAAGCTAATGATTAACCCACAACAATTATCTAATCAAAATTTAAACTTGCAAGGAAATTAAAACTAGATCTAAAAGATGTTTAAAGAGAACTTTAAGAAAAAGGAAATTTGAAAGTTAAGCTATTCTAATCTGTCCTAAAAATTACTAACTATTCTACTTACATTATTCCTACTTACTTCTATTACAATTTAAAAGTAGCTTAAATAATGAAGTATTACACAAGGCAAAAATAAGATATTGGTTGCTAGAATATCACGAAATGATGCCCTTACAACTTAAACCACTAGCGAGTCCATAATGATCTAGATTTTGGGATCGCGGTATGGACTCTAAATCACTTAAGTCATTTTCCTATGTACAGATCGCGTATTACACAAGGCAAAAATAAGATATTGGTTGCTAGAATATCACGAAATTGCCCTTACAACTTAAACCACTAGCGAGTCCATATCGTGATCTAGATTTTGGGATCGCGGTATGGACTCTAAATCACTTAAGTCATTTTCCTATGTACAGATCGCGATCTGCACTTTCCCTCAGCAATCATTCATTTCTTATAGAATTGAAAGAGACAGGTCCCTAATCTTTATTCATCCCAGCTTCCACACAAGGAATTGTATAAGAGAGAGCATTATATTCTAAAACCTATCTCTCTCTAGTCTTTTTCCTTGAGTTTCTTTGCAATGGGATGGGCGTGATGATGGTGGTGGTTGGATCCAGATGTGTATAAGAGACAGCTTCTGTCTTCTTGTCCGAGAATGAAATTTGGTGGCTTTCTACTTTAATTAAATACATTTGGTTGGTCACTTCCGCATGAGGCAAGCCTAACATGGAATTACTCCGCAAAAGTTTCCACACTATTGGTTTTAGAATATAATGCAGGTTGATCTTCTAGATGTCATGAATCTTACATTAGAAGATTGTGTCTAAGGTGCTGGCTTAAAGATGTGTATCAGAGACAGTTTTAGTACCGCCAGTTCTTAAATGGCACCCTTGAAGAATTCATAGAAGGAGATAGAACCATCAATCGTGCCGTGTGGATAACCTTGGAGGGCCTCCCAGCAGTCTTCTACAATAAACACTCCATTTTTAGCATTGTACAAGCGGTTCTTTTATGCATAGTTATGAAACTGCTTTCTAGCCTCACTTGTACTGTCTCTTATACACATCTAGATATGTATAAGAGACAGATACTACACATCTAGATGTGTATAGAGTTTGGATTGGTGTTGGTACGAATGGAAGATGGCAGAAAATCAGCTATGAAGATTTGCCAAGTTCTGTACAAATTGCCACAAAATTGGTCATGCATCATTGGATTGTAGAGCCGCAACCCCGTTCATCAAACCAGCATCTCCAAAGAGCAAACCATCCCAAAAATGTCCCACAACCCCAGCAAACACAAAAGGCTACACAAAAATGGACTCCACTTCCTAGCACATGCACCCGGGCCCCTGTACAAAGCCACCAAATTCACATTCTCTAACATGCGGAGGAGTTGATCACTCCGCGAACCACCACCATCATCACGGCCGTAACCTCCACCATCACCACCACCATCACGGCTGCAAGTGGCACCACCATCACGGCCAGAACCTCCACCATCACCAACACCATCACGGCTGCAAGAGTCAATCCCCGCATCTCTAACTACCCCATCAGTTCAAATTTTGAATTCCTCGAAGTTAGGAGCAGGTGCAATATCAGATTCGGTTATGGATCCCTTGGAGATAGGAGCTGCAATTGCACATTTGGTTGTATCCTCCTTGACTTGGTCAACAATGTCAAGATATGACCAAGTCAACAGACATCTAATGTGATACTAAGAGATATCACAAAAGAATCTCTTATACACATCAATGGCCGTAATAATTCAGCCAACATCCCTCAACTTATGCACGCAAACCACCGTGGCCATGGATGACTCTTCCATTCCTCATGCAACAATTATGGCTGAACTCCCATGCTATTTTTCGGAGGGCGAATCACCCAATGCATAGCACATGTCAATCAGCAACCATCTCCCGCTCAATTGCAACCGGTGAGTCAACCTTCATCCAACAGGAAAAGTAGACGTAAACGAATTTATAATATGCCAAGGCCTATGCGAACTAGGCTGGCTAAAAGCAATCCAATCCGCCCCTGTCTCTTATACATTGTTAATGGATAGTGTTTTAGCTTGGAATATAAGAGGAATAGGTAATAAACCTTCCATGGCATTCGTAGGTTAAAGTTGCTGGTTACACAAAACAAAATAAACATTCTTGCTCCAGCCTATGGTGGACAAAGCTAGGATTTCTTTTTTCGCCCAAAAGTTAGGGTTTGATTGTTGTCAATCTAATTCTAACGGGAAGATTTGGGTTTTTTGAATAAGGGACTGTCCTTACCCCCATTTTAGTCTCGATCAAGTTTTTCATGTTTCTTGCTCATTACCATCCTACAATACAATGTGGAAATCTCTTTCATTTATGCAAAGTGTACCAAGGCTGAAAGACGTGAACTTTGGGAGGCCTCCGGACTATCCAACCACACTCTCCATGGCTGGTTGGGGAGATTTCAATGTCATTTCAGTTCGGATGAATACAAAGGTGGCAGCTCACTCGATGTTGAAACCATGACTGAATTTAATGACTGTCTTCAAGATTGTGGATGATGGACATTGCCTTCCAAGGTTGCAAATATACTTGGAGGGCAATAGGATAGGAGGCATGGTGTGGAATAGATGTGTATAAGAGACAGGTCTAGAAGGGCTAGCACCTCAGCCTTCAGATTTTTGCAGTAGTGGAAAAAATTGGTCTTTACATTGTTCGACCGCCTCTCTTCATACACATCTAGATGTGTATAAGAGACAGCTGCAGCAATTACCTTTGGAACCGCAGTGTTTGGGAATGTGTTTTCCAAAGTTCAAGCAGCTGAACGAGAAGTACATGCAAAGGAGGAAGCTTTGCTGCAGCAACAAAATCCTAACAATCAATTGGCATTATCTCATGCACAAGCGATTCACAATGATGCCTTGCCGAAGAAGAAATGTTTTGGCGCCAAAAAGCGGGGATAAAATGGTTAAAAGAAGGCGACCATAATACTACTTTCTTCCATTCTGTCTCTCTATTATTCATTGGGATCTTTTCAATGCTGTAGGTGCATTCTTGAAGGGGGCAACACTGCCACGTATGTTCACTAGTACCCTCATTACTTTAATACCAAAAGTTGCGAATCCCTCATCTTTTACTGACTTTTCGACCCATTGGTCCATGTACTTTCTTCAACAAAGTGTTTTTTTTTACAATTTTAGGCCCGGGTCTGTGCTAGGAAGTGGAGTCCATTTTTTTGTAGCCTTTTGTGTTTGCTGGGGGCCCGGGACATGTTTTAGGGATGGAGGTCCATTTCTGCTGGTTTGCACACTTTTGGTTGCCGGCTCTACAAGACAGACTGAGGGGACTATTGAAGATGCGTGGCAATTGGCTCTCAAGAATGCAGAAACAGTCTGGAATATTGCTGGTTTTCTATTCTTATTAATGGGGTGCCAAAAGGCTTCTTTAAATCTGCAAGAGGAGTTCGGCAAGGGGACCCCCTATCCCCCTTCTTTTCTTAATTATGATGGAGCCTTTCTCCCGTGGTTTGAAAGATCTTTTTCGCATTGGGAAAATTTCTGAGTTTGCTCTTCCGAGGTCATGCCCTACCATCTCTCATTTGGCTTATGCGGATGATGTAGTAATTTTTACAAAGGGAGAAGCAAACTCAATTGGTAATGAAACTCTTGGCATTCATTTCAAAGTTTGAGACATCCTCTGGACAGCTTTGCAACAAAGCCATCTAGGATGTTGGTTGACAAATGGTAGATCTTGCTGTCTCTTATACACATCTAGATGTGTATAAGAGACAGTCTTAGACCATGCTATCCAATGGCGTTTTGAAACCCCTTCCAATTTTCCCCAGAAGAAACCCACAAATTGCCTATCTAGCTCCTTGAGGGCTGAAATTGGAGGAGCGAGGATGTCAGATACACGATTTCTCTGTTCGGAGAGACGGATTAGGTTAGGATCAGCTCACGTTTTGAGTTGCATCCCAATGTGTCTTATAGACAGCTCCAGGTGCTCCAAGCCAGCCCTCAAGGAGCTAGATAGGCAATTTGCGGGTTTCTTTTGGGGAAAATTGGAAGGGGTTTCAAAACGCCATTGGATAGCATGGTCTACCATTTGTCAACCAACATCCTCCAATGGTCTTGGTATTACTCCATTAGCGGCTGTGGTGCATGGTTTCAGCATGTCACAAATTATGGTGGAAATTTCGAAAAGGCCATTCTTTATGGAGTTCATTCCTCCATGGACGATATTTATACCGCTGCGTTCATCCTTGTGTAGCTCAAGAAGCACCTGGAGACTCATTTACATGGAAAGGAATGAAGCGTGTTCGTGATTCGCAGAGCAAAATATGTTGTCCTCATCCGAAATGCCAACTCTTCTTTCGGTTTGACACATGGATTGATCAAGGGCCGCTTTTTAACATGGTAGAACATGTCTATGATAGCCATCTTTCATGAGGCAAGTATGGAATTCTAACAAATGGAATTTATCCTTACTCGACGAGAGATATTCCAATGAGGAGCTGCGCAACATTTGGAACTCGTATTAAAGAGCAAGGACCTAGCTTTAATTCAGAATCGGACAAGCTCATTTGGATGATTACTTCCAACGGCTCTTATCTATCTCATCCACCTACTCGAGAATGGAAGTAATCATTCACTGAGTTGTCCGATTTGAAATCGGAGCTATGACGCCTGTCTCTTATACACATCTAGATGTGTATAAGAGACAGGGACAAACGGCTACCATTGAATTAAATGATTGCCAAGATAGGCATCTTATTACACATCTAGATGTGTATAAGAGACAGCCACAAAGAGATGGTTGGCAGATGTGTTCATTGACAGGCAGATGATCATTTTTACCACAATGGGGGTTTTTGAAGAGTGGTTCGAATGGAGTTTTGGCCCACTTCTACCAACACCTGTCTCTTATACACATCTCATATGCAGCCCAAGATCATTCTACCACAATGGGGGTAATACATAAGAGACAGGCATATTATTTGCTGGTTCATTTGGAAGTCTAGGAATAATGCTACTTTTCAAGGGACAAGCATCTCAGCCACCGAATCATTGCCGACATTTGTGCTTATTTGAAGACAATTTCTTCAATATTTCCGCTTCCAAAGGTAATTGCTGCAGATGAATTGCTCCTTTCACACGGAATTTGCAGCCAATTTCTTTGTTTGCAACCCAAAAGAATACTTGCCGTTAAATGGAACTGTCCTCCTTGTGGTGTTTTCAAGTTGAATGTGGATGGGGCTTCAAAAGGGAACCTGTGCTTGGCGGCAGGAGGAGGCATCTTGAAGACAGTCATTAAATTCAGTCACTGTCTCTTATACACATCTAGATGTGTATAAGAGACAATCAAGGTGAGGTGCTAGCCCTTCTAGACGGCCTAATGTTGCGGAAGGCAGCGAGGACCTCATCTGTTGTACACATCTAGATGTGTATAATACACAGGGGTTTATTAGCAATCCCCCGAATGTTCCAAACTAAAATGGAGCATTGACTACGAACTCCACTCATCAAACGCCAAATTTTGCCATTTGAGTTGCCCTCACAGCTATCAAGGGAAACAAGCCGCCTCTTTTACACTCATCTAGTGGCTGTGTCAAAGAGACAGGATCCGCTCAACATGAGTTTTATACACATTGTTGAGATGTTTATACTTTACAGGATGATAAATGGGCCGAAAGTCAGTACAAGAGCGCCATTGTATCTTGAGATTTTCTAATAAAGAGCACCTTTTTGGGTGCTTACATAAAAAAAAAAAACCTGCATTATATTAACCCAATTAAGCAATTAATTAGCTAAAATTATCATATTTAACAAGAACAAAAATATGAACACATATGAAAGAAATTAACTAAAATTTTCAATTAATTAACTAAAGTTCAAAATTTAAACGATCAAATTACCATAATTTAGAGTAAAATAACTCTACTTTACTTGACTAATCACTCATATTTTTTTCCCCTTCTGGTCGTATCACTGGCTATATTGTATTCCTCTCGTGAGCCATACTTAATTCTGACTCCTCTTTCTACTATCGTTTCACTTTTCTCAAATTCCTCAAAGTTCTCTCGATCTCCGTATCTAAATAACAACAAGGATAATTAAAAACTGAATTAAAGAAGCATAAAGAAAGAAACTTACAAATTTATTGAAGACCAAGCTTAAAGACCAAGCTTTAATTTACAAGAGAGGATGAGATTAAAGATTATTATCGAAAGCAGGAAGTAGAAAGACTGAAATATTATAAGTGGGGAGAGAAGAGAGAAGAAAGTTCTGAGTTCTAAAAACTCTGCCTTCCCTAACATTTGAAGCCTATTTATAATAAAAGAAGTTAGACTTGAAATTTTTCTTTGGACTCCGCACAGTGTTTGGATTTCAAATTTTTCTTTTGGAGTCCGACAATTTAGAAGAACTCCCTTAGAGCTTCAATTTGAAAGGAGACTTGCAGGGGAAGCATGCAAATGCATCTTTATCTTATACACATCTAGTCGTTGGAATCTAATTTTTGTGCTTCAAAAATTATTCAAAAAATTGGAAAATGTTTTCTTCTTTTTCCTTTTCTTTTTGCTTTTCCTGGAGATTTAGCATTTTCCTTTTTTGTTCCATTAGTAATGATTGTTCAATTTGAGAACAATTATATTCACATTTAGGCCACCATTTGTTCTCATGAATTCTTCTTATTTGAGGAAGAAAATATCCTGCAGCAATGCCAGTTTCCAATTTCCTTGAAAAAAGCCACGGGATACTGAATTTGGCTAGGAAGTGTAGTAATTGTCTTCCAGGAATGATGTGGATAAGAGAAATCACTCTCAAAAACCTTTTTAATTCTTTTGAATTATTTTTGAAGATCAGAAGGAAGAAAATTTTCAGGAATTACATATGATTGAAACCATCTATAGAACAACATAGGGAGAAATACCAATGTTATTTAGAATTGTAGGTTCCATACGGATCCACCAAGTATGTTTAAAATCAGCAGTATTGTAAAGAAGAACATAGGTGAATGAGTTTATACAATCCCAATAATTGAAATTGTAATTTGATTTATTAAAAAAGGATTTGAAAGAGAACACATCAGAGGAGTGTGTACTCCAATCATCAGCAGAGGAGACCATTTTAATAAACATTTTAGACATTGTGAAATAATGACCTTGGATCGTGGGTCTCCATCCAATATCACCATCTTTAATATCAACAATTTTAGTAAGATTAAGGAAGTCCGCATAAGTATGCCTGTATTTAGGAGGATCATTTGCTGTAATGAGAAAGAAAGAGCCATAATTTTTTGAAAAATATTTATTTACAATTTGAAATATATTTTGATTTATTTCATTTAATTCAATGAAAGCAATATGTCCTTTAGTTCCATTTGGTTTATAAGGCTCTTTTTCAATAGGTTTGGGAGAAGATTTTTCTTCTTCTAAAAGATTTATTCCAATAGAAGAAGTACTAGCAGGATTTGAAGCAAATCGTATGGCAGTTTTAGGTCGATTTCAGCTATTTGGAATTGATCCAAGAATAGTCATTTTGTTGAATGGAGAAATTGGATTTGAAGGAATATTTAAAGGATTTTCCACTGCTTGTAAAAAATTTAAATTTGCATTTGAATTATTTGAAGGGAGAGAGGGAAAGTTTTTTGGAGAAATTTGTCCTCCTGAATTTATTAGTCTTGTTTGTCCTGCCGCCTGAATTTGGATTGCCCTTTTGGGAGCCCCATCCACATTCAATTCATCATAATCTGAAAAGCAATTAAACACATTAATATTTTTTATTTAAATTGATAATTCATATAATTGTTTTATTCTTAAATGATATGCTTTTGTGAAATATTTTATTTCTTCTTGTTCTTCATTATATATATTAGTTTCCTGCCATGGAAAGAGCTTGACTCGTTTCTTGGCAACCAAGAATATTTATTTTTGTGGCCTTCAAATGGAACGTGGCCTTGCTACCAAGTATTTGCCATAGCTAAAGGAGCGAACCATTCACTTTCATACTTTTCATACCAATGCCCTTTCTTCTTGCATCTTTACTCTTTTATCACCATTCACTTCCCGATACTCTATGCTAATCTCTTGATTCTTTTCCATGTCATTACCAATATCAGGTGGCTTTTCTTTCAAGGTATCCTTCTCTTTATCCCCCATCTTAGGTTTCTTGTCTTCATCAACTTTGGATTTATCATCCTTGAACCTGTTGTACAAAAGAATCAAGTGAATGTTTGGCACAACATTTTTTAAAAATTGGAACATTTTCTTGTGATTCCAAAACATAAATTCAACAATTTAATTTTCAATTTGAAATGTCAACTCCCCTTGATTCATATCAATCATTGCATATGCGATTGATAGAAAAGGTCTCCCCGAAATCAAAGGCATCTTGGAATTTTTTCCCGTCTCGAGCACACATCCATCTGAAAGATGAGTTTATCCATTTGCACTGACTACGTCTTCCAATAGGCCTTTAGGTCTTCGTTCGAACATATCTACCAATTCAAGGGTGATTTTCGTTGGCTTTGCATTTGTTCTCCCCAATTTATCAAAGGTTGCTTTGGGCATCACATTTGGGCTTGCACCTAAGTCACGCCAGACTCAGTGTGTAACCTGCAATATTCACCGGCATTGAGAAACAACCAGGATCTTTTAACATAGATGGCAACTCTTTTTGCACTATTGCACCACATTTTGCGTTCAGAGAAAACCCTTTCTCCACTATCCCACTTTCTCTCTCCTTAAAAAATCGGGCATAGTGGGTATCTTTGTGAGTGCTTCAATTAAGGGAAAATTAATTCGGAGTTTTTTGTACAGCTCAAGGAATTAGTTGAATTGCTTTTCTTTGTCCACCTTGCTTGGGTCAATCAATCTTTGAGGAAATGTTATCTTCACCAAATAGTGTAAAGGCAAAGGTTTTTCAATTTGTTTGTTCTTTCATTCTTTCTTCTTCTGAGATTGGATTTCATCTTCTTCATTACCCATTTCTTCATCACTTTTGACCTCACTTTGATTTTCGATTACCTTGGATTTTTGAGTGTCCACACTTCCTTTTCAACTTTTTGCTCACCTCTTTTAGCATGTAGAAGATGAAGCTTGGTTTTGATAGTTTGACTATTGAAAGTTTGATTGATGATGGGCATTTTGTGAGCTTTGACCACCCCATGAAAAAGTGAGGCGGTTCCTCCAAGAAAAGGTAAAAGTAATACCATACATTTTAGGAGGATTCCTTGAGGAAGATGATTGGTTGGATACGTAGTTCATTTGCTTATTATACCACTCATGGATGCTTCGCATTGGCCATTCATATGATTGCCGGCACAAAAATTAGATTCCAACGACCCTTAAGAAGATAAAGATGCATTTGCAGTGCTTCCCCTGCAAGATTTTCCAAAGCTCTAGCCAAGTTTGTCATCATATTCATCATCATACCATGTTGAGCCAAAATTGCATTACTTTAATAGTTCAAATGCATTACCTCTCCTTGAGATTGATTTTGTTGTGCACTGTCTTGTGCATTGGATGGAGCTATGAGCCGTGCTGGTTTGATATTCTAGCTCCCAAAATGCAGTCTAGGCAGAACATGGGTTTAGCACCCTGTAAACTAACAGAAAAAGGGCTTGCCCGCTCTAGTACTTTTATGCTGTACTATTGAGCAATCTTTGTCCTTCCTCCAGTGTTTTAAATGACAATGATCCTCCTGCCGAAGCACCTATAATAGACTTTTTCTCTTGATAAAGTCTACTGTGGAACATTTTCATTTGAAGCCACAAAGGAATAGTGTGGTATGGACACCTTCTAAGAAGTTCTTTGAATCACTCTGAAGCTTCACTTAGACCCTCTCCTATATCATTCTTGAAAGATGTTATCTCATTCCTTCGCCTTGAGCTCTTAGATGGGGGAAAGTACTTTGCCAGAAATTCTTGTCCAAGCTCGTTCCATGTTGTGAATGTCCCTTACTCGTGTGATTGGAGAATCACCATTTTGCCCAATCCCTTAATAAAAAAAGAAATACTCTCATGCGAACACAATATGAGGGAACCCTATTGAACTTAAAACTATCCAAGACTTCCTCAAAGTTCTTCACTGGGATCATCCCAAAACATTGCTTGAGTTGTAACATTTGAATAAATGCGGTCTTCATCTTGAAATTATTGGCTTGAATCAGCATTCTTGCTATACATGAATTTGCTCCTTTCGAAATTTGGCATAGCATAATCTCGGAGTGGCCTACCATTTGAATGAAATCCATTACCCACTTCTCCATTACCAATTCCATTGGCTCCTATCCCATTTCCAAGACCTTCGTATCTGTTGTCACCTATAACTTCTTCATTATCATCCATCCTTACACTTTCGTTGAGACCCCCTAGCATTGTTTTGTGAATTTGCGATTTTGAGCTTCTCTAATTCTTTTGAACATGTTTCTCCTTTCTAAGCCTTTTTAATTATCTTTCGCAATCCTAATCAAGACGAATGTAATTCTTCTTCTTCGTCGCATACCATGCATTACAAAAACAAATAAAACCAAGTCAACTTTAGGTGATAATTTCACCACAAACAAATATTGATTCATAAACAAGAAAAACAACAACTATTGTAAACTAAAACTAACAAATAAAAAAAGTGTCTTATCTGGTATGATTCATAAGGTTCTAATGGTGCCATTACCCAAACAATCGCAGCAATGGCGCCAAAAACTTGTTGAGTGGTTTGTTTGTGATGTGATTGAAAATCGAAAACTCACATTACATCCAATAAAATTAACTCAATCAATACCAGATTCACCCACACGCTCACAAGTATACGAGGTGGTTTTATAGTTAGGGTGTGTTAGTATTTTTCCCTCAAGGATTGGGGTGTAATAACTACATGACTTAAGAATCTTTGCACTAGTTAGACAAAATCACCAATAGTTTTGATACTAAACTACTAGCTTAACAATGATAACAAGTAATTAAACACTATTCAAACTAATTAAATTAAGAAAGAAATTAAGAGTCTAATCTAAGAAAATAGTTAAAATTACTCTAAGAATGGAATTAACATTTATCTAATAAAGCAAGTGAAAAGTAAATTAAGAAAGACAATTAAAATTAATCTCGGAGAGATTAATAAAAACCATTAAACTAATTTTATCTAAGAAAGCATTAATTAAAGTAGAGAATTGGGAAAAGTTGATTTTAAACTAAATTCATAAATTTAAAAAATGACCTAAAATTTAAACTAAAACTAAAACTTTTTAGTTTTTAAAGAGATTTTTATAAAATCCCACTAAATTCTAAAGGATTTAAAGCAAGAAATTAAAGTTTAAATTGGAAATCACTCAATGTAGCAAGAATAAGATGAACTTTCTAGGAAATCTAGCTTTTTTACCTACTATGGATTGCAAAGAAATTTAAATGAAAAGCAAGTAAAAATTATATCTGCTTGTAGCTAAAAGAAAGCGTATTAAAATTAACTAAGAAAGATTAGTACTTGCTCAGAATTTCAAGAGTAGATCTAAGATGAAATTAAAGAGAACATTTTAATTAAAAGAAAAGTTGAGAGTTAAGCTACACTAAACTAACTCTAAAACTACAATTTACCACCAACACTTATACTGTGTTCTTCAATATAGTATAAGAGTAGATTTAAAAAGTTGTTTCCACCAAAAGATTACAAGTGGTAAAATTTTAAACAGTTGGACGCGTGCCCATACCATGGTATCGTTTTTTGTACTGAAGTCGATACCATATTATGGAACTCTAAAATTTTCTTTTAATTTTTCTTTGGTGCCGCTTAATCGTTTCTCAGTGCAAAATTGTTATTACGGGATGGATGGAGTCCTTCCTGACAACCTTGAATTTTTCTTTTCACCCATCATCCACTTGAATCTTCTATTTTATGCTGCATACCCTTTTTTATTTATACCTGCAAAATACCATAATTATACAAAAATTATCATTAAATTCAAAATATTTACACAAAATGCGAATGCCAATGTTAAATGACGAGGAAACCAAATAAAAACATGCAAATCCAACCTAAAACTTGAAAATAACTAACAAAATACTAGGATAATTATGTAAAATAACTCTAATTTTCTAGAGTTTTCTAGAGTTACCAACCACTATTAAAGGTAAAGCTTCACAACAGTGCTCGCACCTAGAAGATTCAAGGAGAAGGTCGTCTCATGTAGATGATTCAAAGCAAAATGTCCTCGCATGTAGAAGATTCAAGGGAGAAGTCATCATCATTACTGTTCATTTTGTGTCCACTAAGATTTGGTGACATTTGTATAGACGAAAGTTGTTCAAGCCTTCATATCTGCATTGGGAGAAAGGATTAACACTTTGTCAGAGCTTGCCAAGATTAACATGAAAAGTTAAAAAGGATTCGGAATGTCTTTGATGTTATGGCTAAAAGAAATATGAAAAGAGCTCAAGCAAGCCAAGTTGATAGTTGGAGATGTAAATCTATGATTGCACTGATAAAAGTGAAGTAAAAGTTGCATTAGGATGTAATGTTTTTGAAGCTGTGATGTCGACGGCTGGCTGCAGAAATAACAGGTGCTCATAACTTAAGATATTTATGTACTGCTATCACGTGTTAAAGAATGGATGCTGGAGTGTTTAAGAAGAACAAAAGTTGTTTTGCATGCCTTTACGAGTTAATTGAAGTTATGAGCAATTGAACTATTATTTTCTTGTGAAGATTTATGTGTTTAAGTTTGTAAATTGATGTAGAAGTGTTGTGTTCTAATGTCGGGGACCTAACAATATTTAGAAGATCAAGCGATTTTAGGCGAGATGCATAGATCTGGTTGGGATTGCGAATATGGAGAAAATGTTAGCAGTTATTCGGAAAGGGTAATTAGTTCACAATAGCACAGGATAGTTGGCAGATGGAAATGTGGTCACTGTAGAAGATATTGACTACCAATGAGAAATATGCTAGTATGATGTTTGAACTTATAATGTGATGCAGAAATTTGTGGAAGGGATTTGTTCATTTCAATACTTTTATGTGAAAAAAAGGTAGTAAATAAATAAAGGTCGCAAGACAATTACAATTAACAAATTTAACAGATTAGTTACCCAATCAAACGAGTAATTTTAATATAAGCTTAAAAGTATTACAACTGGAAGTGATGTTACAACAAATGTAAAGGTTCAACTAATGTGGTGCAAATTTAGGAAATGACTAGGATGTGGGAATTATGATAAAAGGTGAAAGTTAGTTAAATCTTTGTTGTATATTGCAAGTTTAGTTGTCAAATGGCGAGAAAACCAATATTTATTTTTTTGGCCAACACCCAATCGGGTGGAGTTTATTTAAGAAATCAAACTTTACAATGTCTTATATAAGGGCATTCTTGAGTATCCAAGCATATCAATCCTTTGATGGATAAAGGGATTGTGTCCTGGTTATACTCTAGATAGAAAGGGTTAATTGTGCCCTCATTTGCTAGACTATCCACTACTTGATTAGCAACTCTAAATACATGGGAAAATCTATAATTCCCTATCTAAAGAGAATGCTTTAATAAATTTCCAATGCTGGCCAATGCTCCATGATGGCTTTGCTCGACCATTCACTATGTTCACTAAGGTTAGGGAGTCTAGCTCTACTTCTATGGCCGAAAGCTGTAATGTTGCACAAACCTTAAGACCATCAACTAAGGAGGACACTTCAGCTTGCAAGTTGGATTGTAGATTATAGTAATTTCTATATGTTTTGATTAGGTTCCCATGATGGTCTCTAATGACTCAGCCACCAGCTACAAATCCCAGGTTTCCTTTTGAGGCTCCATCAACATTTAGCTTCGCAATCCCGCAAGGTCTCTTATAATCTTCTTGACTGCCAAGGCTTTCCTCGGCTTTGTGATGAGTATTTGACGACAAATGTGCTGGGTTAAAAAAAGATCATTAGCTTATACTAGTCGTATGAAATGGATGAATTTTGGAAATGTTTCTCAAGTGGGAGCATATGTTTGTCATATACGCTGAGGTGTGATGAAAAGGCCTTCAAAAATTGCCATGACCTTGATTTCCATACAAACCGGTATATCAAGCAAGGAATGATTTTGTGAATAGCCGCGAGAGTTGACGAAGGAGAATCATAACACCACGAGGAATTTAGTTTTTCCATAGTTGTAGAGGCTGGGAGGAAGAGCACTTCAAGCCATGATTCAAAGTAGGACCAAATTTGGTTGGTGGATTCGCACCCTACAAAAAGTTGATCCAAGGTTTCTTGTCTATTACAAAAGGATCATTTTGAAGCCAAGAAAACTCCAAAGCTGATTATCATGTCATCAAGTGGGAGTCCTCTATTTAGAAGGCGCCACATGAAGATGGAAATCTTGAGTTGCAATCTATCATCCCAAATCATTTTTCTTGAGAGATAGACACTTGAGTAGAGAAGGTTGACGATACTGAAAATTTGCAATGTGTTGAAGGGGTCCACACTGGTTCATTCGACTCACTTGTCATTTTGGGGGTTCTCTCGTGAAAAAGCTGCCTCAATTTCTCGAGTTCTTCATTTGAGTTGAGTAATGCCCACTTAAGATTGAGAGATTCCAGCCGTTTGGAGACCACACATGAGCAATAGTTAGACTTGGATCAAATACTTGGCTAACTACATGGAATAAGGGGGTCTTGAGACAGCCAAGGATCAAACCAAAACGAAGATTGTCCATTCCGTATTAGGAACAGAAAACCTTTTTCTACGTTCTCATGACTTTTAAGCATACACTTCCGTATATACGAATCTTCGGGCCCCTCTTTTATCAAGTATGGATGGGAGTGACAATACCTTGCATGCATGAATTTTGCACCAAAGGGAGTTACCTTTTCTGAACTTCCACCATAGTTTAATACTAACTCCATTGGACAAATCTGAAAGGGAGGTGATGCCAATTCCATTTACAGTACTTGGCTTACCTATTGCATTCCATGAAACCCAATGGTGCTTATATTCTGAATCCTTAGTGCCCAAAAAAAATTTTGCAAATTGCATCTCAAAATCCTTGATGACAGCTTTTGGAGGTTTGGAGGACTAAGAAAAGGTATATTGGAATGCTACTAAGAACGTGCTTGATAAAATTAACTTGCCTTCAGGAGAGAGGAATTTGGTTTGCCATCCAGCTAATCTAGAAGTAATTTTCTCAAGCATCGGTTGGAAAAGAGCTCTTCTTCTTTTCTTTTTTTTTTTTTGCTTTTTGAATAGGGCAGCCAAGATACGTAAAAGGAAAATACTTTTTCATGAAGCCTATTTGGGATTGAATCATCCTTACCTTGGATAATAGAGCCTTTTTGGGCATGAAGAATGAGCTTTTAGGCTTGTTGATGAGCTGACCAGAAGAACCTTCAAACTGGGTAAGGAATGTTATGAGATTTCTAATTGACATGACCTCTGTTTTGTGAAGATGACTATATTATCTGCAAATGACAAATGAGTGATTGGCGGGCATTTCCTAGGGAGTGCCTAATCTGAGATTGTCCTTGCCAGATATTGAACTCTTAGTCCCATGCAGTTGTCTCCATTGTGATTATGAAAAGGAGAGGCGAAAGGGGGTCTCCTTCATGAATGCCTTTTGAGGATTTAAAATATCCTTTCGGGGCACCGTTGATGAGGATGGAGAACCAGCAATTTTCCAGCATGTTTTTCAAGATTGCAATCCAATTTTAGGTGAAGCCAAGCTTGCTTATGATGGCATAATGAAAAGGCCAGGAGAGTCGGTCAAAACCCTTTGCTAGTCGAGCTTGAAAATGATGTTGCCTCCTTTAGTTTTCCTATTTATGAACTCAATTAGTTCCTGGACGAGCAATATGTTATCAATGATTTCTTTGCCTTGTACGTAAGCCACCTACTCCTAAGAGATAATATTTAGCAGCACTAAAGATAATCTGCTAGCCAAAATTTTTGTACAGGTCTTATTGAAAAATGTAGTAAGACTAATGGGTCTAAAATCATTAAAGGTGGAGGGATTAACAGATTTTGGTATTTTTGCAATAAGAGTATCTTGTAAGGCTCTAGGAAGCACATCTCTTTTGAAAAAGAAGCCTTCACGGCATTATGAAGATCATTTTGGAAAATGTCCCAGTAGGTGGTGAAAAAGACTTAATTATAGCCATCAATTCCAGCTGCTTCATCGGGATTTAGGGCGAATGTTGCTTCCTTAAGCTCACCCGTGGATGGCTCTGCTAGCAATGAATCATTGTCTTCTTGCGTGATTACTTTTGTGATAGTGTTCAACATGGCTTGATTGATGTCCAAGCAGCTTATAGCCATTAAGAGGTTGTTGAAGTAGCTTACTCCCTTTGCTTCAATAAGTTGCCTATCTTTAGTTAAAGCCCTATTCACCTTTATCTTTGAAATGCATAATTTGTGTCGTTTAGCCAAGAGTGATGAGTGGAAGAATTTAGAGTTTTGATCACCTTCTTTGAGCCATTTTCATTCCTAATTTTTGTCTCCAAAAATTTTCTTCTTCAGCAAGGCACTTGACATGAAGAGGTTGTGCATGGGCTAGTTCGATTTGGTTGGGCTGATTCGGCTGGAACAAATAGTTGAGTGTTCAGACTGTTTGACATGTTGCTCAGCCTTTCTCACTTTGTCAAAAATGTTGCCAAAAATGGTATGACTCCAATTTCATAATTATGTCTTTAATCTTTTGAGTTTTGAGGCTAAAATTCCAAGTGGGCTACCCAAAAAATCCAGCGGCTAATTATTTTCTACAACCTGCAAGAAGTTAGAGTGGTTAGTCCAAGCATTTTGAAAGTAGAACTGCTTTGGTCCAGACATCACATTAGTATGAGTTTTGAGAAAGAGCAGAAAATGGTCTGAACATGTCTTGGGCAAATATTCTAGCATGATATACTGGAAAGCCGAGATGAATGTGTGGCTGCAAACATATCTGTCAAGTCTTTTCCATACTAAGTTGCCAAACCTGTTACCTCTCCATGTGAATTTGCAACCTTGATATGCAATGGTCATCAGTCCATAATCAAGTAGGTAGTCATTGAAGTCCTTTAAAGCAATCCAAGGAAGAATAGCCCTTGTACTTAGCTAATGTGTATAAGTGGTTAGAAATTACGTTGAAGTCGCCTCCCACTAACCACGGGTTAGATGATTGCATAGCTCGGAGCTGATGCCATAGACTTTTAGTGCTCTTGGCATAAATGAAAGTGGCAAACACATCACTTTGAATTGGCTACAAGAAATGGAGACATGTCAGCATGAGCTGGACCGAATTTGGTAAAACTAAGTTGACAAAAGTTTTATTCCAGAAAATCCAAATCTTTTCATGAGGGTTCGAATTGTAGCTGTCAAACCCTAATCTCCCGGCAAAGAAAAAGATCCTCTCTTTGTCTACCATTGGTTCTAACAAAGAAAGGAGTTTTATTTTGTGTTCCTTTATTAACAACTCAAGTCTTCGAATTGAGGGTTTCTTATTTATCCCTCTTATGTTCGACACTAGAATACTATCCATATTAATTGGCAAGGGAGGAAGGTAGTTTGGACAGCCTCGTTCTCATGATTCGAGACATGTTGTAAGTTCTTTCCTTCTACTCTTTTTCTTTGGTGTTGACTTAATTTCTTGATTGTTTGCCCAGTGTCTTCTGATCCTGTGGCGGTGAAGCTGCTTCAACTCGTTCAGAGTTGTTGTCCGAGAATTCGCAAGGAAGTTCCTCCATTATTCGGACATGTGATAAGGCTAAATCATCTTTGGTAGTAACTTGAGTTGTCATAGCGTGAAGAAAATTTGGGGGATTTGGTTTTCTCCTTTGAATAAGTCAAGAAAATTTGGTTTGAATTTGCTAGCTCCAAATTTGTTGCAATCAAGTTTGAATTTGTCAATTGACAGATGAGGGATTTCATCTTCGAATTTTCTGGTTTGTTGGAGGTGTTGTAACAACCCCACCATCCAAGGAATTCGAAATTTGAATTTCCTGGTTTGTCGGGGGTGTTGTAACCGCAAGAGATTGAGAAGTTGGTGGCTCCTCTGCTGTGTTGACCTCTACCACCACATTTTTTGCTGGAATTTCTACATTGGCTTGGCCTTGAGGTTGTGTTTCTTCCATGGTTTGGACAATGTGGTGCTTTGAGTGATGCTCCTTGGAAACTCTCGAGGGCCAGCTCCATGATGATTTTTATTTGCCATTGAGATGTGGACTTCTTCATGGGCTGAGTAGTCCCTTTAGCCAAGATTTGGTCCTGCTGTTTTGTTATCTTTGCTGCTCCCATTTTACAATCTACCATGTGATGACCAATTTTGTTACATTTAGTGCTGTAGGATGGGAGATTGACGTATAAGATTGTTTGCCATCTTCCACCGTCTTCTACCCCTAACCATAGTCTTGTTGGGAGGATTGCTAAGAGGTTCATTTCTACGCAAACTTTGGCCGTGTTGGGGCGTGTGAACTTTTTCGTAGCTGTCTTTAGTTTTAATGGAGTACCCATAGCTTGTGCTAGGCTAAAGATCGCGTGTTTAGTGAAAAATACAGCCGGTAGACCTTCAAAACTGATCCATATAGGGACTATCGAAGGCTCTATATCTGGTGTAAAAATAGGATGCCACTTTAGAATGCGTATTTAATGATCCATTGATGAACCAAACATTCTTGATCTAGCAACGCAAGTAGTCCTCCTCTAGAGAAAACAGAATCAGAATGTGTTTATAGTCAAGGAAGCCAACTGTGTAGTTACTCTTGAAGGCGATTGTTTGGAAATTCTTTCTCACCGTTTCCATGTTTGGCTTACCTCGTGGAAAGCTACCCACCAGTAGGAGCTACCAGCTTTTGGACTTCTTCGGTAAAGAAAATTGCTGGTTCCCTTTTGAAGGTTTGAAGGCTCTTTAATGGTTGATTTGGAAGATCTTGTTCAGTGGTTTTTTGTTTGCCCATAAGAGCCTCAATAAAGGAGAGTGGGTGCCCTTCAACTGTGGGCTGAAGGGCATTCAAGGCAACCATAGCCTAATTGCAAGCTTAGGATTTTTTAGAGAGAGAGGCCTGTAGAGAGAAGGAGAAGAGTTTTCTGAGATTACCAATATAATTTGTTTGCATCTACGTATGGCAGGACAACAAAATATGAATTATGTTACATTAAGATAGGTTGACTAAGTACTTGTTGCAGGCAGAGTATACTAGTAGTTCCTCAACTGCAATGGTTAAGGATGTGATCAATAGGCTCAACGAAGAGCAAAAAATCGTTGTGAATATAATCAAAATTCATTGTTGAAGATGCACGCCATTAATCTTGATGAAGAATTTGATTCATGGTTGGTAAACAATGTCAATGTGGATCATATTTGTTCGAATATGCATTGGTAATCAGTGAATAAGCGTCCAATTGGTGTTGAGTTCTTATTCGGTTTAAAAAGTGATAGTCTTGAAGTTCAAGGGGATTTTGTGTAAGATGGCTTGGATACAATGGCATTCAAAGAAATGAATGTGGAAAGCAATGGCGGTGGCATAGTTTGAGTAAACTATTGTAGGAGTCTTTTTAACATAATGAGTTGAGGGGATGAGTTCAATGTGAAATTTGTTCTTTTGTTATTGGTAGGGTATTGTGCAATCAAGAAACTTTCATTAGTAGATCATTGCTGCATGTGTTCTGTTTCGAATTTAGATAATTTCTTATTTTATAAATTGTCCAAATACGTACATGACAACCTTGTAAGTGGTATAAGAAGGAGACGCGAGCAACATGTAGGTGGAGTTGGGGGATGTGTTCTTTTTCTTATGGTAGCTTTAACAACAATGAACTATGTATATTTATTTACTTTGAAATTGGTGTTCTACAGGTCTTTTATCTACAGACTGATGGCTTGCTAGAGACAAACTTGAAGAAAAGTACAGAGGCTAGGATTGGGGAATATGAAAGAATTTGTGCCTTTAAGGGTTAAAAAGGCAATGTCATTGCACCAGAAGTATTCCAAAAGCAACTCGAAGATGTAAAGAGAGCTATGGTTCATTTGCAGGTGACTAATTTGGCATTGGTACCCACTAAGAGACAGTATTAATGTCCAATAAAGAAGACATCATACATTATAGCTTAATTGCGAGAGGCGCACAAAGTCACCTGCAAATTAATTCAGATGGAATGGGTACACTTCAACATTACAAGGCAAAGTCATGTGAGAAAGAAGATGAAGGAGAGAGTGATGAGACACTTGAAAAACATGATTTGTCCAAATTGGTAGAAGCAGCATGCAGTAAACCTGTTTTAGAGGGAATGATAAAGAATATGAAAATTTCAAAGGCAGATGATGCAGGAGAATATTCCGCACTAGTGAGCGAAAATGTGAGCGTTCAGATGTCTTGTTACAAGGATTCTAAGCTAAGTGTAGATGTAGAAATTAAATCAGTAAAGACGTGCAATTGTTTATTGACTTGTCATCAGAAATCATGGAAATTAGATTGAACAATGGTATGAAATTGGAAAACCTGAAAGTGTATTCTAAACATAATGTACGGATAGAAAAAGGTAGAATGCATTTGAGCTCAAGAGTGAAGCGAATGTATTTGGTATAAGAAAAGGCATCCTGTTTCTCCGCTGTATCCCCTGTAAAATTTTATAATAGGAAAGGGGTTAAGAAAACACAGGTTTACAGTGGTAAGAAGCTTGTGGAGATAAATAAAATGGAAAACCATCGATGTGTGGCTGTTGCTTACATACAATGACAACGACAGATTGTAAGTGGATAAAATTCATATTTTGGCTTGTGTCGTGGATATTATGTCGTATTTAATTGCAATAATCGAAATTAATATCCAGAGGCATGATATATTATAACTGCAGTTATAGTTATACGTATGTTGTAACCAGAGGTTGCACACATATCTCTGTACCTATAGATGGCGAGCGGGAGAGTGTGACCCAACTCCATGGTAACATGATTTTTAGTATGCGATGAGAACCTTGCGGGCTAGGAAGTTTTATCCATATCTACCTATCCACCTTTTGTATTTACCTACTTTATTTTAAGTATGTTTTCTTTAGGAACTATAAGCTGTGAATGGATGTTTTTTTATTGAGACGGCAACAGATAATGGGTGGTTTATTAAATGCAGCACGATGTCATAATGAACAAAAGTTTAGAATAACTATTTTTAGTTATATTATAGCATCTTCTGTTTGAAGTGTGTAGATAACTATCCCAATGTAGAAGGCAGACCACTGGTACCCATTCATTATTGAAATGCTAGCAAGGCAGGTTGTGATATTTGATACAATAAGGGGAGGGAAAATAAAAGATATGATTAGGCACGAGGTTGTTGTTAATGTGGTGAGTAGTTTTTCTAAGTGGTGAAGCATGTTCTTGTAATTACATGTATGTCGATTTTTGTGTTGGAGTGATGGTATAATTTGGAACCAGTTTGGTCGCATATAGGATGCTCTCATTTTGTTATGGTATAAAATCGAAATCTAGGTTGGGAAAATTCAAATTAGAAGTAGATAAAAAATGTCCTCTGTAAATTGGAACATAATATGGTATGCCATCCCTTGTGCTTGTTTTGTCAGGTTTTATGTGTGTGGCTGCGAGTTAGTATTAACAGTGGTATTAGATCATTGAATGATACGACAGGTCAGATTATGGTATTGAAGTGTTAAAGTACATCGAGTTTTGCTCAACGTGATTTGATACTTAAGAGTTGAACATTATGAAGCTAGGTAGTGAACCGTTCATGGATAAAGGTAACATGTTGTGAGATAGTTTTCTTCCAATTTTTCAGCTTTGCAAACATGAATGAACGAGTCATGCATTGAGTTGAGTCGTAAATACATCAAAAGTTGTTTTTCGAAAGCGTTGAAACAAAGCTCATGCATTTTAAAAATTTATTACAAAAATGGTGGAGAATTTTGTTTGTTGCTATATTTGTGTTTGTTGGTAGCAAGGGAACTTTTCGGATGAATGCAGGTGTGGGAATTTTGGAAGAGTAGTGTACTCATTTCCTCAATTTTTTTATAGATATGATTGTGGGAAAAAAGAAGGACCAATGTACCCATATTCTATACAAAGTTGTATTTTTTTTTTTGTTATTAGTAAGAAAAGAAGGTACATTAAGTATTTGAGTTACCTAGGTTGTGAAATGTTTATCAAATGTATTAATGGGCTACCAATCCAATATATCATGGACGGTTATATAATAGCTCAACATATTCCTGTCGAATGTGCCATTAAAGAAAGGGAAAAAAAGCCTGCTGCAAAATACAATGAAGGATATTGCAAGCTGAATGAAGAAATATGGACAATATTAGGTAAAGATGTGACTCTAGTTCACATGTATTTGGGAAGAAAGCTGACAGTAGTTGCTAGAGGTATATTAAAGGGATGAAGGCCTTTAAACTTGGTAGTCTTACAATTTTCCTTGTAATGCTAGCACTATTTTAGGTCTCATACCAGTGAGTAAATTTTAAATGGCTACCCATGGATCATTATCCAACACACGACTCTGGTGGCCTCAAATGTAGTACACTTGCGGTGCTGGTGTTTGAGGAATGCAAATTGCACGCTCAAACCCCTTAAACAAAGGAAGTCACTACTTCTGTTTTCCAGTGAATGATGTAAGTGGTTGTATTTCCCTAGCATAACTCTCTAGTGATCGTGTCATAGTCATGCAAAATTGTAAAAATTGCTGATTACTTTTTTTTCGTTTGATTATTGGAAGTGCGATACATTTGATAAGTGGTGTGACCAGTATTTTTATGAATTCAGGAACCCTGAATCTACAATGCAAAATGGTTCAGCTAATTTGACATATGTTTCTGCTACGACTCCAGTGGTTTTTTCATCCATGAAACACCTTATAGTACAGGGTGGAAAATGTTTGCTTTATAGAGTTGTAGATGCATCAAGAATGAAATTAGTGTTGTGAAAAAAATGGTCATTGCAATTGCTATTCAGATGTGAAAGTTATTGATATTTTTTAAGCTATAATGTATGATGTCTTCTTGTATTGGTAATGGATGTTTTCATTTCTTGCACTTAATACAACAAAAAATATGTGTAATTCCATGTAAATCATTATATTGTTTTTAGTTGTGTAATGTTTATTTAAAACGGCTTGTTATTATTTGTCAAAACAAAAAATGTAGCAACAAAACTACTTAATATTAACGGAGTAAAACCAATTGGGATCCAAGAAAAAGGAGGGAAGAAGAAGAACTAGGCATGCATTGCTAATATTGCCCACACAAGATCACACCCAAAATCAAATAAAAAGTAGTGGACAAAATACAAAAGTAGAAACAAAAAAACCATATTAATTACCGCAATGCCAAGGCTAGTAGAAACACCATAAAATGGCACCCCATATTTGTATGCTTAATGCAATCTACCATGCAAGAAACTCCATGGTTGATGCATAGTGAAGGTCCTCTGTTTCAATTGTTGCGTCAAGGGCCAAAAAAATGAATTGTACCTCAACTTGGAAACAACAAAGGGTGGATTGCTAAGGTGTTGATGCAGTTCTATTTTGGCATATACTTTTGACGTGACCCGAAATACCATGGAATCAGTTGCAGAAGGTCAAAATTGATATCAATTACCGCAAAGCCGTTGAATCCCTGCTTAGTCATGAAGTTTACAAAGGCCAGCCACTGAAATCCGCTTCAATGATAACCCATACATGTACGTCGTATGTGTTATGGGTAATGAGAAAGTCATCATTGAATTGGTGTGTTGATATCAACAACAAATTTTATGTCATGACACCTAAGGCAGTCAGTTTAGGAATATAAGGCGATGGTTTTTGATATTTTCTACCACTATGGTGAATCTTGGCAGCCCTATTAAGGTTTGGCAGCTCAATACTCACGGTAGGAATTATGCCCATTCTGCCTAAAAGTTGGTCCTAGTTACTCTACTCTTCGGGACGGAGTGGAAGAAGAGAAGGGATTCTCGAACGCGGAAAAAGGATCCAATAAATTCACGTGAATCTTAGCAATCATTTGGTCTGATTCTACATATTGATCATTTTGAAATGCGTCCCATGCCGAAATATCGCAAGTACCACCTTGTCCTTGGCCGTCACACAAAAAACTATAACCGAAATTATTTTTCTCTAGAATTCAAGGGGATCAAATAGATAAGGACCCTTCACTCATGGTGGCTCAATTATAGCCCTTCTACCCTTGTTGGCGTTCTTCACAAGATAATTCCCTCCATTGTTTTCTGGAACCTCTGGAAAACTAGAAATTTGACTAAATACGAAGATACGTCTCTCACTCCAAAATTAATAATTGCCAATGTACTTGCTGAGTTGAGATTTATCCTTGAAGCGTTTCTATTGGATGTTACTTGTTCGTGTGATTTGAGTTGGTTGTCTTAATCTTTTCTCTCTACCTCAATAACAACCAAGCCTAAACTGTTCCAAAGGTTTAATTGCTTTACCTTACTCTATTGTTCAATTATGATTCATGGCTATTCATCTAATTTTTGTTCCTCTATTCAAACCATGAATCACTAAATTCTTTAGGGTTTGTGTACGGGTAATATAATTTTTGATAAGTAATCAAATCGATTACTTACCAAAAGATTACATTAATTGGGCAATCTATTAATATAAATCAATAATTTTGGAGAGTAATTAACTCTACATTTGGTTAGGTTAGAGGAGGTAATACGATCCGCTGATCGTTCGTCATAGACCCGTATTAATTGTTAGATTAATCTAATTTGAGATCAAGGTGGTGGGACTAGTTAATTAGTTCATAATAATTTCATACAGATAAGAATCGAATTTGTTAATCTAGAACATAGAGGCCTATGTCCTTGGGCAATTGGTTTGATAGGGTTCAATTGTTGAATGTTTCGGGATTGAATTGACTAATGGAAATTGAATTTCTATGAGATATAATTGGACCAATTGACTTGAACTTTGATTAACCGGTGAAAATTTCTATCCTAGTTCCTAACAAAGCCCACTTTCTCCTCATTTGAAAAACTTTTTCTTTTCATTACTTTTCATCATTTTTCTACAGTATTTAAATTTTTAGTTATTTTATTTTGCATTTTAATTCCAAATCTTAAAAACATCCAAATCGATCGACTAGATAGAAATTAGCTTGGAATCTCGGTACTTGGCTACACAATATTCATGGGAACAATCCTTATTCACTCTACTACATTGATATCATGCACTTGCGAGTATTAGTAGAAAGTTATGAAATAGGTAAACTTGACTTTTACAACACATCAAGCTTCTAGACACTATTTCTAGGGACTACTATTTTAGACAATATTCAGACCCTAAGAAAATTCAAAATTTAGAATTTAATTTTCTTTTTTCTTTTTACTATTTTCCTTACATTAGTTCTCCATTTAACTGTTCCATTGGCAATTTGCTTATAAATTGGTGCGTGTAATCACTTCTGTTTATTTTATAAGATTATGCACAGATCTGGACGAGTTCTTATTGGGTTTGATCTCTAGATCTAGAGATTGAAAGAACATTTCAGCATTCACAGAAGCTAACATGATAACTGGAATATCAGGCAAAATCATGCATGGCAAAAGAGAGAGTTCCTAACTGGCTTGTAATACACTTGGAAGACTAAAGTGTCGAAAATAATGGCCTAATGGTGAGTTTGTGGATAATGGTCAGGATACATCTATTCAAAATAACCGACCATTAGGAGACTACACACAGCCAACCTATGGGGTATCGCAATTCAGCATCGTACTACTTTCCATGTAAGCCAATAATTTTTACATCAAAAGTAAACTCATATTATTTTGCAGCAATATGCAAGGTTTTTGAGACTGCATAGTAAGGTTCCGAATCAGCACTTGATCAATCTTGAGGAAGTGTGTGACACTTACAAACAAAATGGTGTATCATTAGATGCGTTCAAGCTGAGGCTATTAACCTTCTCATGAAGGGATAAGGCTAAATTATAATTGTAGAGTTATAAGTAGGGTCATTTACCAATTGAAAGAGATTTTTCCTGTTGGCTCAAACATTTACAACAAAGTATTTCTTGTCTTCAAAAATAGCCAAGCTAAGAAACGATATTACGTCTTTCAACCAACAATTTGGGGAGAATCTTAGTGAAGCTTGATAGAGGTGCAATAATTTTTTGAATAAATGTCCACATCATGGGAGACCATTATGGATGCAAAAAGAGATCTTCATACAAATATGGGTTGCTGTATCATGTTTCATGAGTAGCCTTGATTCTTCAGCCAATGGGTCATTTATGCTGAACAAGACACTTGAAAAGGTGCAGGAGCTTCAAGACAAGGTGTCCAATAACTACTTCAAATCATCTGCAACACAAGCCCAAGAAAAACGAAGAAGAGTACATCAATTAAGAACTTTCGATGCAATGCTTGCTAAGCACAACCTTTTGGTAGGGCAAACAGCAACCTTAGCAAAACAACTTGAGGGGATGAAAGTTAATCTAGTGGCTAAATCACAGCCACTTGTTTGTGACTTTTGCTTAGTTGATTACCCAAATAGATTAACTAAGCACAATGTAGTACACTAATATAATGTTCTTCTTCTTCTGCAGGTCATGAAGGATGAATTATATAGGGAACCAAGACCATAATCAAAATTAGTTTGAATCTCAAAACAACATCTAAAGCAAAACCTACAATCTAGGTCAGAGAAACCATTCACATTGCATGGGGAAATTAATAGTATCAACATCATAACCAACCACGAAGTTCAAATTATAGACCTTTCCAGCAGCAACCGTATGTATCTCTGGTACATCCAGAAAAAAAAAAAGAGTAGCGTCGATTAATTAGAAAGAATCTCACTTAGTTCATTCAAGTTAGTATTGATAGGATGTAGAGATAGGATGATATGCTAAAATCATGGTGCTGCAATTAAAAATTTAGAAAATCAAGTTGTTCATATAGCGAAGAGCTTAGCTGAGAGACCACTTGGGGCATTACCAAGTGATACTATTGCTAACCCGAGGGAGAATGCAAAGGCCAGTACATTGCAAAGTAGAAAATTTGTGTAGTCTTAATATGCAAAAGGGAAGGAGGATGGTTTAGATAAAGAGGAGGATGACATTGATAGCACATCAATCAAGCAAAGGTGAGGCAGAAAAGTATCAATGTCCCTTCCCTAAAGGAAATTGAAATTCAACCGTGTCACCTATCTCTTAAAACTCTATTCCCAAATAGGCTTAAAGTTGAGGATGATCAAATGAAACTTAAGAGATTCCACGATACGTTCAAGAAAGTTGAGATCAACATATCTTCCATGGAGACAATTGAGAATATACCTAAATATGCCAATTCATGATGCAGGTATTGACCAACAAAAGGAAGTTATTTGGGGGTGAAATTTTATGCTTAACAGAAGGATGTAGTGCCATCATTCATAAAAAGTTACCTCCAAAGTTGAAGGACACTAGTTTATTTTGTTTTCCATGCACTGTTGGTAGAGTAGATCTTGAAATAGCTTTCTACGATCTTGACCATCTGTCAATTTGATGCCATTGAATATCTACAAGAAGTTAATAAATGGTGGGAAATTTAAGCTGACTGATGTATCTTTTTTGGTAGTTTACGGGAGCATTAAATATCTAGAGGGTATTATTGAAGATATTCTAGTTAAGATGGGAATGTGCTATTTGCCAAGAGACTTCACCATTTTGCATACGGAAGAAGATGAAGAAATGCCTTTAATCCTTGGTAGACCATTTCTAGCAAATGGTCGAGCATTGATAGATATTCAAGAGGGAAAGATATAATTCAGAGTGAATGATCAGATTGTTAATTTTTCTATTTTTATTTCTCTTAAACTTCCTACTAATTATGATTATTGATATAGTTGATGATCTTATTGATGATTTATGTGGGTATAAAACTCCACATATTCTATTAAGGAAAGCATTAATTCATTCAAAAGAGGTGGAAAGCCATTATGAAGCAACAAGGACTTGTTTGACGATGCTAAAAGCAAATTCACCAATTAAGGGTGATATTCGAACCGAAGAGATAGGTGAAGGGGTCTTCGACCAACAAACCCCCAAGGTAGACTTAAAACCACTTCCTTGTCATTTAAATAATGCTTTTCTTGATGAGAATAATACTTTTCCAGTCATTGTTAGTGTGAATTTGTCAGATGAATAATTATCTGAGTTACTTGTTGTTTTAAGAAAGCATAAAAGTGCAACAGCATGGAGCATTCATGATATTCAGGGAATTAGGCCTATAATTTGAATGCATAAAATTCTGATGACTGATAACTATAAGTCTTGTAGGCAACCTCAATGTTAGCTAAATCTCACATGGAAAGAGGTATGTAAGAAAGAAGTAATGAAATTATTAAATGCATAAATTATTCATACAATTAGTGATAGTAAGTTAGGTTAGTCCTACTCAACTGGTACCTATGGAGGGAGGGATGACAGTAATAATCTATGAACATAATAAGTTAATGCCTTCTAGATTGGTCATGTTTATATTGACATAAAAATTAAATGTTCAGCCACCTGTAAGGACAATTATTCACTACCTTTCATTGATGCAAATATTATAGAGACTAGAAGATCATGATTTTTATTGTTTCTTGGATGGTTTTCCAGATTCTTCAAATTGTTATAGCTTTGGATGACCAAGAAAAAGTTACCTTTATTTGTTCTTGTGGTACTTTCGCTTACCGAATGATGGCTTTTGGATTATGTAATGCTCCAGGGACATTCCAAAGACATATGCTTGCAATCTTTATTTATATGATTGAAAAATGCACAAAAATTTTCATGGATTCCTTTTTTGTATTTGGTTCTACATTGAAAAATTGCTTGCATAACTTTTCCCTAGTTCTTGAACGATGTGAAGAAATTAATTTTGCTCTCAACAGGAAAAATGTCATTTCATATTTCAAGGGAGAATACTTTTGGGTCACAAAATATCTGCCTAGGGAAAAAATTGAAGTAATTGAAAAAATGACCTCCACCTAATGGTGTTAAAGGTGTAAGAAGTTTTTTAGCACATGCAGGATTTTTCCAGTGCTATATTAAAGACTTCTATTTAATTTTGTAAACCCTTGTGCGCATTATTACAAAAAGATGTGAATTTTAATTTGATGAGAATTGTCTACATGCATTCAATGTGTTGAAAAAAGCTTTAGTATCTACACCTATAGTCATGGCATCCGCTTGGTCTTTACCTTATGAGATCATATGCAATGCAATGACTATGTTGTTGGTCCAGTCCTTTGCCAAAAATAGGACATGGTCTTATGTGTCATTCATTATGATATTAGAACATTTAATATAGTTCAATTTAATTATATTATAGCTAAGAAAGAGTTACTAGTCATTGTATTTGCTTTCGGCAAGTTTCATTCCCATATGATTGGTTCAAAAGTTATTATTTATATAGATAATGCAGTATTAAAATACTTATTATTTGCAAACAATGGATTACAACTAAAAGAAGATGTTTTTCTTAGATTTGAAGTTCTACTATTGGGATGAGCCCTATCTGCAATAGTATTGTGGTGATCAGGTAATCTGAAGGTGCGTACTCGAGGGGGAAATGAAAAGCAATGTGTTACGATTGTGTCATTCATCACAATTTGGGGGGCATCACAGGAATCAAAGAACTGCAGCAAAGGTCCTTCAAAGAGGATTGTATTGACCAACATTGTTCCGGACTGCAAGAAAATTGCCTTCTCTATTGTGATGAGTGTAAAAGAACTCCATCTCTTGTAAGAACTAGATGCCCATGAACAATATTTTGATAGTTGAACTATTTGATGTTTTGGGGATTGATTTTATGGGACCTTTCCTTGATTCTTATTCTAACTGGTACATCCTAGTAGCAGTGGACTATGTTTCTAAGTGGGTTGAGGTGATGGCTCTACTGACAAATGATGCAAGAGTTGTCATCAAGTTCATTCGCCACAATATTTTGTGAAGGTTTAGAGTACCATGAGCAATAATAAGTGATGGGGGTTCACATTTTAAAAACTCTCAATTTGAAGCCCTAATGTCTAAGTGTAGGCTATACTGTCATCTAAATTTCTTTACCTATACTTATCAACAAACCTCAGGGACAAGTTGAGGTTCCGAATCTTGAGTTTAAATGCATTTTGGAATAAACTGTTAATGCTTCACGAAAATATTGGCCTTGGAAGCTTGATGATGCACTATGAGCATACCGGACTGCATTTAGAACACATATTGGGATGTCCCCAAATAGATTGATCTTTGGAAAGCAAGTCATTTATCGATTGAACTTTAGGAAGCATTCTGGGCCATTAAAGCACTTAACTTTCATGCTAAAGCCGCGGAGAAATAGCAATTATTGGATCTTTGTGAATTGGCAGAGTTTTGAGATAAACCTTATAACAATGCACGAATCTATAAGGAAACAACAGAGAGATGGCATAATGAGCACATTCTTCACAAGGAGTTTCGGGTTGGTAATAAAGTGTTGGTGTATAACTCTATACATTAAGATCTTTATGGGTAGAGTTGAAATCCAGATGGCATGGTCTCAAATGACATGTAATGGGTTGAGACTTGTACCTGTTCGAGAACTGTTTATTCAGGTATAGATCCAATTGTATAATTTTGATTATTCGAATCTGATCCAAATTTATTTTTCCATTATAAGAAAAAAGATCAGATGTTAATCTTATTGTTTCAATTCGATTAGGTTCTATATCAGATTAAAATATTTAACATATAACAATATCGTATGTGTGTGTGCACATGTGTGTGTGTATATATAATGACATTATTAGTGTTTCGAATCAAATATACTATGCAACAGAAATAACAAAAAATACTAAAAAAAATGCAAAGAAGATAAATATTTAAAATTACACAAACCAAATAATGATACAAATGAAACATGCCAATTAATTAATTTTATTTAATTACAAACTATTCACATTTATTGCCACACCATATAGATCTGCGACCAAAGTGATTCCCTTTTACCACAAATTGTACAAAACGTAGTAAAAACTAACTATTTGCTACAATAATTCACAAAATGTGGTAAATAACTGCATAATTGCCATGGTATGTTATTGTGGTGAAAAATACAATGGTTAAATGTTGTTTTGTTGGCCACGCCTCTTAAAACCATATCAAAAAGACAATTTTGCACAAGATTTAAAATTGCATTATAAAAAAAAAAAAAAGTGTATGCTCACTTTTTTGTAGTGTGATTTGATATTCCCTTTAAGCTTGGGAACTAACATGTTAATTTTGTATAACAAGCACCTCATAAATTTTATTTTTGTAGAAAGGAAAGATTTTAATGGCATCAAGTTCTAAATTCCCAACGGTAATAGAGGGCATAAAAGGCCATTTGGGAATCATAAACCAAAACACACAGTTGCATATATGGATCCACGAAGAGTAATATGGTCTGAGAAGAAGAAGAGTGTGGAATTCCCATTAATATAAATGAGAGTCTTGGAGTAGCGGTCAATGATTTGTTTCCCTCCGTAGCCACTAATGAAATTTCTTTTATTTTCGAAGCTTCTTTGCAAAACCCTACCCTATTTTGTCCCTCGACGATTTATGCGGCCCAATTTGCTTTGTGATTCACAATAGCACAATAGCGGTTTCAACTTTTTGAATTGCTATGTTCAAATATTTTAATTGCAATGTTCAACTTTTTTATTTTCGAAGCTTTTGTACAACAGAAATTAAATTGACCGCCACAATGTTCGAATTTATGCTAAAATCTCTTTTCCTTGTAATTTTTTCCCAAGAAGAAGTATTTCAACTTTTAAAGGTTGCCCTTACCAGAGCCAACAGGAACTGGATTACTATTTCATTTCCATTCTATTCCATTCCCTTCCAAATCCCTTCTTCTTAACCCCAAAAATGTACTCACACTTTAGCTATTTCCAAACGGCAAAAACAAAAATGTAATAAAATAGAATTCTGTTTTCACCACCATCTATGCATAACATATTATAGCAATTTAATTGTAATTTAACATAATACAGTTACATATAAGTTTAATTTGGTGCACAATACAAATACAAGGTCTGTAAACACATTTCTGTATTCATATCAACCCAAAAATTTTGTGGCACCCACTCGTACTCACAATTATAAAAACATTAAGTTCATGTGTCGTTCACCTCCAAAACCTAATTACCAATCCCTATATTTGAAAATTCATCACCATTTTGCAAAAAATGTAAAAACATTTATCAAACATCAACTTTGTACTACAATTATTTTACTTTCTACAACATTAACACAATGAAAGTAATTCTAAATTTCCCATACATTTGCGTAGTTTGGTACAACTAATAAGTACCTCAAACAAAGAAAATCGAATCCTGTAGCAATTCCTAGTTACGCCACAGATGGCGAAATTGATTAATATGATATATTAACCTAAATTTAGTATCGTTCAAAGTGCACATATATTTTATGGCATATTTCACAAGCTGTTGACTATTTTTGTTGAATATCAATCTCTTCTAGCTTTTTTATGACGGCCGCCACTTGTGAAGCTAGATTGGTGAATAGTTCCACATTGTACATTCCTATTTTCTTTCTAGGCTGTTGCGCTCACTTGTCTCTTATACACATCTAGATGTCCTACCATCGACATACACTCTCAATCTTATCATAACTTTTTGTGTATAAGAGCCAGTTCGAATGTTGCATCAATTATGGTTCGAGTCGACCCATGCAATCCATTGTAAAAAGTCTAAATCTGTAACCAACTTGGCAAGCTGTGATTGGGCATAAGCATAGTAAATCCTTGACCTGTTCCCGATCGACAAAGATCGGCTCGTTATCCTGTTACACATAAGAAGTAATTTCTTTCTCAATTTTGCCATTTTAGAAGGTGTAAAAAGTTTACTCAAAAAATTTTGTGCCAAACAGTTCAATGTGGTAATGGAACGTGGGGTCTGTGATATCAACCTAGGTTTGGCTTTATCCTTGAGAAAGAATGGTGAAAGTCCAAAGCCTAATCAGATACCCCGTTATGAAAGAATATATCTCATATTTCAAGAAAATTGAATATGTGCTCATTTTATGCTCCACCAAAAATAACCGACATTTGACCCATTTGAATAATTTGTGGCTTTAGGTCAAAGTTATTTACCTGGATAAGGACTTGATATATGATTAACTGAAGTCCATCCATGCTAGGCACAACAAAGTCCTTTAAAGATATCACCTCCTTCTCGTTTGGTTGGCGCGGTATCACTGGGTTGACTAGAACTTGATCATTTGCCATCTCAATTATCGGTTGGAATCCTCATCCTGCTTCCTTTCATATTCGATGTATCATTTGCTCAATTTCAATGTCTATGTGTAGAATTTCCCTATATGACATTCTTGGCATAAATAACAAGGATCTACCAACCAAAACATGAAAAAAAAAAAACACTATAAAATGGAATAAAACAAAATAATGGAAAATGAAAATAAAAATTAAAAATATGATGTTTAGAATAGAATTAAACTGCTTGACTACATGTTAATAGACTATACATTGTTATAACTATGTCCCCAACAACGACGCCAAATACTTGTTCATGCAGTGATTGTTGCTGTGAATGAGTCACGAATTATTCAAGAATATGTATGAAAAAGTAATATAGTGATGAGAGAATTATTATTTCCAGTAAATGAATATAAGGACTCAAATAACACTCTGCTAAGCACCTAAATGTGATACTTTTGATCTTATCTGTACCATGAAACAATATATTGGAAAATAATAGGAGCACAGAATAAAAATAATGCAATATTTAACTAAATAGTGGAAAAATACGATAATTAAGTTATCCAGGGTTGACTCATCCCTTAACATTACCTTCTATTGATCCATTTATTCATCTTATAATATCTTGATTTACTTGTACTGTTCAGTACTCAAGAGTCTTATGCAATAGTGAGCAATCTTTCAAATTCTCTCACAAATTTGCAAAACCTATATTTCTGTGTTAATCGAGTACGCTTAATGCATAGATTACCGCTCTATTGTACTACCCAAGATGAATAGGTATCTTTTAATCCTATTCAAGAAACGTCCATCCTTCCCTATATAATTTCTAAGCAAAGCCAAAATAGACCAATTCCGAACCTAAAGCTCCTCTTTTAATTTATGAAGTAGGGTTACAAATCAATTTAGATCAGTCAGCCTTACAAACAATCCACGGCAAATCAATTTAGATCAGACTTACAATGCAAATCAAGCACATGATCATAGTCATGAACAAAGTAAATCCAATCAACTTAGATTCAAGGCAAATTATAAATCAAATCAACTGAGATTCACGGCAAATTATGAATTAAACCTAGAATTAGAAGTTAGTACATCATCTGACAAATTGATACAACACAAGATTCATTTACAACCATGAATAGCATATTGAATACAAGAAATAGGGAAGAGAAAACTAGGGTTTCTTGGTCGATTCTTTTCTTCAGTAATGATCGTTACTTGTTTTGATTCTCTTATTACAGGAGTCTGATGTTTTCTGTCAATTGTAACACGCTTTGCATGCTTAATTAATGACCTAACATAACCCTTATATAGTGCTTATTAGGATTTATCAGAAAATAGGTCAATAATATCTAGAACCTGAGTAAAATCAATAAAAATGGTCAAAATGCTAGTACAAGGGGCTACGTGGCCTAGTCAGTACCTCTTGGAAACTGATAGCACCCAGATGCCAGCAACTGGCCATCCCTGCCAAGCAAGTTTTCACTAAGGATGCCCGATCCTCCTCTTTTTTAATCCATTTTGCTTTGTTTCTGGCTTGTTTGACCTCCATTGCAAATAAGACCTGTAACAACACATTTTAAGATGATAAATATGCATTTTGAAATAAAAGACTAAAAAACTAATTTATGAACTAGGGTTGTAAAATTAGAAAAATACCCCTACTTTATAAACTAAAACCCTCAAATTACATACAAAAGCCAAGTTAAAAGTACATGAAAATACTCTTTTTTGTAGAGTTAACACTTTTCGACATCGCTCTAGCAATTTTACTCATTTGCATTTCCAGCTTTCTAGTTGAAGCATCTTGATTTCCTGCAAAAGCTTCAATGTCCCTGCTAATTGTGTCATTCTTCATGCTCAATGCATCTATTTCTTTTCCATTTTAAACAAGTTAAGCATACACATCATCCATTTCCTATTGAGTCATTTTGACCATTCATCACAAGTTGTTGATTTCATTTAGGATGGTTGTGGTTAATAAGAGGACATATAATTGGCTTACAGTTTGCAACAGGCAGAAAAAACTCTCCTCCTTCTCTCTACTTTCTCACTCTAAACTCGACCTCTACACACTACTATATCATCCTTGGCAGATGTCGATCATGGACAGATCTAGTGGTTGAAGGGCAAGCAAAAACTTTTGCACAAGCTCTATTGGATGGACAAAAATCAGGCATTCCATAACCAAAACCCGACACGCCTCTTAAGTCACTCGAATCGCACAAAGGAGAACCATACACATTTTCTTCTCTAAGGATGAGATTCAAAAGCTTGCAGCACCATTTCGGTTCACACTGGTGGGGAATTTCCCGAGGGGGAAGCCGAACATGGAGACACTTCGGAAAAGTTTCCACACAATTGGCTTTAAAGGACAATTTACTATCGGGTATCTTGACTTTAAGCACGTTATCATATGGTTTTCTTTGGAGGAGGACTATGATAAGAGACTCTTCGTTGCTGGCTTAAGATTGCTTGGTCCAAAAATGGCTTTTACATGCGTGTTCTTAAATGGCATCCTCTCTTTACCACGGATGAGGAACCTTCCATAGTCCCTATATGGATCACCTTTGAGGGACTCCCAGCAATCTTTTTCAACAAGCAAGCCGTGTTTAGTTTTGGTCAAGCTGTTGGTACTCTTCTCAAATTGGACATAGCCACCGAACAATTCACCAGGCCAAGTGTTGCAAAGGTATGCGTTGAAGTTGACCTCCTATCTGAACTCCCTTCAAGGGTATGGCTAGGGGTTGGAAAAGATGGTTTTTGGCAAAAAAATCACTTATGAAGGCGTGCCATTGTACTGTACAAAGTGTAAGAAAATTGGCCATTCCGTTGAAACATGCAGGCTGGGAGAAGTGAGTTTGGCAAAACAAGCTATGCCACCGGGAACAAACAGTCCAGCAAAGAAGCCTATTCAAACACGTTGGACTCCGGTGAAGCACCAAGAAGCAGGTCCATCCGAGGGAACAAAGCAAACCCCACCTTCTACACTTGTTGATAATGGAGCAAATATGGTTGGTCATGGTATACTTGATGGTGTCCCAACAGCCGCAAACACAATAATCCCATTGCCAAATTTTTCACAAGGCGTTGATGTTGCACATACGAGTGAAAACTCTTCTCAAGGTCAGCAACCAAGCAAAGAGGCATCACTAGTTCTGGAGGAGCAATCAAAAATGGTGGAGGAGCAACCAGAAATGGTGGAGGAGCAACCAGAATCGGTGGAGGAGCAACCACACTCGGCGGGAAAGCAACCAGAAACGGTTGAGGGATTATCCCAACAACCTGTGGTTCAAAATTCAAATCCCACCTTCCATGGGATCACTCCAACAATTAATTCAAACCAGAAAATGGTACCTTATCCAAATGAGCAAACTTTGCAAGTTCAAATATTGAACCCCTTGGATGGTGGAGCCACATCTGATTTGGAAGAGTCACAACTAAACTCGACTACCCAAAAATCAATACCAATTGGGATAGCCAAATCTCAAATAATCCCTCATTTGATGATTCTTTCATCTCTCATGGTAAAATTATGGAAGAGTTACCGTGTTACTTTTCGGACAATGAATCTCCCCATGCAAACCATGCAATGACGGAGGTTATCCAGCCAGATTCTCCCACTCCACAGCCAACTGGTAAGCCCTTGTCCAGAAAGAAAAAACGCAAGAGAATCTACACCATGCCAAAGCCAATGCGCACTCGGTTGGTTAGCAAAACTACCACTTCGCCCTCCTCCCCTCAGTATTAAATGGATAGTGTCCTAATATGGAATATATGGGGGATAGCTAATAAACCCTCATTACGTAGGTTGAAGTTACTTATCAAACAACACAAAATAAAACTTCTTGCTCTGTTGGAACCCCTGGTGGACAAAGCTTGAATCTCTTTCTTTGCATACAAAGTAGCTTTTGATCGCTGTGAATGTAACACCAATGGCAAAATTTGGATTTTTTGGAATAATGAGCTTGGTTTAGCTCCAGACACTTTTAGCTCAGACCAGCTTCTTCATGTTTCTATCTGCTCTTCTCTTCACAATACTGTCTTGCAAGCTTCCTTTGTATATGCAAAATGCACAAAATTGGAAAGGAGAGTTCTCTGGGCAGATCTCCGAGCTGTCCAACCTCAAACTCCAACTCTGTGGCTGGTGGGTGGCGACTTTAATGTTATCTCAAGCTCCGATGAATATCAAGGTTCTAGCTCTTTGCAACTAGACGCGATGGGTAAATTCAATGATTGTCTTCATGAATGTGGCTTGTTGGCTCTACCTTTTCAAGGTTGCAAATTCACTTGGCGTGGTAACAGGTTTGGAACCGTGGTTTGGAAGCGGTTGGATAGATTTGTTTGTAATGCTGAATTTATAGTAGCCTTCCAACATATTAATGTTGCGCACCTTCTCACGACGTGCTTGAATCACTCGCCACTAGTTCTTAATGCTTCTTCACCAATAACACCAGGCCCAAAGCCATTTAAATTCCTTAATATGGTGGACTAAACACAAGGATTTTTGCCTTGTGAGCAACAATTGGTCCTTGCACTGTACCGGTTCCCATATTTCTATTCTTGCTTCAAAACTTAAAAGACTCAAAGCCGAACTTAGGAATTGGAGTCACACCATATTTGGCAATGTTTTCACAAATGTACATGAGGTTGAACAAGAAGTAAAAAGCAAGGAAGAAGCACTTCTACTCCATCAATGCCAAACATCAAATTGCTTAGTCCATCACCCTTGTTCACATGCGGTGCCTTGCGGAAGAGGAAACCTTTTGGCAACAAAAGGCGGGGGTGAAATGGCTGAAAAAGGGTGATAAAAAATCCAAAATTTTCCATTCTACCCTTCTTGCTAAATAAATAAGTAAGGCCCATTTAGCCTAAGACCGAAAATTCTCCTCCTTCTCTCTAAAACCTCTCTCTCTCTCTAGTCTTTTTCCTTGAGTTTCTTTGCAATGGCCGAGGGTGATTACCCTCCAGCCTATTGCTAAGAGACAGATTGACCAAATCTTTTGCACAAGCTTTAATGGGTGAAACAACCGACGCACAACCAGAACAACCTCTGAAAAGATCCAATCCTACAAGGAGAGCCGGCTGTCTTCTTCTCAGGATGAAATTCAAAGGTCTGCTCCATTTAAATACACTTTGGTTGGTCACTTCACTGAGGCAAGCCTAACATGGAATTACTCCGCAAAAGTTTCCACACTATTGGTTTCAAAGGTAACTTACAGTAGGCTATATTGATCACAAGCATGTCATGATTCGTTTTACATTAGAAGAGGATTATCTAAGGTGTTGGCTTAAAGCCACATGGTTCATCAATGGTTTTTCATGCGTGTTCTTAAATGGCACCTCTTTTCACGCCGGAGATAGAACCATCAATCGTGCCGTGTGGATAACCTTGGAGGGCCTCCCAGTCTTCTACAATAAACACTCCATTTTTAGCATTGTACAAGGTTGGTACGCCACTAAAGTTGGACTTGGCTACCCGCAATTTCACTCGGCCGAACACGCTAGATGTGTATAAGAGACAGAGGTAACAACAATCTTACCTTCGAGAGTTTGGATTGGTGTTGGTACGAATGGAAGATGGCAGAAAATCAGCTATGAAGATTTGCCAAGTTATCGTACAAATTGCCACAAAATTGGTCATGCATCATTGGATTGTAGAGCCGCAACCCCGTTCATCAAACCAGCATCTCCAGCAGCAAACCATCCCAAAAATGTCCCACAACCCCAGCAAACACAAAAGGCTACAAAAATGGACTCCACTTCCTAGCAGACCGGGCCCCTCGGGTACAAAGCCACCAAATTCACATTCTCTAACAGTGCGGAGGAGTTGATCACTCTGCGAACCACCACCATCATCACGGCCGAACCTCCACCATCACCACCACCATCACGGCTGCAAGTGGCACCACCATCACGGCCGAACCTCCACCATCACCAACACCATCACGGCTGCAAGAGTCAATCCCGCATCTTATACACATCTAGATGTGTATAAGATGACAGATGGAAGAGTCATCCATGGCCACGGTGGTTTGCGTGCATAAGTTGAGGGATGTTGGCTGAATTCTTACAGCCCGCTGTTCGGATGGGAGTGTTTGGATAAGCTCGAAGATATGACCAAGTCAACAGAGTATAAGAGACAGATCTATCACCATTGGTTCCAACAGCTTCCGAGCAATGGTGTAATAATTCAGCCAACATCCTCAACTTATGCACGCAAACCACCGTGGCCATGGATGACTCTTCCAATGGAAGAGTTATGGCTGAACTCCCATGCTATTTTTCGGAGGGCGAATCACCCAGCATAGACATGTTTCTCATATAAACATCTCCATGTCAATTGCAGAAGGTGAGCAACATTTCCAAGGAGGGACATAAATATAGACGTGTAGAAGAATTTATAAATTGGCAGGTTATCTACTGCCGTTTCCATGTAAAAAAGATAAGAATAGGGATGACTTCATTGTTAATGTACGTGTTTTAGCTTGGAATATGAGAGGAATAGGTAATAAACCTTCCATTCGTAGGATGTTGCTGGTTAAGAAATAGAATGCTATACAATCTTGCTTTAATGGAGAGAAATGTGTTCCCAAAAGCCACAAATTGCCTATCTAGCCACTTGAGGGCTGAAATTGTCAATCTAATTCTAACGGAAGATTTGGGTTTTTGGAATAAGGGGACTGTCCTTACCCCCATTTTAGTCTCGATCAAGTTTTCATGTTTCTTGCTCATTACCATCCTACAATACAACGTGGAAATCTCTTTCATCATCTAGATGTGTATAAGAGCAGATAGAAACATGGCCTCCCAAAGTTCTGTCTCTTATGTGTATAAGAGACAGGCCATGGAGATAGGATAGGAGGCATGGTGTGGAAAAGATTGGACCGGTTTGTGTGCAACAATGAATTCCTCGCTGCCTTCCGTCTCATTAACACATCTAGACCTGTATAAAGACAGGCTCGGATCATTCACCTCTCCTTATCAAAGTGTCTTATGACGTGTCAACAGGCCCAAAACCATTTAAATTCTTAAAAGCTGTGGCCAAAGCATCCAGATCGAACCACTCTTCGTGGAAAAAATTGGTCTTTACATTGTTCGGACCGCCTCTCTTCATCTTTGCTTGCAAGCTCAAACGATTGAAAGCGGAGCTAAAAATTGGAACCGCAGTGTTTGGGAATGTGTTTTCCAAAGTTCAAGCAGCTGAACGAGAAGTACATGCAAAGGAGGAAGCTTTGCTGCAGCAACAAAATCCTAACAATCAATTGGCATTATCTCATGCACAAGCGATTCACAGTCGATGCCTTGCCGAAGAAGAAATGTTTTGGCGCCAAAAAGCGGGGATAAAATGGTTAAAAGGAAACAAGGCGACCATAATACTACTTTCTTCCATTCTGCACTCATGGCCAAGAAACAACGTTTGCGTATCTCAAAAATTAAAGTAGATGGTGTTTGGATTGAAGACGTACAACGTATTGAAGCAGAGGGGATTAATTTTTTCCAACAAGCCTGGGTTCCCTTTTGAAGCCCCATCCACATTCAACTTGAAAACACCACAAGGACGACAATCCATCCAATGCGGACAATCAACTCTTGCTAGCTGAACTCACCACTAAGGAGTTAAAAGAGGCGGTTTTCTCCTCAACCCGGATGGAGCAGCGGGCATTGATGGATATAATGGTTTTTTCTTCTCCTTTTCTGGGATATTATTCATTGGGATCTTTTCAATGCTGTAGGTGCATTCTTGAAGGGGCAACACGCCACGTATGTTCACTAGTACCCTCATTACTTTAATACCAAAAGTTGCGAATCCTCATCTTTTCGACTTTCGCCCATTAGTCTATGTACTTTCTTCAACAAAGTGTGTGACAAAGATTTTGGCTACCAGGCTTTCCACTATCATGCACAAACTTGCGGTCCCCCGAATAAGGTGCAGTCCTGGAAGAGAAATTGCAGATAATATTCTTCTAGCCCAAGAGATGGTAGAGTTCTTAAACAGAAAACAAGAGGTGGCAACTTGATCATCAAATTGGACCTCGCTTTTGCGCTGTCTCTTATACACATCTACCCCCAAATACGCAATTCGAGGAGGTTTGGCTTTGCTGAAAATTGGATTTCATTAGTGAAGAAAAGTCGGAATATTGCTGGTTTTCTATTCTTATTAATGGGGTGCCAAAAGGCTTCTTTAAATCTGCAAGAGGAGTTCGGCAAGGGACCCCTATCCCCTTCTTTTCTTAATTATGATGGAGCCTTTCTCCGTGGTTTGAAAGATCTTTTTCGCATTGGGAAAATTTCTGAGTTTGCTCTTCCGAGGTCATGCCCTACCATCTCTCATTTGGCTTATGCGGATGATGTAGTAATTTTTACAAATTATGAGGGCTGCTTATCCTCATCAAACACGTTTTGAGTAGCATCCCAATATTTCTTATGGCAGTTCTCGCTCCTCCAATTTCAGCCCTCAAGGAGCTAGATAGGCAATTTGCGGGTTTCTTTTGGGGAAAATTGGAAGGGGTTTCAAAACGCCATTGGATAGCATGGTCTACCATTTGTCAACCAACATCCTCCAATGGTCTTGGTATTACTCCATTAGCTTTTGTGGTGCATGGTTTGACATCATAATATGGTGGAAATTTCACAAAGGCCGTTGTTATATGGAGTTCATTAGAACTTGGATTATGTTTATACATGTACTGCGTTGAGAACTCCTTGTGTAGCTCAAGAATCACCTCTTGCAGACTGGTTTACATGGTAACGGTTGCTGCCAGTTCGTGATTCACTGAGCAAAATATGTTGTCCTCATCCGAAATGCCAACTCTTCTTTGGTTTGACACATGGATTGATCTAGGTATTGAACATCAAAATTATCATCATTGAGTACCTAATTGATCAAAGATGTGTATAAGAGACAGGATCTTTATGTGGAAATTGTTAAACAAACGGCTACCAACGGATGATATGATTGCCAAGATAGGCATCCCATTACCATCTAAATGTCGCTTTTGTAACAATGAAGAATCTGCCAACCATCTCTTTGTGGTATGTACTTTGGCAACACAAGTTTGGAGGTTTTTCGAAGAGTGGTTCGAATGGAGTTTTGGCCTAGCTTCTACCATTTCGGATAAGCTTAACTCATGGTGGTGGGCTGCATATGATCATTCTACCACAATGGGGTATCCAACTTAGTGCTGATCTAGATGTATACAAGAGACAGTTACACGATATAAGAGAGTACTGAAATGAGGTTGCAACCCAAAAGAATACTTGCTGTTAAATGGAACTGTCCTCCTTGTGGTGTTTTCAAGTTGAATGTGGATGGGGACTCAAAAGGGAACCAGCTTGGCGGCGGAGGAGGCATCATTAGAAACCACTATGGACATTGCATCAAGGCTTTTTCCAATGGCTACTCTTCTCAAACCAATCGAAGGTGAGGTGCTAGCCCTTCTAGACGGCCTAAAATTGTATTTCTCTCTACACCTATGGGCTGTGGAGGTAGAAATGGACTCTCTAATTATCGTTAATATCATGAAAGGGCTGTCCACGCCACCATGGAGCATTGACTACGAACTCCAGCTCATCAAACGGCTCATAGAAGGCAGAACTGTTTCATTCTCACATGTATTTAGGGAAACAAACCAAGTAGCAGATAGGTTAGCAAATGATGCCTTGTCTCTTATACACATCTAGATATGATAAGAGACACCATTCCCTACCATGTGAAAGGTTTGGTTATCTCGGATGCCAAGGGACTTCCTACATTCGCCATTGTAAATCTTGAGATTTTCTAATCTATCTGCACCTTTTTGGGTGCTTACATAAAAAAAAGCAAAACCCTTCTTGCTAAAAGGCAGCCATTGCGCATCTCTAGAATCAAAGTTGACAGGCAATGGACTGAAAATTTGGATCTTATTGAGGATGCAGGTATTACCTACTTTAAGGAACTCCTGACTTCTCATACCACTGCCTTAGACCCATCATTACTTGACCACCTTACGTGCAAGGTCTCGGATGTGGATAACCAGTATTTATTGTCTGAGCTGTTAATAAAGGAATTAAAGGAGGCAATTTTCTCCCTAAACCCTAACGGTGTAGCTGGAATTGACGGATAAAATGGGACCTTTTTCACTACTTGTTGGGATATCATCCACCACGACCTCCTCCTCGCAGTGTGTGCTTTCCTCGAAGGTGCAAGATTGCCACGGATGTTCACTAGCACTCTTATTTCATTAATTCCAAAAGTAGCCAACCCCAATGAACATAGGCTCCTTTAGTGATTTTTGGCCTATTAGCTTGTGCACATTCGTCAAAAAAATTTGTACTAAAATTTTGGCCAATCGCCTTGCCTCCATTCTGGCGAAACTCATCTCACTGGAACAAGCAGCCTATGTTCAAGGGAGAGACATTGCGGATAACATCCTTCTTGTCCAAGAGCTGGTCGACTTCATAGATCGAAAAACAAGGGGAGGGAATATGATTGTTAAACTTGACCTGGCCAAAGCATTTGATAGGCTTTCTTGGCCTTTACTCTATGCAATTCTACGAAAGTTGTGGATTTGCTGAACATTGGATCTCCCTTATGCAGCATATTTTGAAAGATTGTTGGTTTTCTATACTCATTAATGGTGCACCCAAAGGCTTCTTCAAATCCTTCAGAGGGGTTCGCCAGGGAGACCCTTTATCACCTCTATTATTCATCCTAATGCTGGAAACATTTTCTCAAGGATTGAAGGACCAATTTCGGTAGGACAAAATGACACACTATTCCCTTCCTAAGCAGTGTCCAACGATCTCCCACGTGGCCTTCGCAGATGACATTGTTGTTTTTATGAAGGGAGATATTAAGTCCATTCAGCAACTTATGAGCTTTCTTTCGAGGTTTGAGCTCTCCTCCAGACAGCTTTTCAACAAGTCCAAATGCTCCTTTTACTTACCTTTTTTTTTTTTTTATGTAAGCACCCAAAAAGGTGCAGATTTATTAGAAAATCTCAAGATTTACAATGGCGAATGTAGGGAAGTCCCTTGGCATCCGAGATAACCAAACCTTTCACATGGTAGGGAATGGTATCCGGATCATATTCAACATATTTGGGCGAAACAATGCCCTCATTTGCGAACCTATCGCTACTTGGTTTGTTTCCTAAATACATGTGAGAATGAAACAGCTTCGCCTTCTATGAGCCGTTTGCCCAAATATGTTGAAGTCAATGCTCCATGGTGGCGTGGACAGCCCTTTCATGATATTAACGATAATTAGAGATCCATTTCTACCTCCCACAGCCCACAGGTGTAGAGAGAAATACAATTTTAGGCCTCCTATAATTGTATCCTAACAATCAATTGACACATCTTGTGTTGCCAAAGTACATACCACAAAGAGATGGTTGGCAGATTCTTCATTGTTACAAAAGCGACATTTAGATGGTAATGGGATGCCTATCTTGGCAATCATATCATCCGTTGGTAGCCGTTTGTTTAACAATTTCCACATAAAGATGGAGATCTTCATTGGAGTCTCTTGTCCCAAATCATTTGTCTAGTGAATGATTGAGCCATTGGCAGTAGGTGGATGAGATAGAGAAAGAGCCGTTGAAGTAAGGGTCCAAATGAGCTTGTCCGATTGAATCCGGAGCTATGACCTTGTCTTTAATACGATTCCAAATGTTGCGCAGCTCCTCATTGGAATATCTCTCGCCGAGTAAGGATAAATTCCATTTGTTAGAATTCCATACTTGCCTCACCGAAAGATGGCTATCATAGACATGTTCTACCATGTTAAAAAGCGGCCCTTGATCAATCCATGTGTCAAACCGAAAGAAGAGTTGGCATTTCGGATGAGGGACAACATATTTTGCTCGCGAATCACGAACACGCAGCATTCGTTTCCATGTAAATGAGTCTCAGTGCTTCTTGAGCTACACAAGGATGAACGCAGAAGATAAATATCGTCCATGGAGGAATGAACTCCATAAAGAATGGCCTTTTCGAAATTTCCACCATAATTTCATGCTGAAACCATGCACCACAACCGCTAATGGAGTAATACCAAGACCATTGGAGGATGTTGGTTGACAAATGGTAGACCATGCTATCCAATGGCGTTTTGAAACCCCTTCCAATTTTCCCCAAAAGAAACCCACAAATTGCCTATCTAGCTCCTTGAGGGCTGAAATTGGAGGAGCGAGAACTGCCATAAGAAATATTGGGATGCTACTCAAAACGTGTTTGATGAGGATAAGCCGTCCTCCAGGGGAGAATCGTGTTTGCCACCATGAATGCGTTGTGTCACTTTTCTATCATTGGCTGAAATAGATCTTTCCGTTTTTGGTTTCGATGGGCATCCCAAATCTTATACAATGGTAGATGTGTATTAAGAGAAGCCCTTTTGGATTGGAACATCCGAATGCGAGATGTGGAAGATGTCTTGGACAGATAAAAGAGCTTTTGGCTTTGTTGCAAAGCTGTCAGAGGATGTCTCAAACTTTGAAATGAATGCCAAGAGATTACCAATTGAGTTTGCTTCTCCCTTTGTAAAAATTACTACATCATCCGCATAAGCCAAATGAGAGATGGTAGGGCATGACCTCGGAAGAGCAAACTCAGAAACTTTCCCAATCCGAAAAAGATCTTTCAAACCACGGAGAAAGGCTCCATCATAATTAAGAAAAGAAGGGGGATAGGGGTCCCCTTGCCGAACTCCTCTTGCAGATTTAAAGAAGCCTTTGGCACCCCATTAATAAGAATAGAAAACCAGCAATATTCCAGACTTTTCTTCACTAATGAAATCCAATCCTGTTTAAGAACTCTACCATCTCTTGGGCTAGAAGAATATTATCTGCAATTTCTCTTCCTGGGACATAAGCACCTTGTTCGGGGGAAATAAGTTTGTGCATGATAGTGGAAAGCCTGGTAGCCAAAATCTTTGTACACACTTTGTTGAAGAACAGTACATAGACAGAAGTATTCACAAAAGGCTACAAAAAAATGGATTCGCAACTTTGGTCTAGATGAGTATGAGGGTACTAGTGAACATACGTGGCAGTGTTGCCCCCTTCAAGAAAATGCCTTAGCATTAAAAAGAGGATTATGAATAAGGTGCTGGCTTAAAGCCACATGGTTCATCAATGGTTTTTTCATGCGTGTTCTTAAATGGCACCCTCTTTTCACGCCGGAGAAAATAGTGTGTCATTTGGTCCTTGTCAGTGAATTGGTCCTTAGCAAGAGTATGAGAGTCCAGCATTAGGAGATTGCTGGGAAGAGTATCCAATGGTCTCCTGTGATCTATCACCGTTGGATCATTAGACGATAAAAGCTGTTGGAAAAAATTAAAGGAGCTGCTTCAGGTTGGTCTGATGTCGCCAATCCAAACACCATCTACTTTAATTTTTGAGATACGCATACGTTGTTTCATGGCAATGAAGAGCAGAATGGAAGAAAGTAGTATTACCTCTCTCCTTATCAAAGTGTCAAATGAGATGTGTATAAGAGACAGAGTATAAGTGGCCTCATTCATGAAATCTTGCGGAAGGCAGCGAGGAATTCATTGTTGCACACAAACCGTCCAATCTTTTCCACACCATGCCTCCTATCCTATTGCCCTCCAAGTATATTTGCAACCTTGGAAGGCAATGTCCATCATCCACAATCTTGAAGCCAGTCTTTAAATGGAGTCATTCCTTCAACATCGAGTGATACTGCTGCCTTTGTATTCATCCGAACGAAATGACATTGAAATCTCCCCAACCAGTGTTGGGAGGCCCTCCGGACTATCCAACCACACTCTCCATGGCCTGTCTCTTATACACATCTACCGGAACTATCTCTCTCTAGTCTCTTTCCTTGAACATTCTAGATGACTTTGTCCACCATAGGCTCCATTAAAGCAAGAACGTTTATTTTGATTTGTGGCTCTTATGCATGGCTGTCTATTATACACATCTAGATGTGTATAGAGTGATAAGCCTCAGTTGTTAATGGATAGTGTTTTAGCTTGGAGGAGAGAGCGGATTGAAGGTTTTTAGCCAGCCTAGTTCGCATAGGCCTTGGCATATTATAAATCGCTTACGTCTACTTTTCCGTTGGATGAAGGTTGACTCACCGGTTGCAATTGAGCGGAGATGGTTGATGGACATGTGCTAGGCAAGTATGGAATTCTAACTCATGGCAATTTAAACCTGGGATTTCTAGATATAATTTTCTAGATGAGGAAAGCGAAACTGATCCATGAGCACGGTGGTGAGATGTGTATAAGAGACAGGGATATATTCTGAATGTGGAGCAATTACAGCCATTGCTAGATGTGTATCTTGAGACACTCCATTACCTGTCTCTTATACACATCTAGATGTGTGTATAAGAGACAGATCCTAACCTCCTCATTATCAACCGAATCTGTATTGCAGCTCCTATCTCCAAGGGATCCATAACCGAATCGATATGGCATTCATTTCAAAGTTTGAGACATCCTCTGGACAGCTTTGCAATGTGTATAAGAGACAGGCGTTTATGTGTGCAAAGTTTGAGACATCCTCTGGACCTGTCTCTTATACACATCTAGATGTGTATAAGAGACACTAGCATGTGTGATAAGGTGGTGATGGTGGAGGTTCGGCCGTGATGATGGTGGTGGTTCGCGAGTGATCAACTCCTCCGCACTGCTAGAGAATGTGAATTTGGTGGCTTTGTACCCGAGGGGCCCGGTCTGTGCTAGAAGTGGAGTCCATTTTTGTAGCCTTTGTGTTTGCTGGGGTTGTGGGACATTTTTGGGATGGTTTGCTGGAGATGCTGGTTTGATGAACGGGGTTGCGGCTCTACAATCCAATGATGCATGACCAATTTTGTGGCAATTTGTACAAGAACTTGGCAAATCTTCATAGCTGATTTTCTGCCATCTTCCATTCGTACCAACACCAATCCAAACTCGAAGGTAAGATTGCAAAGAGACAGGAACTAAGAAAGTCGACTAATCGTAATATATTGTGAGTCGCAATTGCGGTAGCCAAGTCCAACTTTAGTGGCGTACTAACCGCTTGTACAATGCTAAAAATGGAGTGTTTATTGTAGAAGACTGGGAGGCCCTCTTGAAGCTGTCTCTTATACACATCTAGATGTGTATAAGAGACAGCTTAAATGGCACCCTCTTTTCAGAACACGCATGAAAACCATTGATGAACCATGTGGCTTTAAGCCAGACCTTAGATAATCCTCTTCTAATGTGTCTCTTATACACATCTAGATGTGTATAAGATAGCCTCTGTAAAGTTACCTTTGAAACCAATAGTGTGGAAACTTTTATGAGTAATTCCATGTTAGGCTTGCCTCATGAAGTGACCAACCAAAGTGTATTTAAATGGAGCAGCCACCTTTGAATTTCATCCTGAGAAGAAGACAATGCTCTCCCTTGTAGGATTGGATCTTTTCAGAGGTTGTTCGGTTGTGCGCCGGTTGTTTCACCCATTAAAGCTTGTGCAATGTGGAGCTTATCCCCCACAATAGGCTGGAGGGCGGGCACCCTCGGCCATTGCAAAGAAACTCAAGGAAAAAGACTAGAGAGAGAGAGAGGTTTCAGAGAGAAGGAGGAGAATTTTCGGTCTTAGGCTAAATGGGCCTTACTAGAAAAGGGACTGTTGCTCCTTTTACTTACCTAAAAAGGTGGCTCTAGCTCGAGTCCGGTAGATCCAAGCTAATACAGGCTTCCACAAATACCTTCCATTCACATACTTGGGTTGTCCTGTCCAAAAAGCTAAAAAACTGACGCAATCTCTACCAGCCATTAATAGAAAAGTGGCTGCCCGAATACATGATTGGCAATCACTCTTCCTTTCCCCTGGAGGGCGGCTCGTCCTTATCAAGCATGTTCTCTGTAGCATCCCTAAGTACAAATTGTCAGTTCTATCAACTCCAAAATCAGTCGTCAAAGAGCTGGAACGGCAATTTGCCAATTTCTTTTGGGGTTGCTCAGAAGGGATGTTAAAGCATCATTGGATATCATGGGCTACAATCTGCCAACCAACGTATTCAAATGGCCTAGGAGTTTCATCACTTGAGGAGGTGGTTCGCGGCTTTGGTATCAAACTTTGGTGAAAATTCTGAAAAGACGACTCTTTGTGGTGTTCTTTTCTTCAACGACGTTACCTTAAAAACCAACATCCCACCTTAGTGTTGGCATCACCGGGTGATTTGTTTACTTGGAGAGGATGTTGCATGTTCTTGAAGACGAGAAAAGTGGTTGCTATTCTTACTACGGAATGCTGATTGTATCCTTTTGGTTTGATCCTTGGACAGAACATGGGCCTTCATCCGACACGGTGGAACATGTTTATGATGAACAACTTAAAGTTTCACAGGTTGGGGGTACTAATGGCTGGAATCTTTCCCTTTTGGATGAGAGATATTCCAATGAGGAGATACAAAACATTACAGCATTCCTCAACACAAGACCGCTATTCTTGTTGGATGAACTAGATTTCATTGTTTGGACCCTCACACACAAAGGCTCCTTCTCACTCTCATCCACTTTCTCTCCCAAGATGCGAATTCACTCTCGGCAAATGATTTGGGATGTAAGACTCCAATCGAAGATATCCATTTTCATGTGGAAATTATTGAACAATCGGCTGCCTCTTGATGACGCCTTACAAAAAATTGGCTTTTCATTTGCCTCCAAGTGCTACTTATGTTGCAATGAAGAGTCTGTGAACCATCTTCTTTGTGGAATGCGAAACATCACAACAAATCTGGCATTTCTTTGAAAATTGGCTGGAGATCAGGGTGATTACTCCATCCACAACTATAATGGATAAACTTAATTCCTGGTGGAGGGATGCTGCGTCGTCTTCTGCTGTTGGAGCCATTCATAAAATTCTTCCTAGCATAATCTGTTGGTTCTTCTGGAAAGCTAGGAACATGGCAGTTCTGGAGGAAAAAGTATGCAGCAAAACAAGGATTATTGTGGACTTCTACTCTTACTTAGCGAATATATCCTCGGCCCATCCTTGTAAACGAGTATCCACAGCAGATGATTTGTTACTCTCACGCGACATTTGCAAGCAACTTCTCCAAACCAAACCCAAGAAAGTCCTAGTTGTCAAATGGGACTGCCTACCCAAGGATGCCTTAAGCTCAATGTGGATGGAGCCTCCAAAGGTAATCCAGGGATGGCAGCCGGTGGCTGCATTCTCTGAGATCACAACGGCCAATGCATTCGAGCATTTTCCAATAACTATCAACAACAAACTAACCTACAAGCTGAGGGATTAGCTCTTGTAGATGACAGTCAAGATGTGTCATAATTTAAGGGTCTGCTCACTGGTGGTTGAGATTGACTCTCTCCAGCTAGTTAACACCTTGCAAGGATCATCGGCACCGATTTGGTGCATAGACCCACAATTGCGCCTAATCATTAGCTACTGTGTTGGGAAAGAGATTTCATTCAAGCATTCTTTAGGGAGTCTAACCATGTAGCTGATTGTCTAGCTAATGAGGGTATATCAAAACCTATGTATGTTGAATATGATTGCTATACCATTCCCCAGCCGGTCAAGGGAATGGTCTACCTAGATGCTATAGGCTTCTCTAACATTCGCCTTTGTAATCCTTGATTTCATCAATAAAATTTCTGCCCTCTTTCGGGCAATTGCTTAAAAAAAAAAGTGGAGATTTATTGGCAGTTCTGGAAGTTAGATTGGCAGGCTCTTCGGTATGGTGGTTGGTATGGTCAAGATGATAAACCTTAATTGTCGTAAGTTGGTTGATGAGCAATTTGGGGTGTTTGGCCACTCCATGACAAATTTGGGTGATCTTTCTAAAAGCATTCAGTATAGGTCTAGATTGTTGAGCTTGATTGCCCCTACAGTTCACTTATTCAGTTCCCATAGATGATCCTTCACTTGGAATAGTTCATTCGGGTGATTATCCGAGCAAAAATAACAAATAAATGGAGCATAAGATTTTACTGACACGGCATTCACCTTCCTAGTATTCTCCAATGCCTTAGTGGGGTTGGCCTTCATATTTCTTATCAAGCTATTTTGAGCGATCAATGTATTGGGTTGATCTAGATGAAGAATTCCTATTTGACCTTGAGGAGGAGGATGTTGATGTTGTTGTTTCACAATAAGAGTTGCCACCAGTCCATGTTGAAAATACTTCAATGCCATTGTGTTCAAAAACTTTTGGCCTCTTCTAGTATCCCAAAAGATGGGGAACCGACCGATGCATCCACTATAGACTTGGTCTCTTGATAAAGAACATTATAAAATGCTTAATTTGTAACCAAATTCGAATTCTAGCATTGTGGAGACATCGATGAACCAACTCCTTGTACCTATCCGAAGCTTCATCTATGCCTTTCCCAGTGTCTTATTTGAAAGAAATGATCTTCTTCCTTAGTCGTGTCGTCCTTCAAGTTAGAAAGTAATTTGAAAGAAATTCTTGTGCTAAACCATTCCATTTGGTTAAAATTCCTTGATCATGGCTTTGCAACCACCACTTGACTCTAATTCTCAATGAAAATGGAAATGTCCTTGTTCCACCACAATCCAGGTGTACCAAATTTAATTTGAAAGTATCAAGTACCTTCTCAAAGTTGATCAAATGTGTATACGGATCTTAATTTGGCCGAATACCAAAAATGGCTTGGGTTTTCAACATTTAAGTCAAGGCCAAAATTGTTTGCTTGATTAGGAATTCTAGCAATGTTTGAATTTACTCCATCAAATTCTGGCATTCATGGTCCCTTAAAGGTCTACTATTTCTATTTAAACCACGACTTTCATTACCATTGTCTCATCTAAACCATTATTTCCAATTCCTTCTTCATTATCATAATTCATTTGATTCTAATCCTCCACTATACATTCCTCTTGCTCTTGTTGTAGTCCTTTCCCCTTAAAGTTTTCTTTAGTTGCAAATCGATAGGTAATAATGCCACTTCTTCAAAATCCATACACTACAAGCAAAATCTAAGAACAAGTTAAATCTCAAAGGCAAGGCACCACTAACAAGAATTGAGTATTGATAAGGAATCAATATATGCTATAAAAAAAAATTAAAAACTGAAATAAGAAACTTCTGGAGTAACGATACCACTCAAGAGCTTAAGGCATCCTTGGGTAGGCAGTCAATCCCTTGCAGTGTCACCAAGGGATTGATGTGTGGCTTATGGTGGTTATAAAATATTTCAAACACTCAAGTAATAAAACGACTCCGTCAAACACTACACCACCATCCGCACTCCCGTAAGTATACGTAATAGATGAGTTTTAAGTGGTGATGGGTATCATCCCACGAGGATGAGGTGATGACAGTTTCTAGACTCAAGGTGTAGTTGTACTATTTTGACAATCTTAAAGAAGTTGAAAGATCAATTAAGACAAAATTAAGCTAAACAAAAGCACGTAACAATGAAGAGACTAACAAATAAGAGAAAAGTGTCGACCGGGCTAGAAAAACAATCTTTTCACCATGGGTATTATTCTAACCAACAAATAGAAGGTCAAACAAGAGGGTCATTCCTAATAGTAAGCCAACCCCTTGGCCCAATAGTAGATTTTTGTACATACAACCAACATGGAATTCTATGAATCTACTAAAACAAATGGCATTTTGGCTCAACTATCATTCATTCCAGGAATAACACGCAACTAAAATATCTAGTTTTAATCCCATAAATTAAGCTCAAAGGTTGGTCTTCCCAAAGCAACAATGTTTATCTAATTTTCCTCCTCTTAATGGATCTAGAAATTAGAACTAATTCCACATGGTTTCTTATCACATTTTCTTAGCTCGACCATGCAGAATGTACGTGTAACAATCAGAACTAAAAATGTAAGCAAGCCAACATAAACAAACATAATAGAAAGAAATTACAAATTAAGCTAAAACTAACCATGCATGAATGACAAGAAAACGTAAATAAAAAACCAACAATTGTTATATCAAAATAAAGCTAAAATAAAACCCACTAAATTAAGCTAACAAAGATTAAAAAATACAATTGAATTAACTAGAAAATCAAGTTCAACGAAGCTGAAAATTTACTGCTACTAAGAGACTTCAGAAGGAAGAAAGTACAATCACCTCCAAAATCAGTCCTCAAAGAGCTGGAACGGCAATTTGCCAATTTCTTTTGGGGTTGCTCAGAAGGGATGTTAAAGCATCATCATTGGATATCATGGGCTACAATCTGCCAACCAACGTATTCAAATGGCCTAGGAGTTTCATCACTTGAGGAGATGGTCTGCTGCTTTTGTATCAAACTTTGGTGGAAATTCCAAAAAGGCGACTCTTTGTGGTGTTCTTTTCTTCACCGAGAAACGTTACTTTAAGAACCAACATCCAACCTTAGTGTTGGCATCACCGGGTGATTTGTTTACTTGGAAGAGGATGTTGCATGTTCGTGAAGACGCAGAAAAGTGGTTCCTATTCTTACTACGGAAGGCTGATTTTTCCTTTTGGTTTGATCCTTGGACCGAACATGGGCCTTCATCCCACACGGTGGAACATGTTTATGATGACCAACTTAAAGTTTCACAGGTTGGGGGTACTAATGGCTGGAATCTTTCCCTTTTGGATGAGAGATATTCCAATGAGGAGATACAAAACATTGCAGCATTCCTCAACACAAGACCGCTATTCTTGTTGGATGAACCGGATTTCATTGTTTGGACCCTCACACACAAAGGCTCCTTCTCACTCTCATCGACTTTCTCTCCCAAGATGCGAATTCACTCTCGGCAAATGATTTGGGATGTAAGACTCCAATCGAAGATATCCATTTTCATGTGGAAATTATTGAACAATCGGCTGCCTCTTGAGACATTCCCTTATGAAAAATTGGCTTTTCATTAGCCTCCAAGTGCTACTTATATTGCAATGAAGAGTCTGTGAACCAGCTTTTTACGGAATGTGAAACATCACAACAAATCTGGTATTTCTTTGAAAATTGGCTGGAGATGGTGATTACTCCATCCACGGCTATAATGGATAAATTTAATTCCTGGTGGCGGGATGCTGCGTCGTCTTCCGCGCCATTCATTATACACAATTCTTCCTAATATACATCTGTTGGTTCTTCTGGAAAGCTAGGAACATGGCAGTTCTGGAGGAAAAAGTATGCAGCAAAACAAGGATTATTGTGGACTTCTACTCTTACTTAGCGAATATCTCCTCGGCTCATCCCTTTAAACGAGTATCCACAGCAGATGATTTGTTACTCTCACGCGGCATTTGCAAGCAACTTCTCCAAACCAAATCCAAGAAAGTCCTAGTTGTCAAATGGGACTGCCCTACCCAAGGATGCCCTGAGCTCAATGTGGATGGAGCCTCCAAAGGTGAGTAACCCAAGGATGGCAGCGGGTGGCGGCATTCTCCGAGATCACAACTGCCAATGCATTCGAGCATTTTCCAATAACTATGAACAACAAACTAACCTACAAGCTGAGGCATTAGCTCTTGTAGATGGACTCAAGATGTGTTGTAATTTATGGGTCCGCTCACTGGTGGTTGAGATTGACTCTCTCCAGCTAGTTAACACCTTGCAATGATCATCGGCAACGATTTGGTGCATAGACCCACAATTGTGCCTCATCAATAGCTACTGTGTTGGGAAAGAGATTTCATTCAAGCATGTCTTTAGGGAGTCTAACCATGTAGCTGATTGTCTAGCTAATGAGGGTATATCATAACCAATGTATGTTGAATATGATTGCTATACCATTCCCCAGCCGGTCAAGGGATTGTTCTACCTAGATGCTAAAGGCTGCTCTAACATTCGGCTTTGTAATCCTTGATTTCATCAATAAAATTTCTGCCCTTTTTCGGGCATTTGCTTAAAATATATTATATATATATATATATATATATTATACAAATGGCACTACTTACTATGCATACTAGTGTACTATATGATAACCTTATTCCTACTTTTTTTTTTCTTATAGTTTTTGCACCAGTTTTGGCGTTTTTAAAGTTTAAGTGTTTGTTTTTGTGCATTTTTGTTTCTACATTTTAAAATATATTTATTGTAGTGTTTTACTTTTTATTTAATGTTATTTATATGTGTATGTGTTTTGGATTGTGTTTAGGTTGTTTACCTAATTCATCCAGAAATTAGTGATCTTTTTGCATTCTTGTTTATCTTTTGTTTATAGTTTTAGTCCATGTTTAAGCGTTATTTTTGAAATAAATTGTAGATATGAATGTGTGTTTTTGTTCTATGATGATTCAGGAACAAATGTTGCTTTAATCAGACATCATACAAAGATTTTAAAGGCAAAAGAGTGAAATCGCACAAAGCTACCAAAAGCCAATCAAAGACTGGGATTGACAAGGCAAAATCAATTACAGAAATTGGGATTGGGATAGAAGCATTATCGTTGTCTTTGATACACAATCATAGACTATAGTTGGTAGGTTTTGCTGCTACACAATTTTGGTAATTTTAAGAGTTTCGGGTATCAGTTTTTAGCCTGTAATAATGAGTTTTGAAGCTTATTCAAAGCCTACACTTTCTAACTCTTAAAAAAAATAAAGGTCTTTAGGATCTGATAATTACGTTCTAATTTAGTCTTTGCTTTGGGGGCCACAAATTGCACTAAGGTTTTATTTTTTTTCAAGAAGAGTTTAAGGAGAGGTTCAACGTTGACAACCTTGGACCAGGAACTTGCGATCCTTCAATGGAGAAGAATTCTTAGGCCTTTGAATTATTCTATTTAATTTTTTAATGGTTTTTTATCCTGCCCAAATTCTTTATTTGCTTTCCTAAATTTTGTTCTGGTAGTTTATTTGATTTCAATAATTTATCTAGTGTTATTTGTTTCATGCATGTTCTAATTTGTCATTGATTAAGGTTGGGTGATGCCAATTCCTTGTGGTAATGATTAATTTGGTAATTAAATGGTAAATTTACAATTGCACAATTCTAATGATCTAGAATGATAATTAGGGGAACTGGTAGCTCTCTTAATTAATTACTTGGTAAATCAAGGTAAGAACGGAAGTTGAACCTCTATTTTTACCTAATTAGTAATTGGGCTAAGTTTAATTTATGATCTTGATGGACTAAACTACCTAGTGGGTCACCTAGAATTTCATAGAGTAAATGGTCAATTTAGTTATGTTCTAGGTAATTGGAGGAGTCATCATTTAGTTTAATTGAATTGAACAATTTAATTGCACAAGGAATCGGGATTGGGTTAATAATGGGAATTTATCTCTAATGTGTTTAATTGGACCAATTAATTGAAACAATTTATTAAATCCAGGAGTTGGCTAGTCAAACCCTAATCCATTGTTTTCATTAGTCAAAGTCTTTATTTTTAGTTTGGTTTAATTAAATCTCCTTCCTGTTGTTGATTCTTTACAATAGCTTTGAAACAAAACAACTAATACTCCCTTAGCAATCTTTGTGGGCTCGATGTTCTTCTAATATATGCTATTTGACCACGTACACTTGTGGTACATTAATTAGTTAAAAGTAGAGTTTTGTGTTCTTCAGTTTTTAACTATATATTTAACGTATCAAGTTTTTGGCGCCTTGCCATGGATTGGGTCTATGTAAACATCGGTATAATTTGGCTAGATTACTACTTTGAAGTGAACATTGTGCTTTGTTCGGGTGTTTTCGGTATTATTCTAATTAAAAAAAAAAACCTAAAGGATTTTCCTTTTGTGTTTTGTGTTTCTTTAACTGAAAAGTCCAAAACAATTTTCTCTTTTTAATGTATTGGTTAGACTAGCTAGTCGAAATTCTCCCATTTTTTCCATTTGTGTGCTTTTGTGTTATTACTTGGTTTCGTGTCGGTCTAATAATAACATGCCAGACATGAATTCGAATCAATCATGCCAAGAATATTATCATCCTTGCATGCATTATGGAGACAAGACCAATTAGCTAGATCTTATCTCAGAGACAGCTGCCCTTATCATTGGTTACCATGATATGTTAATCCAATTACCAGGCATAGAAGAAAAATAAGTAACTTTCGTGCTATTTCAATTTCTTCTAACGATTTATATTGTGGTTCCTTTGTAGGTAACTTGGCTAATTGGGTATATGAATATACCAATATGAACCTTACATTTGTGATAATCAAATAGGGTAGTCCGACTATCTCGATGCTTTTCCAAGCTATCAAGAATGACCTTACTCTTTTATTTTATATCTCAAAAGCTTATGTATGAACCAATAGAGCCCTATAAGATGAGTGATTACCCATGCTCCATAATGAAAGCAACCCAAGAGATATATGGCAGTGCTGAGAGAAGAGTTAGAATGAGAATGAGTGGGAGAAGGACTAGTTTTAGAAAAAGGAAATTCGGAGAGTGTACGAGCGGAGAAGGGGGCTCGAAACAACCATTTGAGGATGGTGAGGCAAATTGAACCTCAATTCTCGAGTGATAGGGCTCAGCAATTATTCAAGAATAACGAGAAGCATGAGGTGATTAGAGAAAGGAATTTTTACCTATCCATGCATTGGGGATTATATGAAGATGCTAGGAGAGTGATAGAAGAACAAATTTGGTCAAGGCATTGGGAGGGTTTTAACACTCAGGTTGACGATCACTCTGAGCTCCCTCCTTAATCACCAATTTCATTAATTTATTCTTTGAAAGAGTTTCATTGTAATTTATGTGAGTTAGAAGATGGCAAGGTGCGTATACGGGAGGTTTTGGTAGATTTTAGTGCTGATGTGATTAATGCGTATTTCAACATTACCCCCGTACCTTCTAGTCAGTATTTGGCATTTTTGAACAATAAAAATAAGGATATGAATGCAATCAAAGATGCCATTTGTGATAGAAGGGTAGAGCGGATTAAGAGTACTTCGTTTGCCACTGAATTAAAGTTTGCTCGTCAAGGACTCTCGTTAGTGTAGTGGCTAAGTTATAGTTTTATTTTATCAGTAGCCACATTTGGGGGTCCAATGCTGTGAGTTTTATCCAAAGAGACAAAGTACTATTAGTCTATGCCATCATGACTGGGGTCCTGGTGAATGTTGGTCACCTTATTAGACAGGGGTTTTTAGAGAGTGGCAGGTCAAGACAACCCATATTTTATGCCCCAATTCTATTTAACCATCTTTGCACCATAGCGGGTTGCCCGATTAGTCAATTGGAATCATTGACACATCCTAGAGGATCAATCAGAATATGTCTATAGGATGGTGAGACAATATGAAAAGCACCACCAGGAGGAGCACCCTACTCAGCCACAGCCACCACCACCTCAGAGAACTTCAATGATTCTGATACCCCTAGGTTTGGTATTTAATGCTCCGGTGAATGAAGAAGAAAGGAATGATCTACAAGGGTACTGGTCGTACAGTCAAATGGTGATGCATAAAAACTTGACCATCATTGGAGAAGCTTTAAAGATTACTTCATTACAAAGGCACTTGGGTCCAGCCACCATCACCTCTGGTATGGCACTTTGGTCCACCTCGTGGACAATACTACACACCACCGGCTGCTACCACACATCATGAGGGATCTAGCCACACGGGTGCGACTGGAGGGGACATGGATGATGATCATGAAGATGCCCAACCTAGTAAAGTTGAGGAGGGTCAAGAAGATATGGAATGAAGAGATGAAGCCACCATTTGTTTGAGCATGGATGAAGATCAAATTTGATCATTGGATCGATTTGATGGACGATGATGATTTTCTCTGTTTTTATTGAACACCGTAGCTTTTGATTACTTTGGATTACTTTTGTTTTACTTTCAGTCTTTGGAATTAAAATATTTTATTTTTTCTTTAGTTGGCTAATGGCCTTAAGTTGATGCCAAGTTGATAAATTTTGATGCTTTATGGATGGAATTTCTTTTGGATTCTCGTGTTGACACTTGGTGAAGTTTAGTTATTGTTTAATAAAAGTGGAGTGGCTAAGGGCCCTAAGCTGATGCCATCTTTGCACTAGTTGATGAGTTGAATTGAATGTTGAATTTTTTTTTGAAACTTGAATGACAAGATGCATGGCACAGTTGCTCTTGACGTTTCTACTCAATTTTAATTGTGTAGTGAATGAATGTGTGCTTCTATGTAAAATGAAATTTCAATTTTGGATTGATTTACTCATATACTTCACATATCACGTAGTGTTGAACATTTCTTGAGAGATTGCTTAATTGTTCTAAGTACATCCATGATTCATCAAGTGTCACGTCAACATTGGAGGTGTATATATGTTTGAATGTTAGTATGTTTCGTTCAATGTTAATCTTTGTTTTTCTCAGGACTAGATGTGTTGCTAAGTTTGGGGGTGTAATAACTCAGGTAAACTAGAGTCATTTCCCTCTAAATTATAGCATTTTGATAGTTTAAATTCTGAAGTTGGATAAGTAATTGAGGATTTTAGTTAATTTCTTTCATATGTATTTGTATTTTCGTTTTTGAATCTAATTATGATAAGTTTTGTTAAATTTTTTGTTTAATTAAGTGCTTAATGGTATTAATATTATGTAGATTAAAAATTAAAGGTTAGAAGCTAGAAGAAACAAAGCTCAAGAGACCAGATTGCAAAAATGGATGAAATGAAGAATGCTGGGAGGAGAGTCGAGATCGCGGTCTCGACTCTTCCAGACCACGATCTTGACTCGGGAAATTTTCTTACTATATTGGAGTCGAGATCGCTGTCTCAAATGTTCCAGACCGCGATCTCGACTCGCTGAGAGTTAAGTTGTAAGTGAAATTTTGTAAACTTTCAACCAGTTACTCCTGATTTTTTGCCTAGTGTAATATTAGACTATTTAATCTACTTAAAAATTAGTAAGAGAAAGTAGTTGATAGTTTTAAATTTGTTACTAGATAGTTTAAGATAGCTTGAACTCTAAGTTTACTTCTTAAATAGAAATTTCTCTTTAATTTAAACTTAATCTTCTTCTAATTTATTGTCAAGTGAAATCAAATTTTGATTAGATAATCGCAGTGGGTTAATCGCAAGTTTCGTGTAGATATAATTTTTATTCCCTTTCTTGTCTAATTTAGTAAGAATTTCTTTACTTGCAATTTAGGGTTCTTGGGTAAATTAGGGTTCTTGATAATTTCTTTAATTTCTAGTTAGAATTTTCAATTTCTTGCATTAATTCCTAGTTAATTCTTAATAGGGATTTCTTTATTTCTAACAAAAATATAAAAATATTTTAATTTCTAGTTTAACTCTTTACAATTTATAGTGATAAGAAATGATTGCTTTTAATATTCAAGGTTTCTCATTTGTAGTCCTTTTAGTTGGGTGATTTGCTTGCTTTTAATTTTTGTCTTAATTTGGTTAATTTAGGTTAGAATTAAGTTTTTTTTCCTTTACTTGCTTTTACTAGAATAGATTAGCTAGTTTCTTAATTTTGTAATTAGTTATTTTCACTTATTTACTTTTTTAGTTAATCTACCTTTAATTTAAGTTTTTATACACCCGCTTTCATTTGATTATGGCTTTTACTAGATTAGTTCTATCATCCATCGCTTGATTTTGCTTAACTACTCAAGTACCCATAAATCTTGGTAATTGCCTTACAACAATCCTTGTGGGAACGACCCTACTTCCCTTTACTACTAGTTGACAACCGTATTCTTGCGGGATGTCATCTAGTTAGTAGTAGGATTTATGTGTTTTATTAATTTATAACTAGGTGTGTAAAAGGCATCAATACTACCAAAGTGGGTATCTGAGAAAGATCCATTTGCTCCTCAAAATCATCGCTATGGCCTTCCAACGTTGGCATGGAATCATCTTCATCTTCACTGCCCTCGCTTACCACTTCATTCCCTTGCATGAAGAGTACACGCTTTTTGGGACATTCATTTGCACAGTGACCTACACCCAAACAATTGCCACTTTCCTGAACCATACTTGCTAGGCACGAACCATTCCCCGTATCCGTGAAACCGTAATCTCAGGATTACAAGGCATCAATCATTTTATTTAAAACTTCAAATACTAAATATAACAGTGAAAACATCTACTTGTGAACAAAAATCAAAATAGTTTGGAATTTATTCATATAATAAATTATAAAATGCAAAATTACTAAATAATGTCACGAGCACATGGGCTCAATTTGTCCCAAATAACTAGCCTAACTTTTATTGTCCATCGTGACATGAACTTTAACTAACATTCCTACTAACTTCTCTTTCAGTTCCTATTGGTTAGACCTTGTCATCTATAACGACGTCCTCATATTCATCATCTGCGCAAAAATATAAGGAATGGCATGAGAAACAAGTCCACTAGTAGATAGTACCTACCCCCTGCTGGATCATGAAGTTATATAAGCATATATGTTTCACAAACAAGCCACACTGTCACATCTTCATACCTTCAAGAAAATCATATTTTCAAAACCATATACTTTACATTTATAAAATCATTATCTAGCACTTTTGAAATACTAAATAATATACCATAATCATAAGTAAGGGTTATTCTCACTTGATAAATTTCATAATCATACACGCATCAAGTTTTCATTTTCATAATCATAGAATCGTGTTAAATCTTGCATTCACTTATCAGAAGAGGTTCAAAACTAACCATGTCTTCATTGGCTTCTGAGTATTCATCCTAGTGATTGACCTCACTAGAAAAGGTTGTCAAGAGGTTTCCATGGAATCACCTAACGTTTTCTTCAATCATATTCATGTTCATATTCATAATCATAATCATAATCATGAAGTTTAGGACCATAATCCCCACGAACAGTTTCATGTTCGTTTAGAGCTCTTGTTCATTAATTTTTATCCATACATCACACACGTAACATATATATTCAAAATCATGTCTGTATCACATATTTTATAACTTTTAAACAAAACAAGTTATTTCAGATTTTCACAGCAAAAAAACCCATTTTGTAGAAAACATGTTATTTCATAAAACAACTTTGGAAATGTCATGTGAATTCATAAAATATTTTGGAAACATTGAAATCTTCACAAAACAAATTTAAAAATTTAGAGAGTAAGCACCACTACCTCAAATGAGCTCGATCACTGTACTTAATATTGACATTGATATTTGCCTATAAGAAATCACGATATTCTATCATCAATGAGCATTTAATAATCCCTTACTCTAAGTCTATATCGCCCTATTGAAAATTCCTAACGACTTGATCGGTTTATCACTTTAAGTGTTTTCAAGATTCATTAGTGATATAAAAGTGGGAGAAGTACTTTTAGTTTGCTTAAAAGTAATAAGATCATCTTTTCAATTTGTCAAGATAACTTAATTAATTCTTTCATAAGTTTAGTCAAATCAATTTCAATAACAAAATAATTTTTGTTTACTATTATAAGTCTTTAGAAACTCTAGAGTCATTTTTGAAAATTTCAGAAAACTCTTGGGCTACTCGATAGCTATATAAAACAATTAGAGGCTTTAAATAACTTTTAAAAAATATTTGAGGAAATTCTTATAATTTGTAAAACATTTTTTGGGTTCTTAGCATGATTTCATAAAACATTTCAGCCAACAGTACAGTTTTCCAAAAACTTTCGAGGTTGAAAATATAACTATCAGAGAGTTATGGACAAAGTTTGACCACTTAAAATCATTTGGATAAATATCTAATTCTTAAAAGTTCATAAGGACTTAATCTGATCCCCTTCAAAACTTTCTGGCCATAGTACAAATACTAAATAAACCACAAGAGGTAAATTGTAATTGTGATCTAAAATGTATCATTTTCTTCATTGCAGACTGTACAACACTATTCGCTTTTTCTATTTAAGAAGTAAACCTGTCTCTTATACACATTAGATGCCTTTTAGATCACAGTTATATGGTTAATAAAATATGAAAATAATTATTAACCCACCATATATACTTAAATTTAAAATTATTTAGATGCAAAAATACTCCAAAATAAATGTCTACTAAATTCGTAAATAGGCATAAATTAGTTTATACATGGTCCCTAATAATTTACATAATTAGTCTATAAAAGATTTCTAATACATCTACAATATTCAAGCCTACAATAAAATAAATAAATAATCATTGTAAATAAAAATATGAATAAAAATAAAAATAAAACTTACCAGTATTTTGGAAAAATGATTCTCCTTTTATGATTTTCTAAGAAATGCCGTATTTTTCCAGTCCTTAAATCCCATATTTATGTGTATTAGACTCTTGCTTTTTCTCCTACAATTTAGGATTGTTTTCAAGAATCACAATGATTAATATTCTAGTTTTACTTTCCTACTTTGATAATCTTTCAAACTATCTTATTTTTCTATAATATTAATTTTTTTTTTGGTAAAAAAAAATCATGGATATTACATTCTACCCCTCTTATAAAAAGTTTCCTCCTCAAAACTTAGGCATTTCATTCACGTTAACTACACAAATCAGTTGTCTCTTAACACCACACGGTATCAACATCTTGCACCACATTTATGTTCTGCTCAAATATGTTTGGAGGTAGTAACATACCTCATAGCAACACATTCTAGACCTTCCGCCTAATACTTGGTTTTGCAGTGAACCCTAGCATTAGACTTAGGTGGAACTTCCATTGTCTTAGCATTTCTTCATACGTTGCCCTTCTCATCTAGGCACTTTTGTTGACGATATACAATTTGACTGCATTTAAAACATCCACTTGACTTCATTCGACACTCTCCACAATGGCACTTGTGGTAGTAACAACACTCATATTTTTTATTGTTCCCTTCACTTTTTGGTGATGGTAATGGTCCATGTTTTCTCTTAACCACTTTTAAGAGTTTTCTGGCCACGTTTAATTTTATCACTAACGGACCTTCAATGGTTTGGGGCTACTTTCCTTTATTTGCCTCATCAAGCCTCTTCATATTGGCTTCTACCCTCAAACAAGTATTGTATAACTCATCATAGTTAGGAGTATTGGTACTTGAAATCATAGACTGCATAGATTGTCAATCCACGCCTAATTCTAACCATTTTTAATTCTTTGTTTTCCACCCATGATAGTGGGTGCAAAACGTCCCAAAGTATTAAAATTATTTGCATATTTTAGTATGGACATGTCAAAGGTATGTTTAAGTGCATCAAACTCCTTGATTCTCCTTATATGCTCAACTAGTGGGAAGAAATGATTTAGAAATGCTTCTCTAAACTTAGTCCAATTAATAGGGTGTGTGATAGTTACTTGTACCATAGCCCACTACCTTTCTGCATCTACAACTAAGAATGGTCTAATCACTAAGTGGTTCACTTCCATTGGTACTTGTAATAAATCAAAATCGTTTTCCACTTCACCGAGCCACTTATCGGCCTTATCTGAGTCCAGTTGTCCAACAAAGGTAGGCACATGTACCTTTTTTATCCTCTCATAGTAACGTGAGTACTAGTTTGCATTTGTGCAAATGAGCTTTGATGCTTATAACTTATGTGTAATTAATAAGTCGTGCCATGTTAGTTATGGCGATATAAATAAGCGGGTACAATCATAGAGGATTGCCACGTTCTTTCCTATTCCAGATCCTGAATTGAAAATAGGGTTCACACTTGCACTACTAGTTCCTCCTGGTGTGTTTTCAATGTTGTTTTGGTTGCCTACATTTGCCTTAGGATTATCGGTATTGGCCTCAGAGTTGTTATTCATGATCTAGTTTGGCATTCCATTTCCTACACCAGAGATTAAGGATTAATTTTTCAACTTATCCAAGTTATAAAGAAGTGTAATGAACATAACAATGTAAATTTCTAATCCAACAATTTCAACAATAGTTTGAGCAATTTCCACAAATAGTCATCTTCTATCAAAAGATTGGTCGTCAGGTCAAATTCAAGGATAACTACATTCTTTTAATAAAGAGTGCAATATTTTTTTTCATGTCTTATCTGGTAATGGTCCATGTCAGTTTTTCACTAAATAGTCCAATAGATTTACTACTATAATGCCTCATGCAGTTTCAATCGTTCAACTTTAAAATTATGTCCAATATCATGATTCTCACTCTTTAAACTTTTGATTATATATACCATAAGTGTCCTTTTATTCTCTTTTCCTTAATCTCACAAGTACCTTTTCTTTTTCTTCACTGAAGTCAAAATCTACGGTCAGAAATCCACCATGCTTCCACTACCCTAATACCATGTAAAATTCCAAGTTCAATAATTCACATTTACATTATCTCGATTCTTCCTAAATCTCACAGTCCGACATTTTAAGTATCTAACCTAAGATATACTACAAAGATCATAACCTAAGCTCTAATAACACAAAAAATGTCACTTTCCTGACCTATACTTGACACGAGTACAAGGCATCAATCATTTATTTATAACTTCAAATATCATATATAACAACAAAAAACATCTAATTTTCAACGAAATCAAAATAGGGTGGAACTTATTCATACTATAAATTCTGAAATGCCAAAGTACTAAATAATGTATTACGAGTACGCACGCTCAATTTATCTAACTTTTATCCTCCATCATGACATGAACTTTATCTAAGTTCCCTAATAACTTCACTTTCAGTTCTCAACGGTTAGATCTCTTCTTCAATGACAACATACTCATACTCGTCATCTGCGCAAAAGTGTAGGAAATCAGGTGAGTGGCAAGTTGCCCAGTGGATAGCACATACACCCCACTGGATCATCCAGTTACATAATCATATACTTTTCACAAACAAGTCACACTATCCCATGCTCATGCTTTCAAGAAAATCATATTTTCAAAACTCTATGCTTACATTTACAAAATAATTATCTAATACTTTTGAAATACTCAATAATATACTATAAAAATAAGTAAGTCACTTTCATTTGACAAATTTGATAATCATACATGCATCAAGTATTCATTTTCGTAATCATAAAATCATGTTAAATTATGCATTCACTTATCAGAAGAGGCTCAAATCTGACCATGCGTACATCGGCTTCTAAGTACTCAGCCTAGTGATTGAACTCACCATAAAAGGTTGTCAAGAGGTTTTCATGGATCTACCTGATGGTTTCTACTAATCATATTCATATTCGTATCCAAATTCATAATCACAGTCGTGAAGTTAAGTCAAGAGGTTTTCATGGATCTACCTGATGGTTTCTCTAATCATATTCATATTCGTATCCAAATTCATAATCACAGTCGTGAAGTTAAGGACTAGAATCCCTACCGACTCACTCATGTTCATTTCGAGCCCTTGTTCATTAAATTTTACCCATACGTCACACACATAAATACATATTCAAAATCATGCATGTATCACATTTACTATAAAAATAAAACTAAGCAAGTCAAATAGCCATACACAATTTAAATTTTCATAGCCAAAATAGCCCATCTTGTGAAAAACGTGTAATTTCATAAAACAACTTCGTAAATCATGTGAATTCATAAAACTTTATGGAAATACTGAAATTCATAAAATAAATTTGGAAATTCATATGGTAAGCACCACCTACCTCAAATGAGCTCGATCATTGTATTTAATCTTGACATTGATATTTTCCTACAAGAATGCATCACAAAATTCTATCATCAATGAGCACTTAATAATCCCTTATTCCAACTCTATATAGCCCTATTAAAAATTACTAAGTACCATGATCGGTTTATCACTTTCAGTGCTTTCAAGATTCATTAGTGACATAAAAGTACGAGATGTACTTTTAGTTTGATCAAAAGTAATAACATCGTCGTTTAAATTTGTCAAAATAACAAGTAATTCTTTCATAAGTTTAGTAAAATCAATTTCTGTAACAAAAAACTTTCGGTTTACCATTATAAGTTTTTAGCAACTCTAGAGGCATTCTCTTATACATTTAAAGAAACTGGGCTACTCAATAGCTATATACTGAAATTAAATACTTTTTGAATAACTTTCAAAAAATATTTCAGGACATTCTCATAATTTATAAAACATTTTCAGTTGCTTAGCATGGTTTCTTAAAACTTTTCTGGCCACTTTACAATTTTCTAGAAACTTTAGGGGTCCAAAATATAATTTCAAAGAGTTTTGATTGAGTTTGATCATTTAAAACCATTTTGGATAAAATCTAATTTTAAAAGTTCATAACGACTTAATCTGTTCCCCTTTAAAACTTTCTGGCCATAGTACAAATACAAAGTAAACCATGAGGGCTAAACTGTAATTTTAATATGATATAAAATGCATAGCGATATGCAACTCTATACGTTTTTGATAAAACAATTTTCCCTTTTTTCGTTTGCTGAAAAATAAATAAAAAAAATACAAGTTTAATTTCATATGAAAATAATTATAAACCCATCATATATACTTAAATTTTAGATTTAAATACAAGTCAGATGGAAATAAATGGTTGTAAAATTCATAAATAGGCAAAATTATTTTATACTTGGTTCCTAATAATTTACACAATTAATCTATAAAAGATTTCTAATAAATATACAATACATCAGGCTAAAATAAAATAAATAATTAATCAAGAAAATTAAATTAAAAAGAGACCTTACTAGTAAGTTGGAAAAACCCTCTTCTTGTCTCACAGTTAGTGGATTTCTGAAAATATACGTCATAGTTTTCCAGCCCTAAAATCACAAGAGGGACTATTATACTCTTACTTTTTCTCCTATAATTTAACTAATTATACAATCTAGAATTGTACAAGAGACAGGGTAGTGGCCCATGAGTGCATTTCTGACTTTTATAATCTCCCTAGATTCTTAATTTACATAATATTACTTTTTGTGAAAAAATTGCGGGTATTAAAACTTTTCAAAGTTTGATGGAAATCATGATGATAAGTAGAATGTACAAATATTTCGTTTAATTTAGCTTTTAAGGATTTCTAATCATTAATTAGAGGCTATTCGCACCTAATTCTATTGGTTTTAAATTGATCTCACCACTCTAAAGCATAATCACTAAATGAAGCAATAGCTAATTGAGATTTCTTTCATTTAGAGTGGTTCTGATAATAAAAGTTAACCTTTAACTTCTTTTCATATTCGAAATGGACATTAGGTTTTAGATTACTTTGAAATGTAGGGATAGTCATATTTAGTATTACTGTCACGCCCCAAAAACGGGACTGTAACACGCCGCGCTAATGGTACACCGGACCAAAGCGCAAGGCACAAACGAACAGAGCAACAATGGTTTTGATACGTCGCAATGTAATAGAACCATCAAACCATTTCTTAATTATAAAACCGAATATTTCATTTTACACAAAAATACGAATTACAAAAATTCCTTCTTAGTACAAAAGATGCTACAACAAAAACAAAGTTCATTAATTCAAAACCTATCTTTTATACACTACCCACTGAGCTAGTTATGCTCAGCTTGGAAGTGTATCCGCAGATGGTGAGTTCAATCACTAGGCTGAGTACTTAGAAGGCGATGCTAACGCGGAGGAGAGTCAACTATTGAAGCATGATCTGAAAAACATCTTGATGTGTCTTGTGGGGTGAGCATAACTAGCTCAGTGGATATCATAAAAGCACTTCAAATGGGGCCAAGCATTTCGATAAAAAGAAAATATAAAGATAATAACATTTATGAAAACCATAGTCATGAAAGCAGTTTCTAAAATGTCTCATGCCGTTTAAACGTCAATAAACCATAATCATAAGTAGTTTCTAAAATGTCTCATGCCATATAAACGTCAGGCATGTCCAAAACATAGCCAAAAAGATCCAATCATTTCAAAACATAGTAATCATAAGTAGTTTCTAAAATGTCTCATGCCATATAAACGTCAGGCATGTCCAAAACATAGCCAAATAGATCCAATCATTTCAAAACACAGTATGCTAAAGCATAGCGAACAAATCCAAGTACAGTTTCAATTCGAAATATAATAAAATAGCATGAGTATCTTTTAGGCTCGAAGGTATGACTTACAGTACTAGCCAGATCTAGTAATCTACCACACCTACTAGTCTGACCGGGAGGTCAAGTTATCCCATCACAAGACCCCGTATCAAATAGTTCATAACATTCACTGTACACCATGGCGTCCCATGGATGCCTATAGAACCGGTGCACCCCAAATCAAACATTGTCCAAATACATCCAAAGTTATTATATACCTCGGTCACCTATGAGCCAAAACAGTCATAAAATGCTTTCATATCAAAAGAGTTTGCAAATATATTAATTGATTAACATAAAATAGCTTGGTCCCGATTTCATATGTAATAATTCCAAAACTTGGTAAAAGTGCAATTTCAAACATCATACACATTTTAAAATCCATCCAAACATATTTCGAAAGTCGTTAAACAAAATACAAGTGGAAGAGCATTTATGTTACCCACCTATCAAAGCAAAAACTGCACAATGATCACTGAACGCGATCGCCGGCGGTAGGTGGCGTGGTACCTAAAACAAGTATAAGAGGACTCTTAGAAGAGATGTAGAAGTTAAAGAATGGTGGCAGACCGTTGAGGCTACGTTGCCCACACCGAGACAGAGATCTGACTTGGTCACAAATTCCGAGCAACTTCGACAAGCCAAAACCCCAGTCAAAACACTTAGTTAACCCCTCAAATTCGTATTACAGCTAGATAAGATTAGGAGATAATAAGCTCAGTTTTCCAGAAAAAACTAAAAACTTCGCCTCTCCCTAGGCTATAAGTAGGCTATCCTCCCTGCCAACAAAATCCAATTCCAAGGTATTCAAGGGACCTTGGTCACAACCCAACTCAAAACAACATATTCAACCAACCAACAAAAATCCATAAACGGAAAGATTCACCGGAGCAATAGCCGGGACTATATCAAAAGCATTCCACAACAATCCATACCCCAAAACCACTTCAATTAACTCTATTACAACATTAGAGTAACAACCTATGGTTGGAATTCCTCTTTACTACCAAACTGAAAATTTTTATCGATTAGCCACACGCATGATTCAAACTTGCTTCCTAACCATCCCACTACCAAGAAAACACTTAAACCATCAAAAGATCATTAAAGATCCTTCAAACATAACCAATTATCCAAATTATCCTATTTGCGCCAAACTTCCGCTTACTTACAAAATGAAGGAAAATCAATTCCACTTGGTTTCTCTAAGTCTCAATTCCTAACCAAACTAACCTTAAAACACTCTTAAAACATCATTATGTGCATAGACATAAACATTCATGTATAAGACTCTAGGCCACATATGGAAGACAAAACCCTAACTCATAATCTTAAAATTTGTAATCTAACCATGGAAAGTTGTTAAGAATCAACCCCAATCACTTCCCAACCTCCAAAACACTAAAAACAACCCATAACATACATAAATCATAACATATAAGGCTGCAAAGAGAGTATTTTTCAGCCATAAAGAATCCTACAAAACTTGAAATTAAAGCTTGGATCATAAAGCCCATAAGCCATAAATGCTAAAGTACAAAAAATCTTACCTTCCAAGTGATTTCTACTTGAAATCCAAGAAAATTTTTTGGGGAAAATGGGGGAAGAGTGTTCGGCCAGCAGCTGGAGAAATGAGGAAGAAATTGAGCAAGAAGAAGACTAAAAAGAAATTCCAAGGTTGACCCAAATAGTACCAAGTTGACCAAATAGATCTCCAAGTTGACTATTTGACCCAAAAACTAATTTTTGCTACTAAATTATCATTCTTTTCTGAATAAATCAGCCATCAAACAACACTCACACACCACAATGCACTAATCACACTTAGTCCAATTTTTGACCCGTTTACCCGCCGGAACCGAAATCGCGTAAACCGAAAAATTTGCCGAATTGAAAAACGAATAAGTTGAAGTACTTTATGACTAAAAATAATATGAAAAACATTTTAAACCAGTTAAAAATCAAAGAACAAGGCTAGTAAAATACTGGGTTTCACATTCTACCCCCCTTAAACAAAGTTTCGTCCTCGAAACTTACAAAATCACGAAGCAAACAAAGCTGGATACTTCGATCTCATGAGCCTCTCAAGCTCCCTAACCACTAGGATATCCTCAATGCCTGGCTCTACTTTATCAGAGTCTATCACATAAGCCAAATAGTTCTCACAACCCCTATCTAAGGCCTTAAACGCCTTCACTGCTGATATAATCGGAATCCTAGATCTCTTGGGCTTCTTTTCATTCCCACGAAAAATCACCGTATCTAAACCAGGCATCTGAAACATCACATACCTCTCTTTACAATCAATCGTCGCACCATTAGCTGCCAACCAATCCATACCCAAAATTAAATCAAAGTCGGTTATCGGTAACTGAATAAGGTCAGCTTCAAACTTTCTATCACAAAAATCTAACCGACAACCTTCCAAAACAAACCTAGACTCCATAACCTTCCCGTCTGGGGTCCCCACTCTATAAGGATCCTCTAACCATCTAGGTTTATCGGACAGACTTCTAAGAAAACATCTAGCTACAAATGAATATGATGCCCCACAATCAAATAAAGCATAAGCAGGTATGGAATTCACTAAAATAGTACCTGCAACTACTGAATCGGTCTGATCGCCCTGCTGCTGACTCAACGCATGCACCCTCGCCTGAGTCCTCTGCCTCTTGTCCTTAGGCGGACCACCCTGCACTCCCCTAGTCTGCCCTTGATTTGGTGCGACCTTAGGGACAATCTCTGATCAGATGGCCGTGCTCGCCACATTTAAAGCAAGCTCCAGTCCTCCAATAACACTCCCCAGAGTGTAGTCGACCACAAGACCGGCATGGCGGCGACGGCTGCTGAACTGTCACCGACTGAGATCTCTGAGGCTGGCTCCCAACTGAAGAAGAAACAGAAGAACCTGTCGACGGACCCCTCCTAGGGAAACCACCCTGTCGACCACGACTCCTACTCCCAGCTGGAGGTGCTAAAGTCCCTGTCTGGGCCACCTCCGCCAGTTTCGAAGCTGGAATGCATCTGCACCACTGGGTGATCTCGCTGCTCCGATAAAACTCGTCCATCTTCGAGCTCGACGGACGGGGAAAGTAATGAACTAGAAACTGCTCCCGGAATATCTCCCAAGTCACAGGCTGTCTCGGTGTGGGCAAGGTAGCCTCAACGGTCTGCCACCACTTGGCCTCTTATACAATCAAGAAAGGAATAAGCCAAAGATGTCCGTGACTCCACCGAATCCGTTTTAACTCAAAATGTGTTAGGAATCTCGCCCATCCATGACTCCGCTTTAAGCGGATCCGGAGCCCCATCAAACGTAGGTAGCCCGGCCTTCTTGAGCGTCTGAAACAGGGATGGAATGTCGGTACGCTGTGGTGGAGGTGGTGGAGTAACGGGAGGTCGCTCAGCGCCCAACTGTCGAATAACATGTGCCACAACCGCCGCAATGGCGCCATAATCAACCACTGGCGGTCCAGTCGGAGGAGGTGCTGATGGCCCTGCCTCGTCCCTAGGGTGTATGTGTTATAAGAGACAGGCCTAGTAACAAGGTAAGAAGCTGAGGAAAATTTAAACGAAACACAAGTAGCGGATCCCACCACCGGACGCTCCCAGTGAGGGTCTGCTGTCTTGAGCCTCTACCGCGACCTCTAGAACCGAACGCGTCCTAGGCGGTATACTAGCTGATAAGAGTCAAAGACGGAATCATGAGCAAAGAATAACTCTTCAAGTTCAACAAAAGAGGTACAACAAAGATTATAAGCAAGGACCTCTTTCGCTTCCCCAAAACAAGTTAACTGAATAACTCTAGGTCATAGAATTATACAGATCCTGTAATGTCGCGACTGGGGTTTTAATCTTATACAATTCTAAGCCGGAGCACATCGATTTAAACCTCGAAAGACTCATCGAATGCCTATTACTGGACTTAGGATCGTTTCCTATGCTCTGATACCACTACAATTATGTTACCCACCTATCAAAGCAGGATTATTGTATAAGAGACAGGCCTGGATTATTGCAGACTTGGTTTGATACCTTTGAAAACCAGTATAAGAGGTATTAGAAGAGAGGTAGACATTAAAGGATGACTGGAATTCTTTGACGCGAAACGATAGAAAACGACACCAACAGCTCTTTGGTCAAAAATGACCTTTTCACAATTTCTGACCAACTTCGACAAGCTAAAACCCCAGTCAAAACACTTAGTTAACCCCTCAAATTCGTATTACAGCTAGATTAGGAGATAATAAGCTCAGTTTTCCAGAAAAAATCTTTCTAAGTCTTTAAATATCTTATCTTCGGGTATAAGTAGGCTATCCTCCCTGCCAACAAAATCCAATTCCAAGGTATTCAAGGGACCTTGGTCACAACCCAACTCAAAACAACATATTCAACCAACCAACAAAAATCCATAAACGGAAAGATTCACCGGAGCAATAGCCGGGACTATATCAAAAGCATTCCACAACAATCCATACCCCAAAACCACTACAATTAACTCTATTACAACATTAGAGCAACAACCTATGGTTGGAATTCCTATACATTACTGTGTACCAAACTGAAAATTTTTATCGATTAGCCACACGCGTGATTCAAACATGCTTCCTAACCATCCCACTACCAAGAAGACACTTAAACCATCAAAAGATCATTAAAGATCCTTCAAACATAACCAATTATCCAAATTATCCTATTTGCGCCAAACTTCCGCTTACTTACAAAATGAAGGAAAATCAATTCCACTTGGTTTCAAGTCTCAATTCCTATCCAAACTAACCTTAAAACACTCTTAAAACATCATTATGTGCATAGACATAAACATTCATAGCATAAGACTCTAGGCCACATATGGAAGACAAAACCCTAACTCATAATCTTAAAATTTGTAATCTAACCATGGAAAGTTGTTAAAAATCTACCCCAATCACTTCCCAACCTCCAAAACACTAAAAACAACCCATAACATACATAAATCATAACATATAAGGCTGCAAAGAGAGTATTTTTCAGCCATAAAGAATCCTACAAAACTTGAAATTAAAGCTTGGATCAGGTAAAGCCCATAAGCCATAAATGCTAAAATACAAAAAATCTTACCTTCCAAGTGATTTCTACTTGAAATCCAAGAAAATTTTTTGGGGAAAATGGGGGAAGAGTGTTCGGCCAGCAGCTGGAGAAATGAGGAAGAAATTGAGCAAGAAGAAGACTAAAAAGAAATTCCAAGGTTGACCCAAATAGTACCAAGTTGACCAAATAGTCTCCAAGTTGACTATTTGACCCAAAAACTAATTTTTGCTACTAAATTATCATTCTTTTCTGAATAAATCAGCCATCAAACAACACTCACACACCACAATGCACTAATCACACTTAGTCCAATTTTTGACCCGTTTACCCGCCGGAACCGAAATCGCGTAAACCGAAAAATTTGCCGAATTGAAAAACGAATAAGTTGAAGTACTTTATGACTAAAAATAATATGAAAAACATTTTAAACCAGTTAAAAATCGAAGAACAAGTCAAGTAAAATACTGGGTTTCACAATTACCAATATTATCGTCATCCACCATATCACCATCTCACACATGTTGCCAAATCCTCGACCTTGCACCTGCATCATACAATTCATCATTAGATTTGTAGATATTAGAATCGTAATTAAGACATGTACCTTGACAAGCGTGTGCGAATCTATGAGCATGAGGCTCAGCTCAACTAACTGGCGGAGGTGGCTCAATCCTCCCTTTAGTTAACGTCTCAAGAAAGCATTGAATACTCTTAAGAGATAAGGCCATTTCGGCAATACAGGGTTCCAAGGTATTAACCATTGAACTTTCTCCTTCTTGAGACACTTCATGTCTACAAAATTAAACCAAAACACAATGAATTCAAGAACAAGGGTTAGTAAAACTAAGAAGGACCTCACGGCACTCTCTGAGTGTTTACTCTCAAATTTGAAGATGGTACACAATTTTACTTGTGTTTCGTTCAAATTCAAGGCTTTTACCCTCTAATGAACTCACCATTCTTGCCTCTTTCTTCTTGTTTAAATTTTCCTCAAAGTTTGCTTTGTTGACTAGAAAATACACGACAAGAATGACACAAATAATTACTAACATGTAGAACACAATTTGTAGTTATACACTAATGAAGCAAAGAAATAACAAAGCAATGGCGGATCGATGTAACAAAGCACTTAAGAAAGCCAAAAATAAGATGGTGAAAATAAATTAGTGTTTTGGGCTAGAAGAATTAATCTGAGAAGCTAGGAGTATTTTCTGTATCACACAATTTTTAGTTAATGAACTCGAGAGATAAAATTGAAAGAAATTGAAAAAAAAATAAGAGAATGAGAGTTTAGGAAAGTAGAAAAAAAGCAGCAATTTAATTTAAATCCTTGTAGGAATAGGATGAGGTCTACTCAAAATTGGAAATAAGAAACAGTTGTGACCCAATGGGGGAGAAAGGATTCAAATAATGATGTAATCCAACTAAGAAAAGGATTCAAATTGTGCAAGTGTATATAAAAAAGGAATCAACACAAACTTTCTAATGCAAGGACTTGGAAACCCTAATTTGTCACTAGAGCTGGAATACAGCTTCTTTTTTTCTAACAGCCTACTGCATAGTTCCAACAACAATCTATCACTAGAATTTGGCACCAAGGGTGTTTGGTTAAAAATTCAAAACACAAGATAACCAAGAACCCTTTTGGTGACTTTTTGTAACTGTCTCTTATACACATCTAGATGTGTATAAGAGACAGGGTATGATCATCATTCCCAGAACCAAAAATAAATTGATTTTTCTGAAAAGTTGCACAAAATCGCAGCTTGAAGAACAATATAGAAACGGCTAGAGTTTTTTTAACAACTAGAAGAACGATTAAAACTTGGGTATGATCAAAATTACGACAATAATTCAGTTCTAAAGTGCAAGAATAGGGCTGCAGTTTTACTACAATAATAACGAACAAGAACAAGAATGAACAAGAACATGGACAAGAATACTAAGCAGTCCTTTTTTTTTGGATATACTGAACAAGAAATACAAGAAAATGATATAGAAATATGTGGAACAAGAAAACAAACATGTTTATTGAAATGAATCAAAATTCTAATACCATTCTAATGCGAACCCTGTAGATAAACCGATGAGACCTGATTGATCTGGAACTCAAGAACGCCAAAATAACTCCAACTTGACCGATTTACACTCTTTGATTAAGAAATCAAGAATTCAAAAATTTTCTCTCGACTACATGAGATATCGATACATTTTCTATAACACAACAAAAGCCAATTGTATTCAGGTTAGGTAATCACAAGAATCAATCTTGCAAAATACTAGAAGTCTTTGGAAGACAAGTTGGAGAATTTTCTCTTGAAATTTTTATTGAATAATATTGAATGAAAAAATCGGCTTTGTGGGGTATTTTTATTGCAACAAGGGTTGGCCGAACCCTACAAAATAGGCCGAGCAATATTAGGAAACAACTTGACAAATCCCAACTAGCGTGGGATTATCTAGCTAGACTGAAATTGAATAGGACTAAACTAAACCTAAGTTGGATTTTCGAGCATTATTAAGAAAATCAGCACACTAAAAAACTTATCAAAATAAGTGCTTTGCAAGTGGCTGTCTCTTATACACAATTAACTTGTATAAGAGACAGTCAATCCAGCATAGTAGCGTTAGCCACAGAGGGAACTTCGAGTGAGTTTTGTTGTTGGACTTGAATCTTCTTGGATTTGGAATTATAAAACATGGATGGGATTCATATGTTGAGCTTTATGAATTCTTACATTCATTTGTTTTAATATTAGTTGGTCCAAAATGTTCTTGACAAAACCTAGTATGGCTTGATGCACCTTCTCAGCACTTGACCTCGTGATTGGCCCGATTGGAACTTGAATTGTATCCATACCATAAGCTTGTCCCACTTCTCCATCACTTGTTCCATGGCTCACATGTGCATCAATTATGCCAGTCCAATGATGGAGTAGTCCGAGGCCAGTGAGACTCATCGAAGTTCCCAATGTGGCTAACCTACTATGCTAGGATGTCCATCTTCTGTCCAAATTAGTCTATAGAAGACTAAGAAGGAGTTCCCGTTTTATCTCATTGTTGAGCAGCAGATGGAAAACGGGGTCTAGTCGCGAGTATAAGTAATGGTTCTCGAGGTCAATCTCTTGAGTGCCTTGAGATCTCCTCAGCTACTTGTTCACCACTTGCCTCAACTTGTACTATGTTATCGCAGATCTGTATTGGGCCAGATTGCTTGAAGAGTCATGTTATTGATTTGTATTAGTTGCTCCCACTTCTTTGTCGTAACGACCCCAAAACCTTTAATCTAGCACAATTGGGTTATCAAATTTGGAAAAAAAACAATGCTTTATGTTTCCATTTTCCATTTCCCAAAATCTGTGGTGCGATCTCCTTCGCAACATCAATCGTTAAACCCTCCATAACAACAAAATTCAATCAAGCAATGTTCGGAGTTACATCAGTGGTGTATGAAGTAGGTAGCACGCATGAACAAACAAATTGCATCCAAACCCTTGCTTCTGCTTTCAAATACTTTAACCTAATCCACTTATGCAAAATTTCCACCATATCCCATTTACCCCAACCATCAGTCAACGCATTGGCTACATCATCATAATCAATTTCACCCTCTAGGAATACGGCGAATTGGTTGCTGGGATTAGTAGGTAAATTATAAAACTCATTAATTATTTCATAACAAAAACTCACTGGTTTACCCCTCATTCTAACTACATGGTCCCTCTTCTCTACAATATTACCAATAAACTCACAGACCATGTTTTTGTTTGTCACAACAGTATGATTTTTACTAAAATCATTCCCCTACTTTGAATTTTATTAAAACTCTTTCGACACAACTCATCGACTTCATCGTTATTTTATGTACATACATGAATCAATATCCTTCTCATATAAAGGATTAACCCGATTTTGTAGCTTGAAATGTAAATTCTTGGACTCAAGAGAAATAAAATCATTGGAATCGAAGGTATTATAATCCGTTAGGTTTCATTTCTTCCCCATTGAATAATAAAATCAACAATCAAAATAAAACAACTAGACAAATTAAAATTTCCTCCAACTTAATCAAAAACAACCCCAACAAATATCTCACCAAATTGAACTAAATCTAATTAACAAATATAGCATAATATCCACCACACCAGTAAAACAATCACCAGGCAATTTCAACAACAAATCCTAGAAATTAACTTTAGAAGTTAGATAGGAACACTCTTACTCAAATCTAGATTAATGTTGATACTCCTTTGTGAAGAGCCAAATAAAACTCCTTGAATGTGAGTGGTTTGATTTTGCTGACTTGACAAGAGTATGACTAGATAAAAGGAAAATTCTTGGTTAATTCATATCTCTCTTTTGAAAAATAATATTGGGGAGATATTTGTAAATCTGTCTCTTATACACATCTAAATCTTATCTTCTCGCTTGGGCCAACCGTAGACTAAAGTTGGTCCAATGTTATTAGCCGTAAACTGCAGCTGTTTTACCTGTGCTCACTCGCAGACTGCAGGACCCCTACCATTTCACCCACTGTCTGAGGTTGAATTGTTGGGGTAACCTATAGCTTGCAGGTGACTTGTTTTTGCCACTTAACCAAACGCACTCCTCCTTTCAATTCCTCTTTTTTTATTAAAATATAATTATTTGTTATCTGCAGCTTTTAATCCACCAAGTGTGAAATTAAATTTTAAAGTTTCAAGAAAAACATAAAGAATTAAAATAAAATGTTTGGGTTGCGTCTCAAGAAGCGCTTCTTCAAATTCATTAGCTTGATTTTATTGCTCGTTGTCATTTAGTCAATAAAATGGACTTCTTCAAGTCCATTGTCAACGACACCTCCAAAGTAGATCTTTATTCTATTCCCTTTAATTATAAACGTTGACTTTTCACCTCTTATTTCCACCACTCACATACAGAAAAACCCGGTTCACCACTTCAAGGGGTCTGCTTGGGTGCACCGTAGACTGAAGTTGGTCCAGCGTTAGCAATCTAGACTATAGCTATTTTACCTGTGCTTACTCGTAGACTACAGGACCGCACTATTTCACCCGCTGTCTGAGATTGAATTGTTGGTGATATGGATCCGAATAGCCCAAATATGTGTCAAGATGAGGATATGAAAGATAGAGCAAGCATGGATTCATTCTTGATCGAAATACCACGAATGTACTCCAATCTTGGAAAGAATGAATCCATGCTTGCTCTATCTTTCATATCCTCATCTTGATACATATTTGGGTTAAATAGACAGGTCCATCCCTGTTAGGTAACATCTACGGATCCAATAAGAAACAAGTAACCAAACACAGAGAAAGCAATCAATTCCTTTTTTTTATTAAAATCTAATTATTAGTTATCTTCACTTTTACATTCACCAAGTGTAAAAAGAACTACAAGAACTTTGTCACCCACATGGAACGCTTTATGCACAATGCATCTTGTCTTGGCACTTTTTGGTTCTTTCTTTGAAAATTTGGCATTTTCATAGGCCTCATTCTAGAACTCTTTAAACTAACACAATTTAAGCAATCTTTTTTCTTCGGCAGCTTTGGCATCAAAGTTCAATGTCTTAACTACCCAAAACTCCTTATGCTAAAGTTTTACCGGTAGATGGCACATTTTTCCGAATACCAACCTATACGGGGACATCCCAATAGGTGTTTTAAATGCAATTCGATATGCCCAGAATGCAACATCCAGTTTCAAAGCCCAATCCTTACATGAATAGGTTATAGTCTTCTTGCTTCAACTCCCTATTTGACACCTCAATTTGACCCAAAGATTGGGGGTGATAAGGTAAAAAAAATTTGTACTTTACCCCATACTTGGACAATAAGGATTCAAATTGAGAGTTATTGAAATGTGAAGCTCCATAGACTATTATTGTTCGCAATACTCCAAATCTTAGAAAATATTATGGCGAACAAGTATAGTCACAACTATAGATGATCTAGCATCATTAGTAGGTAAGGCCATACCTCAACCCAATTAGAGATATAATCCACTACCACCAAGGTATATTTGTTAGAATATGAACTCAGAAATTACCCTATGAAATCTATCCCCTACACGTCTAATATATCAACAATGAGGATATTAATTAGTGGCATCTCATCATTGCGGGATATGTTCCCAGTTCTTTGGCACTCATCACAATGCTCAATGAATATTCTAGCATCTTGAAAAAGTAGGCCAATATAAACCACTTTGGATGACTTTACCAGTTGCATGTTGATAACCATAATGCCCCCTAACTAGTGATGAATGACACATTCAAAGTACACTTTCAATCTCATCATCAGTCAACATAGCCTAATAATTTGGTCACTACATCTATTGTACAAATATGGCTCATCCTAATAGTAGAACTTTACATCAGAGAGGATTTTTCTCCTTTGGTTGTAGTTCATTGATGGTGGAATAATCTTGGCTGCTAAATAGTTTACAATGTCATCATACCAAGGGTTAGTCCCAGAAACTCCTCTCTGATAGGTGACAAGTCACTACTCTCTTAAATTGATTACAGCCTAGACAAGTGGTTAGCTACAAGATTCTCATTCTCCTTTTTGTCGACAACCTCCCAGTCAAATTCCTGCAGCAATGAAATAGAATGGATTAACCTTGGTTTCGCATCACCTATAGAAAATGGATATTTTAAAGTTGCATGGTCAGTATGAGCAATAACTTTCGAGCCAATCAAGTAAGACCTAAGCTTGTCGAAAGAAAAAACAATAGCCAACAACTCCTTTTTAGTTGTGATGTAATTAATTTGAGGATGATTAAGTGTTCTACTAGCATAACATATCACATTCAAGACCTTGTCCATTCTTTGACAAAGGACTGCAACTCCAACAAAGTCACTAGCATCACACATTGGAAAGGCAATGACCAATCGGGTGCTATGACAATGGGTATAGATAGTAAAGCCTTTTTCAATAAATTAAATGCACATAATGTGCAATTTCCATCAAAGATAAGAAAAAAAATTTTCACTTCTTTTTACAACAAATCACATAAGGGTTTAGAAATTGAGGAGAAGTTTTTAATGAATAGTCAATAAAACCCGGTATGCCCTAAAAGTCTTTTTATTCCTTTAACATTCGTTAGTGGAGGCAATTTCTAAATGACATTGACCTTTTCCCTGTCCACTCAATATGCTAAATAGATATTTCATAATGAAAGTATTCTTTCTTGAACCATGGAAGGACATTTTTCCCAATTAAGAGAAAGATTTGTTTCTTGACATCATTGAAGAACCAATGACAAATTATGCAAGCAATCATGAAATGAAGAACCAAAATTTGAAAAATATACATGAAAACATCTATGCATATCTCCATTATGTCATGCAAAATTGCGAACATGCAACTCTAAAAAGTACTAAGTGCATTGAATAAGCCAACAGGTATCCTTCGATAAGCGAAGGTGCCATAGGGACATGTAAAGGTAGTTTTCTCTTGGTTCTCTAGAGATTTGGCAATTTGAAAATAGCTACAATAACCATACAAAAAGCAATGAATAAGAGACCAGCTAATCTTTCTAACATTTGATCAATGAAAGGCAATGTAAAGTGGTCCTTACAGGTGGTTGCAATTAGCTTTCTGCAGTCAATGCATATTTTCCAGTTCGTGACCAACCTAGATGGGATTAGTTCATTATTCTCGTTAACAACTACAGTTATCCTTCCTTCTTAGGTATCATTTGAGTCAGACTAACCCATTCACTGTCACTAATTGAATAAAGTATTCCAGCATCTAATAGTTTCATGACTTCCTTTCTTATTGTCTCCTTCAATGTGGGGTTTAGCTGACGTTGAGTTTTGCTTCCAAGCCATATAGTTTTCAGTCATCAAATTGTTATGCATGAAAGTATGGGGCTAATATCATGATTTCTCCATGCAATTGTGATTTTATGCTTTCTCAAAACTATACGTAATTCAGTTAATTGCTTATCAAAGAATTTTGCACTAACAATGACTAGGTGAAAAGTTTCAATCTTACTAAGAAAAGCATATTTAAGACGACCAGGAAGTGGTTTCAAATCTTCCTTAGGGGTTTCTTAGTTGGAGACCCCCTTACCTAACTCTTCAGCTGGACCTTCATTCTTGCTTGGTGGGTTTTCTTCTAGCATCCTCGAGCAAGCCTTTTGTTGATTCATCCTATTTCTCCACTTCCTCTACTTGAATAAATAATATCTCTAACGGAAGATGTGGAGGATTGTTCCTGCAAAAGTCACAAACAATGTCATTCGTTATATCTATCATCATTAGATCAACATAAATAGCAAGAAGTTTGAGATGGTTCAAAATAGCAAAACTGACAGTCCAGTTATCGATTCTCAATTGTGACTTCCCCTTGTGGACATCTATCAATGCTATCTAGTAGATGAAAATGGTCTGTTGAGAATCAAGGGCATCTTCTTAACTTCTTCCATGTCAAGAATGATGAAGTGTGCTGGTAACTAAGTCTTCCCCATCTTAGCCAGTACATCTTTAACAATTTTCTCGGGGGATTCCACACTTGTGTCAGCGAATTAGAAGACACATTTATTGGTTGCATCCCTCCTCCATTCAATTTCTTATAAATAGATTGAAGCATCAAGTTGATGGACGTCCTATGATCACAAAGAGCTCTTTCAAACTCGACTCCTCCAATTGTACGTGGGATGGAGAAACAACCAAGATTCTTGAGCTTTGGAAGTAGTTTCTTTTGTATGATTGCATTACATCCTTAAGCCAAACATAAGATTTCACCTCCCACTAGCATTCTCTTATTGGTCAATGTTTGCTTCATGAACGTGGCATATTTGGGCATGTTCTCAAGTGCAACCATGAAAGGTATGTTGATTTCTACCTTTTGAAGATCTTGAGATATATCTTAAACTTCTTTTGCTCATCCTTACCTCTAAACTTGCAAGGGAATGGAATCCTTATCGAGGGATGGGTAAGCTACTTTTTAGTTTCTTTGGATGAGGAATTTCTTACTTGGTTTCTCTATTGTCCCTTACTTCGGCATCTCCATTACTATTATTGTTTTCTTCCATTTTCTCACTCCTGGACTATATCTCTTTCTCATCATCTCTTTCTACACCATCAATTTTACCACTCCTCAATGTGATATCCTTGGAATGCTCTCTAGGGCTAGTTACAGTGTCACTTGGAAATGCTCCAAGCGGTCTCTCTACCATCATACCCCTAGATAATTGGCCCACTTGATTTTCTAGATTCTTGGCTGAAGCTATCATGTTTCTAATCAATTTCTCTAAACTCCTCACCCTATCATCGTTGGATTTCATGTACCGAGTGCGAGCATTTTTCACTTGATTATGTCTCTAAAGTGGAAGTGCATGCATCAACTACTGCGGTTGTTAATACTGTTGAAATGGAGGTCGAACATTTGAATTCTGATTTTGTTGATTACCCCAAGAAAAATTTGGATGATTCCTCCATCTTGCATTGTATGCATTGCTAAAGGAGTATTGTTCTGAGCCTTGTACTAATTCTGGTTTTGGCCTTCATCTCCCATTCAGCCTAATTGCTCTTGACTTGGGAAAGAAGAATTGGATGATTTTAATGTACTATATTGGCCTTTAGGGTGGTCACCTGAACTAAAATCATAGACAAATGGTTGTGATGTAGCCAATGCTTTGACTTTTATCTCTGCCACTTGTTTAGTCAATGCTGCAAGTTGTTTATCCAAAACTTCTTGTTTAGCCATTACTATATTCCTAGAGTTCCGTTCAAGTACTCTTGTCCTTTGCTCTCAGGCTTTTGCTAAAGAAGACTTGAAGTAATTATTGGACATCTCATCCCATAAATCTTGTGCCTCTTCTAGAGCTTTATTTAGAATGGGGGACCAATCAAGCTGAAGCAGTCAAGACAGAATAGGTACTAGAGAATGAACTAAAGATGTTTTCTTATCTATAGGGGCAACCCATGATGTGGACACTTGTTGAGCAGAAGCATTGTATATTCCCAAGCCTCACTAAGGTTTTCTCCATACTATTGATTTAAAAAAGGTGATATCATTCCTTAGCTTACCAATTTTTTATAGGGAAAAATACTTTGACATGAATGCCTGATCTAATTTGTAATCAAGTAGTAAAAGTCCCTTGATTATGTCCCTATAGCCATAATTTTGCCTTATCCATCAAAGATAAGGGAAATGATATTAATTTAAAAGCATTTGCGAACATACCATTCTACTTCAAAGTACCACATACGTCTTCAAAGTTGATTAAATGGCGATTCAGATTCTTATTGTGCAATCCTGAAAACATAGCATGTTACTGAAGCACGGATATAAGTCCTGGCTTGATCTCAAAATTTTAGCTTGAATAGGAGATGGTACGACACTTGATTGGATCCTTCAAAAGTAGGTTGGGTATAGTCTCCCAACGATCTATTATGAACGCGTCCATTTTGTTAATTTTCCTCAAATTCTTCCTTATTTTCCACATCATTCTTATCATCTGGATTGCAATCGAATTACCGATTGATGTGGATATCTTTCATCAACCATAACTAATTATGCCTGTTGTTGTTGTTGTTGTTGCTGTAATGCTTGTTTGTAGGGATTTCCTTGCAGAAATATCAAAATAACGCAGCGGAAAAACACCGGAAATCCCTATAAGAGGATCCATGCGTTCCGATTAAATCGTTTAGGGTTTAGATATATATACCTTTGATGCCCGAAAGCAAAACCCTGGTTGCGATCTGAACCTTTCACGATCTGAACACCACGGTCACGATTTGGACACCACGGCAACCACGAACTATTCGTAGAACACGTCAGACCTTAGGCGCTGCTCTGGATTGAACGAACGCCCTCTACAGGTATCCACACGAGTAGCTTTTCCGATTTTAGGGTGTTGCTTGCTAGAGCAGTGTTTCGGAACTATTTCGTAGGGTTTTTCGTCCGACTGTGTGTTACTAATGAGTCGCATGTCAGACTCCCAAACCCTAAAGAATCATATTCTATATATAGCGGTGAGGTTAACCTAAATTCAAAGAACTCTTCTTTGATTAGAATTCTTCTATCACACGTATTAGGTCTATAAACGCGTATGATAGTAACCAGATATAGTTCCTTACGAATTATTATAATTACTATTTAACTGGACAATCCAGTAAATCCAATGTAATTAGTAAATAATTCTCGTTCATTGAATCTAGACACAAATTCTTATTCAACGAACTTAGTCAACAATTAACTTAACCCAATGCTTACTCTTAGTGTGTGACCCTTTAGGTTCATTTAACGTTGGCAATACGTATAATTTCTAATTCCAACACTGTTGCCTTTAGTACATAAACCAACAATACTCCCACTTGGACTAAAGACAATTAGCCAGGAAGTTTTGGAATTGAATAAATTAAACACCTTTAATTTATCATTAACAGATTATCTTCATAGATCAAGATTGGCCTCTAGCAAGGCATCATGACAACAGGTTTCGAACATGGGAATGATCTCACATAACCTGTTGAGTTTAACGGGTGTAGCCTCAACGGTCTGCCACCACTTGGGATGAACTCAGCATGTTCAGAATGGAATTACCAAAGACATGTATAAGAGACTCATACCGGTGATCCAGTACTTTGTTCGCCAACAAATACCCATGATTTTTTATTATATCCATATATCTATAATCATCATATGGGATGATGATTATCAATCAAAATCATACTAGTCTTAAATCAACACAGTTCCCACTATATTGAATAACTAGGGACATTTAGAATAATAAATTATTCATGGATTCTAATATTAAAACATGCAATAATAAATCTCTTTATAAATAAAATATCATGATGAAAATATTCGTTTTAAAATTATCCATTAAAAGTCTCCCAATTAAACAATTAGGTCCAATCATACATATGTCTAAGACCTATTGACCGAACATGGCGATCATGTTTTGGTTGTGTTAGTGGTTTAGTTAATGGATCAGCAATGTTGTCATCACTTGGTACTTTGCATATTTTGACGTCTCCTCTCTCAATGATCTCACGAATGAGATGATACACGTCTTTGGATGTGTTTGGATCCAAAGAGATACAATCTAGCCTCTTTGCATCAACGTGAAAACACATCCAAAGACGTTAAATGAAAAGATTGTAAAGGCTTCGACCATAGTCCTGTCTCTTATACACATCTAGATGTATTCTTGATTGCTGTCCATGACTCTCACAGGATCCGATTGGTATCTACTCGTTATGCTCAAAGCATATGAGACATCGGTCAGTCATAACATCGCATACATGATGGATCCTATAGCTGATGCATATGGAATCTCACTCATGCGATTTCGCTCATCTTGTGTCGCAGGACACTGAGCCTTTCCAAGACTAATGCCATGCGACATTGGCAAGAATCCTCTTTTAGAATCTTGCATACTAAACCTCTTTAGTACTTTATCTATATAAAGTACTTTGACTCAGGCCAATGAGCTTTTGAGATCTATCTCTATAGATCTTGATACCAAGGATATAAGCTGCTTCGCCCAAATCCTTCATTGAGAAACACTTTCCTAACCAAGACTTGACTTTCTGCAAGGTAGGAATGTCATTTCCAATGAGCAGTATGTCATCAACATACAAAACCAGAAACACAACTGCATTTGCATTAATATTCTTGTAAACACAAGGTTCATCTTCATTTTTGATGAATCCAAACTCTTTGACTGCTTCATCAAACAGTGAAAAGGTTTCATCATAGTCTATACCATGAGTTTGTTTGAAACCTTTTGCAACCAATCGTGCTTTGAAGGTATGTACATTGCCATCCATGTCAGTTTTCTTCTTGAAAACCCATTTACACCCAATAGTTTTTATACCATCCGGTGGATCAATCAAAGTCCAAACTTGATTGTCAAACATGGATTGCATCTCAGATTTCATGGCACTTTGCCATTCCTCAGAGTCTGGACTAGTGATAGCATCTTGGTAGCTAGTGGGCTCATGGTGATCCATGAGTAACACATCATTTGTATGTGTAATAAGAAATCCATATCTCTCAGGCATATTACTAGCTCTACCAGATCTACGGAGTCCTTGTGTTTCATGTGGAAGCTCAACAATTGATTGTGAGTCATTCCCATGTTCCAATTGTGTTGTCTCATTCGAACCAACAACTAATTGTGATTCTTGATGAGATTGCACAGAAGAGAGAGTGTTGTCTTGTGGATCTTGAAATTCTTCTTCAAAGATGTACTCTACTCCCACTAGTTCTTTTGGAAAGAAACTCTTTTTCCAAAAATATCCCATTTCTGGCAACAAACACTTTGTTTTGGAGGGATCCAGAAGTAGTATCCTTTAGTATCTTTAGGATGTATATAACAAACACTTATCAGACTTGGGGCTAACTTATCTGAGACCTGTCGTTTGACATATGATGTGTTCATTTAACTTGGGAAAAGTCATGGCTCTTAGACACATTATACAGGCCAATCTTGATCTATGAGTATAATCTGTTAATGATAAATTAAAGGTGTTTAATTTAATCAATTCCACATTGTCCTGGCTCTATGTCCAAGTCCAAGTGGGAAATCTGTACGATATCTTGATCTTAATACATACAAATGATGTATGCAAAGATTCTATTCGATAGAAACCTGTTATGTTCGCATGATTCTATTTGATATCATTATCAATTGATTCAAAAGCCCATCTAGATGGAGTTTTGATATCCGCTTCTCATTTATGTGACAAAGGCGACAATGCCATAAGAAAGTTTGATTTGAATCATCCAATCTAGGTTTCTTTGTATTTATGTTATAAACAATCTCTGGATTGGGCTTTTCAATGTTTAGAACGTAAAGACCATTATGCAAATCAGCATTTCCATAAAACACGTCTGTCACGGTGAATGGAGAATATTTTTATTCTAAATATTTTGCTAATTTCATCATTGTCTAAACAAGAAACAGAAACAAGGTTACTGCTTAAAGCAGGTACATAACAACAATTATTCAAAGTTAAAATCAGCCGGAGGTAAAAGGAGTTCACATGTTCCTACGGCTAGAGCGCAACTCTTGCTTTATTTCCAACCAGCATCTCCACTTCACCTTTCTTTAATCGACTAGATCTTTTCAGATCCTTCACATTAATACAAATGTGAGCTCCACATCCAGTATCTAATACCCATGACGAGGATATAGAAGTAGTAAGATTAACGTGCATAACATAAATACCGGAAAGAGTCAGACTACTCTTCTTCTTCTTTAGATCTTCCAAATAGAGTTTGCAATTTCTTTTCCAATGACCCGGCTCATTGCAAAAGTGACAAACTCCTTCCTTTGGAGGCTTAGATGTGTATCTGGAGACAGAGTCAAGAGCTGTGCAACGGATTTGATCCTGAATTCTCTTCCTGAGAGTTATAGCCAGTTTGTTATGAACTTTATGAACCATTAAAACTTGGCAGCATTTTTGATATTACGCTCGCAGTTTTAAGCATCGAATGCGGCTCGAAACAGATTTCTCCATGTTGTTCATGTTGAAGTTCATAACAAACTGGCTATAACTCTCAGGAAGAGAATTCAGGATCAAATCCGTTGCCAGCTCTTGACTTATAGGAAATCCAAGTCTTTCAAGATGATCTATGTGACCCTTCATCTTCAAGACATGAGGACTAACAGGCGCTCCTTCAGCCATTTTGCAGGAATGTAAAGCTTTGGTCGTATCAAACCTTTCCTGCCGTGCTTCTTGTTGGAACATTTCCTTGAGATGATTGACCATCTCGAAAGCTTCCAAGTGCTCCAAGTCCTTCGAAGGTCGGGCTCATGGTAGCAAGCATAAGGCATGCAACATCAACGAGTCATTAGAATGCTTACTGTAAGCATCTCTCTGCTCTTGGAGCATTGGCTGCAGGCTGTTCAGGGATAGGATTGTCCAGAACATACAGCTTCCTTTCTTGTTTGAGAACAATTCTCAAACCTCTGAACCAGTCAAGGAAGTTGGTCCCATTCAGCTTGTCCTTCTCAAGGATAGATCGCAAAGATAGTGTTGAAGTGTTATTAGCGGCCATTGATCTACAACAATTATGCAAAGTACAATATTTCGATATTAATATAAAACTCCCACTAAATCAATTACCCTCATAAATGAATACACAACAGTTTGTATTTAGTGGGTTAAGATCCATATTTCACGTAACTTTAACTCAGCTTTGGCATGACAATTAAAATTAAGTTATTTAGGTAGGTAACTCTTTACCAATTACATCATATGTAACTCTTAAAACAATTATGAGATCAATACATCACATGTACCGGCATGTTTAATCTCATCTTATGCCTATGGGCCCAAAACCGTTTTGATAGCCCAATATTTATTGGCCAAATTAAAATATAAGTATCACCATTACTTATCTAAGTTGGAACTTTCTGACTAAAATAACTAATGTACTTTTACTTTGGCAAAAACGCACATCAGTGATCAAAGTCTTTGGAAGGTGTTTAAATTTGGTGGCATACTAATTAATTGAGGGCTTAACATGTTATGTGAACTTGTTAATTGATCATATGTTTTCATGCACCACATATATTTAACATTTAACATCACATAAACATATACAAATAACAGTAAGATAAACGTGTCATAGCATGGCCCTTAATCTATGGTGATCTTCATAAGCCAATATGAAGATCAAGGTCAATCCTAGGGTCAAATTACAACTTCAAAATTTCTTCCATCTTCATGGAATACTCCTTGTTGTTGATTGACGCCAAATTGCTCCTCTTGCCTTCTTTACAAGCTTTGTAATACAATAATACAAAACTTTAAAATTACAAAAAAAAGGAAAAACGACACGCAGGCCATATTTATATAATTACACCCCAAAATAGAAATAAATTACTATTCTAGTAGGTCAAAAGGGCCATGTCTATGCACCATGCATATGAACACATCATAAAACAGAAAACATACTATTATTTATCCGACGTTATAACCAAAACGATTTTAAGTCACTAGTGGCGAGATATGGTTCGATCCATGATCTGTCTCTTAGCGGGCGGGGTCGAGGGCGGCGCCCAGGTCGAGGCGAGCCAGGCATGGGAAATCGAGGGCGGTGTCTTTGTCGATAATTTTTCATGATACGATGTCTAAATCCAGAGAACAGAACATAGATATATCATATATGTAAATCATTCGATGAAGCATAATTCGACAGAAAAATATATATATCTATATATGTATAATTCAACAGAAACATACGTATATCACATATACATATAGTTCAACAACAGAATCTATCAAATAGAATCATCGAACAGAACAGGTTTCTATCGAATAGAATCTTTGCATACATCATATGTATGTATTCAATCAAGATATCAAACAGGTCTTCAACAGCTACGAATTCAGCCGTAACTACAGTTCATGTACTTGATTATGTCCAACATAATATGTTTTTAACTAATTTCATCAATCCGAAAGCGGTTTAATTGAAAGCAAGCGGCTCTGATACCACTGTAGGGATTTCCTTGCAGAAATATCAAAATAACGCAGCGGAAAAACACCGGAAATCCCTATAAGAGGATCCATGCGTTCCGATTAAATCGTTTAGGGTTTAGATATATATACCTTTGATGCCCGAAAGCAAAACCCTGGTTGCGATCTGAACCTTTCACGATCTGAACACCACGGTCACGATTTGGACACCACGGCAACCACGAACTATTCGTAGAACACGTCAGACCTTAGGCGCTGCTCTGGATTGAACGAACGCCCTCTACAGGTATCCACACGAGTAGCTTTTCCGATTTTAGGGTGTTGCTTGCTAGAGCAGTGTTTCGGAACTATTTCGTAGGGTTTTTCGTCCGACTGTGTGTTACTAATGAGTCGCATGTCAGACTCCCAAACCCTAAAGAATCATATTCTATATATAGCGGTTAACCTCCTAGGAAATTCAAAGAACTCTTCTTTGATTAGAATTCTTCTATCACACGTATTAGGTCTATAAACGCGTATGATAGTAACCAGATATAGTTCCTTACGAATTATTATAATTACTATTTAACTGGACAATCCAGTAAATCCAATGTAATTAGTAAATAATTCTCGTTCATTCTAGACACAAATTCTTATTCAACGAACTTAGTCAACAATTAACTTAACCCAATGCTTACTCTTAGTGTGTGACCCTTTAGGTTCATTTAACGTTGGCAATAAGTATAATTTCTAATTCCAACACTGTTGCCTTTAGTACATAAACCAACATTGTTTCCTTAACTACTTAAAAGTTTTGTCAATTTCAAGGTCAAACCTTGCAAGAGTTAGATCAGATCTATACACAAACTATGAAGCACAAGGAAAACCTTACGAGGACCAATTTATGTGATTGAACAATCAGTGTCTCTTATTGACACAATTCTGGAGTGTGAAAATTAAGAACTAAAAATAAGCAAACGCAAAAACAAAAGTCTAATGTAGGAATTGTTTTAGTGTATCAATATTACCTAACAACAGTCCCTAGCAATGAACCAAAAAACTTGATACACATTGGACAAGTTAAATTACCTTATTCCACGTTTCTACTAATATTTGCATGTGTGTTCAGTAAATATCAGATTAGGTAATTCAATTTACAATTAAAACCTTAATATGTGTACCAACATTCAGATGTTCGCATTGATACGAGGTAAGTTTGTAGATTGGATGAGTAAGGATTGTTCCCAGGAGGATTACGGATTAATTACTAGGGTTCACAAACCTATTTACTAATTAGACAAATTAATTAAAATATTTTAATTTTACCTACAGCGTCTACCTAATTAAATTTATTTTAAACCCTAAAAAGATTAAAGGTAAACACAATCAATTGAAGGAAAGAGATTAACTCTACCAACTATAAAAATAATGAAATAATACTTCAACTAACAATCCAAGAATGTGATTTATAAACAGTTGGTTTTATTTAATTTCCATGAATTAAATTAGAACTACGCATTGTAATGAAGAACTAAATAAATAAATTCGTAGAAACAGAATCATTGAAAATGAGCTGAATTAAATTAAATCCAAAGAAAGCAAACTCAATCTTGTAGCCGAAATAAATGTTGATGAAGTGTGAAATCTTGACAAAGAATAAGATTGCAAAGATTCTTGAGTCTTGAATAAAAATAATGTAGAGAGCTAATCTACTTCAAATGTTAACCCTAAATAATGATTTTTAATAATGTATGTTAATTTCCCTCCATTCCTCTCTATATTGATATTTGTAGGAGATATTAGGGTTAATTGAGTGTACAATGATAGAAACGTGAAAGCCTTTAAAAAGGAGTCCAACTGAACAAAAAATGCTGTAGAAATAACAAACTTTGTTTAAGTATGTTGTGTCACAAAATCTTGTGCTTGTGCACATTTAATAGAACCAACCTCCTACTTTTTGGAAGTTGGGCACATGAGCAATTTTTGATCACGTGCATGTGTGCGGTTTCCAGAATGACTGCATGAAATTCCACCTCGATTGTGTCCTTGATGCTGCTAGAAATTTGGAAAAATGCAAGTATCAAATTTGTAGCTCTTTTTCTTAGCTTTCTAACGCATCTTGAATCAACTCATCGGAGTTCAGAAAAGAAAGTTAGGATCAAAATACAAAACAATGTCTAATTTTGCCCTTGCACTTGTGGATACTTTGTGCTTGTGATTTCTCCCCAATTTTTTCGCCTTTCTAACTCCTTTTCCATTCCAAACCTACAAATGAGGAAAAATAAAACAACTACTCCCAAAATAAACTCAATTATTTCTTCCATTACACAAAAATGAGTTGAGACATTTATGAGCTTATCAAATACCCCACATTTAGCTATTGATCGACCTCGAGCAAAAATAGAATTAAAACTATCCCAACACATCTCAACAATTGTTCACATAAATAATCAAGAGCCAAGCCAACATCAGAAGTAATTTTAGAACTTAACAGCCTGGCTCAAATGCTAATTAAATCCTAGGCATGAAATCCGCTATGTGTGTGAATATTGCCACTCAGTAAAAACTCGATTTTCAAGACACTCAGATCAAATCATGCAAACTCTTAGAAATTTTTGGAACACCCCATAGGTCACTCTTCTTACAGCTCTCCACTAATGTAGACAACCGATTCAATTTAAATTAGGTAGGACTTTTTGCTTGTAACATTGGGCTAGGGTATTGGCTAATCAAATATAAGGTTATCACAAAACAAAAGAAAGTGCTTTAAATGAATCTCTAGCCATACATCAACCTCCCTGTAACTTACAAATAATCCAACACTTAATCGATAGACACCCAAAAAAAATTTCATATAGTGAACATGCAAAGTCCTCATTATTGTTTTAGCTGTGTATGCCGACATTTTCCTGGACTTATCTTTCATATTTTATTTTCATCATATTTTCATGTCCACTCCCAATATGGGTACCAGTGATAGGAACTACTCGCAAATACACCAATGTAGGTACTAGTGATGGGCACTACCTGCAATTTTCAAGAATTTTTCTTTCAATCCTTTTTTAACACCCCCTCTTTGCCTCAAAAATGTACGCCACTCACTCATACAATTTACCACCCTCATGCAACTACCTTGTACCCTAATATCCCCTTAACAAATAATTGTGTTAAAACTCCTAAGGGACATTTTGGATTGAGAAATAAACGAAATTATTAAGCTCTGAAAGCTAGGTAAAATGAGTTTTAATGAAAGAAAGCGAATGGTGTTTCTCTCAATTCATAATAAATTAAGGCTTAAATAGGTTACTAGGGATAAAAATTTCAAAGTAAGGGTTTACTTAAAGACACAAGCTATCAAAGAAGGTTCTAACCCTATCTTTAAATCAAATCAAGTTGTCTATAAAATTTTTCCTCAAAAATTAAGATTGCAAGTTCTGGGATATATTATAAATGAGTCTACATAATTATCTCTAAGTGTCAGAAACAAGAATATTTTATGGCTAATAGTGATCGAAAATTCTTAGAAATAATGTAAGGAGAATATTAACATCTACTACCCACAAAAATATTATCATGCAGAAAACCTAAGAGATATCCTAAGCATTGCAAAATTCTGAAAAATTTAAAAGATTCAACTAGTTCGTACAAAATTTTTTAAAAAACCCTAAAAAGCTATCAAATCAAAAGAAAAGTTAAAATATTGCAGCAAAAATGAGCAAAATACACAATTTATCCACCAAAAAACTATAAATCCAAATAACTTCCCACCCCACACATAGAAATAAAAGTTGTCTTCAATGTTAAAGAAACTAAAAGCAGAGGGAAAGGAAAAGTTTCTTTAGTAATGAAGAACGTTCGGTGCGGTGTATCTCGACTTAAATAACCACAACGGGACTTGTAGCTTGGTGTTAATAGGGAAACATAAATAACTACAATGGGAGCTGTAGAACAAAAGAAACACGTTAAACTCTTTAAGAAATTAAGAAAAGTAAGAAAATCGAGGAATAAAATTTCTTACAATATTCAAGGAAAAACTTAATCCCTTAAGGTAAATATATAACAAACATAACTAACATAAGTTAAAAATAAAAGAACAAAAAGTATGACAGCATCTTAAAGGAAAATGCAAGAAAAACATGAAACGTCATTAGGTTCCTCTATGACAACAATAAAATTTCAAGGCTTCAATGACATGATTACGGATCTATCAAGACTCGTAATCACGAGGTGCCAACTCCTGTGGAAATGAAGGGAAAGGTGGAAATGTGGACAAGTCCTCCCCTCACTCACGTGCCAGTTGGGAGCCTCTGTGTTCTGATCATGTTGAAAGTGAATGGATGTATCACATTGGCGTCGCATGCACTGTTGTTCCAACAAAATTTGCTCAAGAAGCTCCTCTTGACTGCGCCTTGGAATTGCTTCACTAATCAACTGCTATAAAGTTGAAGCATGAGAACAGATTATTCTAACCGGGGCCTTCACTCCATCCAATGCAATAGGCTTACCTGGCTTCAATTTTTCCTTAATCGGATCAATATCGATACCTTCCTCAACACACAATGTAGTAATCAAATGTGGGAACGATGAGCGAGATTGTTTGACAATTGTTGGATAATGAATTTGTTTGGCTAATCAGGTGGCCCACATCTACCGACCTACCAGAAGCAATGGCACATAAAAGTTTAGCTTGCTCCAATATACCATGAATAAGATGACTAACCAGGAAGAGGTGAGCACATAAAAAGTTGAATTAAACCAAACAAACAGGTTGAAGCATCAAAATGACATGGAGCACCCACAGTACCATGTGTCCACTCTACTTCATCTGCGCAAATAAGGTTTGTGATGTCATTAAATTCCATGTTTGTGTCACGAATATTTGGCCACTTATCGTTACGAACTCGGTTTACTCTCAACAGTTGGTTGATCGTATTTGTAGAAATATCCACATTTTTTCCCCTGACATACACCATAGTGTCACTATACTTAGGCAAATTAGCATAAAATTCTCACAATAGGGAGTACTGTAGCATTGCTGGGAATAGATGTAAAATAATTCCACCCAGGCGTCCTAAAGACATCATGAATCTTCAGGGCTCTTGTACTAGGGATTTGTATACCCTTTTCCTTGATTCCTGCCCTCATTAAAATATTTGACTCGTACTTTTTCTGGGTAGATACATTTAGGAATTGTTGCTAAACATTTTCCTTCGTTGGATTCCCTTGATGTTCTTGTTGTGGCACTGCGGAAGAAGAGGCTCCAGTCGCCCTTTGACTTGCCGGTTGCTTAACCTTGCGTGCCATTCCTACAAAAAGTGAATTGTGAGATATAAGACACACAAATAAAACCATTTCGACCTTGCACTTATTCAATTTTGTAACCTCAAACTAATAATTAATCTTAGTATTCACAAGATGAAATCAAGTATGGTTGTGTCAATACTAAGTGATGTGTATATGTTTTAGACGCTCCTTGAACCATTTTCGCAACTAAAATGAATAGCGATGAATCTTATGTCCTAATTGAAGTGCTAAGATTTTTAGGATTTAATTCATGCACAAGTACCTAGTGGTTTACGATTTTTCTTCATTGAGGCATTTCATCGAACATTTGGCATGCATAAACCAGGAAAGAACTTTTCTTTATGTAAATACCACACAATTACTTCCCAATTCAAAGAATAATGCAATAGTTAAACACATCAACAATTAGTTGTTCAATCCATCACAAATAAGCACAAACAAATTATCATAAATCAAAACTTTCTTTCAACAAAATTACAAAACCCAGAAAGGAAAAACATAAGAAAATCAACAAAATCCATAACTTAATGGTATTTACTCTTGAAAGAAGAAGAAATTGATGTGAATGGACATCTAGATCATAAGAGTAATTTGAGGGTATAAAATATGTTAGGGGCTAGAGGGTTTGAGAGGAGACGGGTTGAAGGATGAAATACCTCATTTAAGTGACGAAAATAAAGGGGTTGGGATATTTAACTGGACTCATGCATAAGCGCATGACCACTTGTGCATGTGCGATGAAGTCAGAATGACTCTTCCGTTTCATCTCATGTGCATCAGAGACAAGGTCATTACATGTGTGTGCACACTAGAACTCAAAATTGATGATAGATTTATCATACATGTGCACCAAATGTTGTGCATATGTGCAAAATAAATCCCCTTAACTTGTGAATCCCTTCCTAAAGCATTCAAACTAACAAGAAGACCTTAAAATTAAGTTCTAGTCTTTTTATCTTGCAATTTAAGATGATATGCACACAAATGACAAGAAATCGAAAGAAAATAAAAAGCAAACATACAAAATAAATTATAAAAGGACTTGGGTTGCCTCCCACGCAGCATCTTTATTTAATGTTGTTCGCTCGACTGCAACACTTAAAATCAGTCATTGATAAGGTAGATGTGTATAAGATTGATGATTAATCCATATAGCAAAGTGCTTCAGCCAGTGGCTATTAACCTTGAAATTTCCTTCACTTCTTTCGAGCTCTACCACGCTATAGGGGAATGTCTACCGTATTTCACTAACAGCCCACTCCATCTTGACTTCAACTGTCCAAGAAAGAAGTTGGTTCTTGAGTTATATAATAAAACCATTTCCCCAGTTTTGAACTCCTGGCTCGAAATGTGCTTGTCATGCAAAACTTTTGTCTTCACTTTATAAGCCCTGCATTTTCATAAGCTTCTCTTCGAAATTCATCCAATTCATTCAAATCTAGAAGTTTGTTCTCCCCAGCCTCCTTCAAATCATAATTCAGACTTTTAATTACCCCAATATGCCTTGTGCTCGTTGTCAACCGAGAGATGACAAGCCTTACCATAAATTTTCTATTGGAATTTTATACAAATCTGCTCATAATGCATCATTGAGCTTTTTTGACCGGTCCTTCCTTGAAGAATTCACAGTTTTCTCAAGAATGCACTTCAACTCCCAATTAGATACTTCCACTTGTCTAAAAGTTTGCGGATGGTATGCTAGGACTATCTTGTGAGTGATGCCATATTTGGACAAGACGGATTCAAATAAAGGAATTCTTTAAGTATGTTTCTCCATCACTTATGATAGCTCGTGAGACAGCGAACCTTGAGAATATATTCTTTCTTAGAGTCTTGATATACACATCTAGCATAATTGGTCTGTAGTGCCTCAGCTTCCACCCACTTTGATACATTGATGGCGGCTTATATGAATGTATTTGTTGACGTATTCATAGTGCAAAGGAGCCCATAAAGCCAGGTGTCCACATATAAAGATCTGAAGCTTGGTAACTAGGATATTATCTGTCTCTTATACACATCTAGATGTGTATTTGAGACAGTATTGAAGCCATTGACATTGATCACATTGCTGCATAAAGTCACTTGCATCCAAAAATATGTGTAGGCAGAAGAGTCTACTTTGTAGGATATTTGCCGCCATCCTTTAAGAGTCATGATGCCTGATAACTCTAGTAAACTAGAGTTATTTTCTTTAAATATTAGCATTTTGATAGTTTAAATTCCTAAATAGATAAGCAATTGAAGATTTTAGTTAATGTCTTTCATACATGTATTTGTATTTTTGTTTTTGAATTAATTATGATAATTTTGTGTTAAATTTTTAGTTTAATTAAGTGCTTAATGGTGTTAATATTATGCAGGTTAAAAATTAAGGATTAGAAGCTGGAAGGAACAAAGCTCAAGGGACCAAATTGCAAAATGGAGGAAATGAAGATTGCTGGAAGGAGATTCGATATTGCGGTCTCGACTGTTCCAGACCGCGATCTCGACTCGGGAATTAGTGTTACTATTTTAGAGTCGAGATCGCGGTCTCAAAACTTCCATACCGCGATCTCGACTCTTTAAAAGCTAAGCTGTAAGGTCAATTTTGTAAACTTCCAACCCAAAAACCGTGATTTTGCCTTGCATAATGCTGCACTATTTAAGCTAAGTAGAATTAGTTTTTGAGTAAGGAGTGTAAGAGTAGATAGTTTAGAGTAGAGAGTTTTAGATAATTCTAGATAGATTAGGATAGCTTAAACTACAAGTTACTTTTCTAATAGAAATTTATTGTCAAGTTTACATTTTTATTAGATAATCGTAGTGGGTTTTTCGTAAGCTTCAAGTAGATATAATTTTTAATTGCTTTCTTATCTAATTTAGTAAAAATTTCTTTGCTTTCAAATTAGGGTTTTTAGTAAAATTAGGGTTCTTATCAATTTCTTGCTTTCTATTTAAGAATTTTTAATTTCTAGCTTTAATTCTAGTCAATTCTTAGTGGGTTTCTTTAGTTCTAATCCAAAAATATTTAATTTCCTAGTTTATCTTTATCAAATTTTCACTTTAAGGAATGAATGCTTTTAGTATTCAATTTTTTCTTTCTTCTTTAGTCTTTTTAGTTGATTGACTCTAATTGTTCTAAGTTTTATTTTAATTAGATTAAATTAGGTTACCAAGGAGCTTTCTTGTACATTGAATTCAAGATGTTCTGTCTCTTATACACATCTAGATGTGTATAAGAGACAGGTTTAAAGGTATTGCAAATACCTAAACAATCCTAATGGGTCCCCGGCCCCTACTTCCCTTTGCTACTAGTTGACAACCGTATACTTGGGGGATGCCATCTAGTTAGTAGTAGGACTTAGGTGTTTAATTGAATTAAAACTAGATGTGTTAAAGAGGCATCATGTTTTTGGCGCCTAGCCGGGGATGTCTTTAGTTTTTGGCAATATCAAGCACTTTATGGGTCTTGTAGATTAAGCATTTTATATTAGTTTAATTTAGTTTTTAATTTTGTTGATTTTTATGTTTGATTTGGTTGTCTTGTGGAATTGACTTGGAACTTCAATTGACTATTTTGGTTTTGTGTAGTGCATGGTAAGAGGAGATCAAGAGCCATTCATTTGCTTAGACAAGGAAAGGGAGAAAGAGCTAAGACAAATTTGAAGGTTGAGAAGGGTGCAACAAGAGCAAGAAAGGATAGAAATGGCACATGCTAATGCTCATCAAGGGAATGTGAATATGGAGAACGAAGAAGAAGAGGTAGGTGGAAATAATGGAATGGGTGGCTATAAGATTATGGGAATGACATGAATGGGAATGGAAGGCCATTGAGGGAGTATGCTTTACCTAATTTTGATGGGGCGAACTCAAGCATTGCACGGATGCCCGTGCAAGCCAACAATTTCAAAATCAAGCCCGGCATAATCCAAATGCTCTAAGCCCATGCCATTTTCGAAGGTGTACCAAATGAGGACCCTTATACACACCTCATTAATTTTGAAGAAGTTTTGGACACATTTAAATTTAATGGAGTACACCCGGATTGTGTTCTGATGAGGGTGTTTCCTTTTTCTCTTTTTGATAGGGCAAAGTCATAGTTGCAATCCCATGCCCAAGGAACATTCACCACTTGGAACCAACTTGCTCAAGAGTTCTTGGCAAAGTACTTTCCTCCCGCAAGAATCGTTAAATTAAGGAATGAGATTACATCGTTCAAACAAGATGTTGGTGAAAGCCTAGGGGAAGCTTGGGAAAGATTTAAAGAGTTGCTAAGAAAATTTCCCACATCACGCCATACCTTTACGTGGCTTCAAGTTCAAACTCTTTATAATGGTTTACCTCAAGAGATGAAATCCATTGTAGATGCCTCCGCCGACGGTTCTCTCATATAAGACTCTGGAAGAAGCTCAAGAGTTGTTAAATAGGACGGGATACAACCACTACCATCATGGACCGATAACTCCATCGGTGGTTCAACATCAAGCTAATCACGCCAATGCAAGTAGTGGAGCGTTGAATGCAAACATGCAAGATGCCCTTTTAGCTCAACAAAGCATGTTCATGAATGTGATAAATAACATGGCAAAGGTGTTGGAGAGTCTAGGGAAACCTAGTAGTGTAAATGCGATGACTTCTTCTCCAACTCAACCAAGCATGACGTGATTTTTGTGGAGGCTGCCATGCCAATGAGAATTGTGAGATGCCATATGGGGCTAATGAGCAAATCAAGTATGTGGCTAATCAATCTTCATTTCCAAGGAACCAATCCGGAACTTATGGGAACACTTACAATCCGTCTTGGAGGAAACATCACCCAAATTTCTCATGGAGTAATACCAGAACCAATCCAACCCTCCTTTACAACTAAATTGTCCTTCAAAATGCTTAACACACTCTCTTATAAATTTCTCATCTGTACCTTATCAGCCGCACATCAAAGAAATGTCCAACCCAACTCATATCAAAATTTCCCCAATCTTTCTTCTCAAAACCAACAACAAAGACCTCCTTTCCGTTATGTAAATTCTTCCCAACCCATGTACCATGATCAATATGCTCCTAGAGAGATTTTGGCTGAAGAAGGTTGGAAAAGAGAAGCCGAATATTTGAGAATGGAATTGGATAGGATAGCGGAAGAGCATAAAAGAGATTATGAGAATTTGAAGGCTTCAACAAGAAATTTGGAGATTCAATTGGGGCAATGGGCAAGGTTGAATAATGACAAACGTATTGGGGCATTTTTGAGTGATACTATTCCAAACCCCAAGGAGCAATGCAATGCCATAACCCTAAGGAGTGGAAAAGTCGGAATTGGTTGAATCTAAGGAGAAGAAAAAGGTGGAGGAAGGAAGCAAAGAGCAAAAGTCCAAGGTAGTTGAAATTGAAAAAGAAGTAGTTGATGATGAAGCCAAGAAGGAGCAAAAGAATGAGATCAAGGTATCAAAGAAGAAGCATGTGGAGGAACCTTTGAAGATAGATCTATCTTTTCTAAAAGTTCCATACCCTCAAAGACTCATTGATCCAAGAAAGGAGGAAAAAGAAAAGCAATTCACCCATTTTTCTTGGATATGTTGAAAAAGATTAATGTCAACATTCCTTTGATTGATGTCCTCACCAAGATGCCCAACTATGCTCGTTTCGTGAAGGATCTTTTGGCAAGGAAGCAAAAGTGGGATGATGATGAGAAAGTATGCCTAGATGCCCAATGTAGTGCTATTGTTCAAAGGCGGTTACCCCTAAACTCAAGGATCCCGGTAGTTTTATGATACCGGTGAATGTTGGAGGAAAAACGTGGCATCGATCACTTTGTGATTAGAAGAGCTGGGGCAAGAATAAATATCATGCCAAAGGCCATCTATGACAAATTAGGGATCAACAATGTCAAGCCAACTAATATCACACTCCAATTGGCGGATTTATCCGAAAGGAAACCATATGGCTTGTAGGAAGATGTGCTAGTACAAGTTGAAAGGTTGGTATTTCCCATTGATTTCTTTGTGCTAGATATGGGTGAAGAGAGTGACATTCCATTGATTCTAGGGAGGCCTTTCTTGTCGACCGCTCATGCATTAATTGATGTGCACGAACGGAAGTTGATTTTACGAGTTGAAAATGAATCAATTGAATTTGATGTGTTTGAATACAATGATAATATTCCCATTGTTGAAGAGAAATGTGCTAATCAATCTCTTAATTCTATCCTTGCCAGGTCAAATGAAGAACAAAATGAAGTGAGCCAAAGCAATTCGCTCAAGCAAGTGTTATAAATAAAGGAAAATCCGAGAAATGAATTGAAAGAAAAACCACCCGATAAAGGATATGTGTCGTTGATGAAAGATGAGGAGAGTTTTGCAAAGAATAAGCACAATGGTGATATCAAGAAATTGAGAAGGCATAAAAAGAAAAGAAAATGGTTTGAGAAACAATTGGAGATGTTAATTGGGGCACTAGCGATGGCTATGGTTAGAAAGAAAGGACTTGGGCATGGAAAACCCGAAAATCAAGCTTTAAGCATGAAGAAAAAAGGGATCAAACCTTTTTTGTGGAAACCAAAAGGGAAGAAAGGATCAATCGTCCTCAATTACTTAAAATGAGGGTCATGCCATAGTCAAGCTAGTGACTATAAAGAGCGCTTCTTGGGAGGCAACCCAAGTCTTTAATTTAGTTATTATTACTTTCTTTTAGTGTGATTTTTAATTGTCTTGATTTTGAGTAAATTGGTTTGAATTAGAAAAAAAGACTTGAGTTTTTAAGTTGAATAAATGGTGCTAAAGAATGAGTGAAAATTGTCATCCTAACTTGTGAATTTTTTGTTTGTAGGTTACCCTTACTTTGCAAATGGAGAAAAGTGGTCGAAAGTGGAGTAATTTCGTCTAAGTGTAAAAAATTCACTTTGCAGAAATTGAGCTTGAGACCGCGATCTCAAATCTGAGACCGCGGTCTAAACCTCAAACTTCAACAAAGGCATTTTTCTTGCCGAGTTAAGACCGCGATCTCACTTTATAGGTCAAACTGCAATTTGGAAAATTGAGATCGCAATCTCGAAAAAAAAAATCCTTTCAAAATCACTTCAAGCACGAATTTATTTTATTTTTAGTATTGGAAGTAATTTGATTTTCCTTTTCAGTAATCTGGCTAATGGCCTTAAGCTGATGCCAAGTGATACATTTTGATGCTTTATGAATGAAATTTCTTTTGGATTATTAAACTGACACTCGGCGAAGTTTGGTTATTGCCCAATAAGAGTAATATGGCTAAGGGCCCTAAGCTGATGCCATCTTTGCATTCGTTGATGAGTTGAATGGGATATTGATCTTGTTTGAAACTTACTTGGTGAGATGCTTGCTTTTTAACATTTTTACTCAATTTTAATTCTAGGGTTAAAAGTAGGAAATAGTTTAAGTAGTTTTTGTTATTTTTGGGTTTTGTCGTGATGTTTAATTTTAGGTGAGTGGAAGGATGATTTATTCATCAACTTGAATAAAAGAGACAAGTTTGGGTTGTTTATCTTTTTGTGTTGGAAATGGTCATTCTGAATATTTTGTTGCTACTTGATGATCAATGGATAGAAAGTTGATCAATTAGGTACTCAACGATGATAATTTTGATTTTCAATGCCTTGTGAGTGAAGTATATGATTGATTCTTTTCAAGAATTTTTGTGTGAGTGAGTAGTTCATTTGCAATATAAAGAGTTCATAAACTTGGCATTGCTATTTTTCAAAAAGAAGTGCTGATATTTTAGGAAAATTTATTTGAAATTTTATTTCTTATCAAATCACTTATATTATGTGGTTCATGAACTTTTTTTTTGGAAAGAAATGAGTTAAATAAGGTAAAAGGAATAGATCAGAGTTTAGGAGCATTTTCTCCTCCTTCTCTCTACATTTTCTCACTCTAAAAAAAAACCAAAACCTCTACAAATTCCTTTGCCTTCTTCTCGGCCATGGCCGATCCAATTGCCCTTCAAGCACAGGTTGAAGGGCAACGAAAAACCTTCACACAAGCACTTTTGAATGGCCAAAACTCAGACATCCCCACGCCAAAATTCGATGCACCCCTCAAAGCTCTTCAATCTCACAAAGGCGAACCAGTAATTTTCTTCTCTAATGACGAAATTCAACAACTTGTTGCACCATTCCGCTTTACACTGGTTGGAAACTTCCCTAGGGGGAAACCGAATATGGAGACACTTCGCAAAAGTTTCCACACAATAGGATTTAAAGGACAATTCACAGTAGGGTATCTTGATTATAAGCACATCATCATCCGCTGCTCACTGGAGGAGGACTATCTCCGTTGCTGGTTGAAGAATACTTGGTTCATCAATGGCCACTACATGCGAGTACTCAAGTGGCACCCATTTAGTCTCTTTGCTACCAATGAGGAACCATCCATAGTCCCTATTTGGATCACTCTTGAGGGACTCCCATCAATCTTCTTCAATAGGCACGCTGTGTTTAGCCTCGCTCAAGCTGTTGGAACCCCTCTCAAATTGGACATGGCAACTGAACACTTTACCAAGCCAAGTGTAGCGAAAATGTGTGTTGAGGTTGACCTCCTGTCCGAGCTCCCCTTAAGGGTGTGGTTAGGAGTGGGAAAAGAGGGTATTTGGCAAAGAATTACCCGAAGATGTACCTTCCTACTGTACAAAATGCAAGAAAATTGGTCATGCTTGAATCATGTAGGACGGGTGAATTGAGCTTGGCCAAACAACCAACGACTCCAGGCAATCATATCTCTTATACCAACGAAAAAGATGTGTATAAGAGCAGTGGACTCCCATGAAGCGTCATGAAGCAGGTCCATTGGGAACGAAGCAAGTACCATCAAGTTCTCCTATTGATAAAAAGATGAATCAAACCAGCCATGCTTGCCACTTGATATTGTCCAATCAACTGCGCACATGAATGCTTCACGCGGTGCTGAGGGCACACAAATGCGTGGTAGTTCAGCCCAAAAACAGACACCAGCCAAGGCGGTGCCACCACTCGGGGAGGAGCAACCAGCTACGGAGGAGGGATTATCCCAACAACTTGCAGCTCAAAATTCAAAACCCAACAATCAAGGGATCACTCTAACAGCCCAGGATAAGGCTGAAAATTCAAATCAGGAGATAGAGTCTACCCAACATCAGGATATCTTGGAAACTCAAAATTCGAATCTCTTGGCTAGAGGGGCCACCCCGGTTTTTGAGGAATTACATGCAGAATCGGTTGTCCTAAAGGCAGTTGAAGATCAGCCACAGCATCTCCACATAAGATTTCCACACAACCTGTCACTGGACACATCAACATTGTCCAATGGTAAAATTATGGTAGAATTACCATGTTACTTTTCTGATAACGATTCTCCCCGTGCAAACCATGCAAAGAACGAGGATATTCAACCATCTCTTCCTACTTCACAACAGGCCAGAAAGTCCTTGTCCAAGAAGAAATGGCGTAAAAGAACTTATTCCATGCCAAGGCCAATGCGCACTCGGTTGGCTAGAACAATTACCATCTCGCCCTCCTCCCCTCATTGTTAAATGGATAGCATCCACATATGGAATATACGGGGGATAGAAAATTAACCCTCATTGCGTAGGCTGAAATTACTCATCAAACAGCGCCGAATAAAACTTCTTGCATTACTGGAACCCATGGTGGACAAAGCTAGAATTTCTTTCTTTGCCCAAGAGCTGGGTTTTGAATGTTTGAATGTAACACTAATGGCAAAATTTGGATTTTTTGGAATAACGAGCTAGGTTTGGCTCCGAGCTTCAGTTCCGACCAGCTTTTACACGTTTCTATATCCTCTTCTTCTCGAAACACTGCCTTGGCATCTTTCTTTGTATATGCAAAATGCACGAAACTGGAAAGAAGAGCACTCTTGGAGGATCTCCGTGCCTTTCATACAACCTCAAACTCCTTGGCTGGTTGGAGGTGATTTTAATGTTATCTCAAGCTCCGATGAATACCAAGGTTCTTGTCCGTTGCACCTTGATGCCATGGGAGAATTCAATGATTGCCTTTAGGAATGTGGCTTGATGGACTTACCTTTCCAAGGTTGTAAAGCCACTTGGCGTGGGAATAGGTTTGGTACCGTGGTATGGAAGCGGCCGGACAGAATTGTTTGCAATGCTGAATTTATGACTGCGTTCCAACATATTAATGTTGAACATCTCCTCAAGACCTGCTCGGACCACTCCCCACTCGCTCTCAAATCTACTCCAACAATAACACCAGGTCCAAAGCCATTTAAATTCCTTAACATGTCGGTTAAACACAAGGATTTTTTGCAGGTCGTGGGTAACAATTGGCAACTGGAATGTACCGGTTCCCCCATCTTCATCCTTGCTTCCAAACTAAAAAGACTCAAAGCCGAACTCAGGAACTTGAGTCACACGGTGTTTGGCTAATGTTTTTATAAAGGTACACAAGGCTGAACAACAAGTGAAGAGTAAGGAAGAAGCTTTCTTACAAAATCACAACCAAAGTAACCAAATTGCTCTGCCTCATGCACAAGCTACTCATATGCGGTGTCTTGCGGAAGAAGAGACCTTTTGGCAGCAAAAAGCAGGGGTGAAATGGTCGAAAGAGGGGGATCAAAACTCAAAATTCTTCCATTCTACCATTCTTGCCAAAAAACAGCGATTGCGTATCTCTAGAATCAAAGTAGATGGGAACTGGACTGAAAATACGCAGCTCATTGAAGAGGTGAGCATTAACTTCTTTAAGGAACTCTTGACCGCTAACAATCCTGCGCCCTTAGACCTATCACTTCTTGACCACCTTAAGGGCAAAGTCTCGGCAGAGGATAATCAGCAATTATTATCCGAGCTCTCAACGAAGGAACTGAAGGATGCAGTGGTTTCTCTCAACCCAAACAGTTCAGCGGGAATTGATGGCTACAACGGGACTCTCTTCTTCTTTTCCACTTGCTGGGACATTATTCATCATGATCTTTTCCTTGCAGTGAGCGATTTTCTCAAAGGTGAAAAGCTGCCTCGTATGTTCACTAGTACCCTTATTGCACTAATTCCAAAAGTAGCCAACCCCAACTCCTTTAGTGAATTTCGGCCCATTAGTTTGTGCACTTTTTTTAATAAAATTTGCACAAAAATCTTGGCCAGCCGCCTTTCAACTAATCTGCCCAAGCTCATTTCTCCCGAAAAAGCGACCTACATCTGAGGAAGAGATATTGCGGACAACATGCTTCTTGTCCAAGAGCTAGTTGATTCTATAGACCGGAAAACAAGGGGAGGGAATATGATCGTAAAACTTGACCTTACCAAGGCTTTTGATAGGCTTTCTTGGCCTTTCCTTTACGCAATACTGCGGAAGTTTGGATTTGCTGACCACTGGATCTCTCTTATGCAGCATATATTGGAGGACTGTTGGTTTTCTATACTCATAAATGGAGCTCCCAAGGGATTTTTTAAGTCATGCAGAGGCGTTCGCCAGGGTGACCCCGTATCACCTTTGCTATTCATCTTAATGCTTGAAACATTTTCCCAATGATTGAAGGATCATTTTCAAACAGACCAAATATCACATTATTCTCTCTCGAAGAAGTGCCCTACCATATCTCACTTGGCTTTTGCAGATGATGTTGTTATCTTCACAAAAGGAGAGGTCAAGTCCATCCGAAGTCTCATGAACTTTATTTCGAGGTTTGAGTTCTCCTCCGGGCAGCTCTTTAACAAGTCCATGTGCTCCTTCTACCTATCCAAAAAGGGCTGCTCCTGGAGCCAGAGATTCGGTTGATTCAAGCAAAGACGGGCTTTGTTCACAAATCCCTTCCCTTCATCTATTTGGGCTGTCCCATTCAAAGGCAAAAAGAAGTCGTAATATCTTCCAGCCACTAATAGAAAAAGTGGTCGCCCGAATCCGTGGCTGGCAGACGCAGTTTCTTTCACCCGGAAGATGACTAGTTCTCATCAAGGCACATCCTAAGTAGCATCCCAATTTATTTATTGTCAGTTCTTTTACCTCCAAAATCAGTGCTTAAAGAGTTGGAACGGCAATTTGCTAATTTCTTTTGGGGTTGCTCGGAAGGGGTGCTAAAGCGACATTGGATCTCATGGGCAACAGTATACCAGCCCACACACTCAAATGGTCTAGGGGCCGTTATTCCCTTAATGGAAGAGGTGGTTCGTGGCTTTGGCATCAAACTTTGGTGGAAATTCTGGAAAAGCAATTCTTTGTGGTGCTCTTTTCTTCAAAATCGCTACCTTAATAGTGAGCATCCCACGTTAGTCTCCGCATCACCAGGTGATTCATATAATTGAAAGAGAATGTTGCGAGCTCGTGACGATGTAGAAAAGTGGCTATTATTTCTCCCACGGAAGGCAGATTGCTCCTTTTGGTTCGACCCATGGACTGAACATGGGCCTTTATTCCACATGGTTGAACAAGTACATGATGAACATCTTAAGGTTCCACACGTTGGAGGTGTTTTCACAATGGCTGGAATCTTTCCCCTCTGGATGAGAAATACTCTAATGAGGAGTTACAAAACATTGCAGCAGTTCTCAACACAAGACCATGCCTTCTAACTGATGAACCGGACATCATTGTTTAGATCCCCATCTAAAGGTTCTTTCTCAGTCTCATCCATGTACCCCCCAAGGCGCGTAGACTTTCTCGGCAAATGATTTGGAACAAGAGATTATAGTTGGAGATCTCCATTTTCACGTGGAAATTGCTGAATAAGCGGCTGCTGTTAGATGATACCTTACAAAAAATTGGCTTCTCGTTGGCCTCTAAGTGCTGGTTTTGCTGTCATGAACAATCCTTGGACCACCTTTTTGTGGAATGTGAAATATCACTCCAAATTTGGCAATTCTTTAAAGACTTTCTGGAGTTACCTATTACTCCATCTACGACCATCTTGGAAAAGTTAAATTCATGGTGGTGGGCTGCAACACCTTCTTCCGCAATTGGAATAGTCCATAAAATACTATCCTTGCGTCATCTGTTGGTTCTTATGGAAAGCTAGGAACAAGGCGGTTTTGGATGGCAACACAAGTAGTGCAACAAGGATTACTACGGACATCAACTCTTATTTAGTAAATATCTCCTCAACTCATCCCTTTAAAAAGGTAACCACAGCCGATGACTCGCTACTGTCATGGGGCATTTCTAACCAACTAATCCAAACCAAGCCAAAAAAGATCCTAGCTGTCAAATGGGACTACCTTCGATACGAATGCCTCAAATTGAATATGGATGGTGCTTCTAAAGAAAACCCAGGAATGACAGCTGGTGGTGGCATCCTAAGGGATCACAACGGACAATGCATCAGGGCGTTTTCTAATGGTTACCAACAACAAACAAATTTACAAGCTGAGGCATTGGCTCTTAGTAGATGGACTCTAGATGTGTATAAGATTGCATGAACTAGTAGATAGGGTTGTTGAGATTGATTCCACAATGGCTGTTGATGAATCAAAGTTGGGAGTCAAGCACCGATTTGGCAGTATTGACTCCCAACTTCTGATTCATCAACTGCCATTGTGTATAAGAGACATCACTTATACAAGCATGTATATAGGGAAGCCAACCAAGTTGCTGATAGTTTAGCTAATGAGGGCATTTCAAAACCTAATTATGTTGAATATGATCGCTATACCATTCCTTACACTGTTAAAGGATTGGTTGGCCTAGATGATAGGGGTTGCCCTAATACTCGCATTTGTAATCATTGATTCTATCAACAAAAAATAGTTCGTTTGCTTAAAAAAAAAAAAGAGACAAGTTTGGGGGTGTTTATCTTTTTGTGTTGGAAATGGTCATTCTGAATATTTTGTTGCCACTTCATTAATGGATAGAAAGTTGATCAATTAGGTACCCAACGATGATAATTTTGATGTTCAATGCCTTGTGAGTGAAGTATATGATTGATTCTTTTCAAGAATTTTTGTGTGAGTGAGTAGTTCATTTGCAATATAAAGAGTTCATAAACTTGGCATTGCTATTTGCCAATTCAAAAAGAAGTGCTGAAATTTTAGGAAATTTTAATTGGAATATTATTTCTTATCAAATCACTTATAATGTGAGGTTGATGAACTTTCTTTTGGAAAGAAATGAGTTAAATGAAGTAGAAGGAATTTTGGGACATTTCGGGTGTTTGCATAGGGAATGTTCTTCTAACTTGTGAATAATTGATATTCGAGATCAATTTTTGGTACATTTCACTAATTTTCCTTAGTTTAGGGCAAAAAAAAAATTTTATTTAGAATAAGGCGAGTAAGGTATTCCGACCTGTACCCATGTTGTCTCTCCGAATTAAGCCATTAGAGTAGTAATAAGGCTAGTACGGGACTCTGACATGTACCCATGTTGTTTCTCCGAATTAAGCCATTAGGTATTGCGTTTTAAGTATGCCAATAAGTTAAGGAGTAAATGTTTGTAATACATATCATTAATCTCATGTTACTTATTCCTTGTTAGAGGTTTATTCCCAAAATGTGTGGCAATTGCATTTTAGTTAAGATTCCTAATTGAACTTCTATTTTCGTGATGCTTAGTCGAGGGAGTTGATTAACTTTATAATATTTGTGATTTTAGAAGTAATGATATTTCAAATGAAAAGAACTAAAACTTTTGGCATCTCTTTTCTAGAATGGTAATGCTTGGTGATGTGAAATCTTGTGTAGTATATGAATTTGTGATTCTTTATAAAAGACAAATTTTAAATTTTGGATTGATTTACTGATATTCTTCACATATCACCAAAGTGTTGAACATTTCTTGAGAGATTGATTAATTTTTCTAAGTTATCCAGCATTCATATGAATCAAGAGACAACTTATAGGATTTAAATGTTTGAATGTTAGTAGGTTTCATTTATTGTTAATCTTTGTTTTGCTCAGGACTAGCAAAACGCTAAGATTGGGGGTGTGATAACTCTAGTAAATTAGAGTTATTTTCTTCTAAATTATAGCATTTTGATTGTTTAAATTCTGAAATTAGATAAGTAGTTGAATATTTTAGAAAAACTTAATTTCATTCATATGTATTTGTATTTTTGTTTTTCAATTAATTATGACAATTTTGTGTTAAATTTTTAGTTTAATTAAGTGGTTACTGGAGTTAATATTATGCAGGTTAAAAATTAAAGGTTAGAAGCTAGAAGGAACAAAGCTTGAGGGACCAAATTGCAAAATGGAGGGATCGAATATTGCTGGAAGGAGAGTCGAGATCGCGGTCTCGACTGTTCCAGACCGCGATCTCGACACGCTAAATGCTAAGTTGTAAGAGCAATTTTGTAAACTTCCAGCCCAAAAACCCTAAGTTTGCCTTGTATAATGCTGCACTGTTTAAGCTAAGCAGAATTAGTTTTTGAGTAAGGAAACTAAGAGTAGATAGTTTAGACTAGAGAATTTTAGATAATTCTAGATAGATTAGGATAGCTTAAACTGCAAGTTACTTTTTCTTATAGAAATTTCTCTTTATCTTCATCTTAGATCTTCTTTAAATTTACTGTCAAGTTTACTTTTTTATTTTGCTAGATAATCGTAGTGGGTTTTTCGTAAGCTTCATGTAGATATAATTTTTAATTGCTTTCGTATGTAATTTAGTAAAAATTTCTTTGCTTTCAAATTAGGGTTCTTAACAATTTCTTGCTTTCTATTTAAGAATTTTTAATTTCTAGTCAATTCTTAGTGGGTTTCTTTAATTCTAATCAAAAAATCCAAAAATATTTAATTTCCTAATTTGTCTTTATCAAATTTTCACTTTAAGAAATGAATGCTTTTAGTATTCAATTTTTCTTTCTTCTTTAGTCTTCTTAGTTGATTGACTCACTTGTTCTAAGTTTTAGTCTTAATTAGATTAAATTAGGCAAGCATTTAAATTCTAGTTTTCATTAGAATAGTTCTGTCATCTACCAATTGATTTAGCTTAACTACACACATACCTTTAAACCTTGGTAATTGCATCCGACAATCCTTGTGGGAAACGATCCCTACTTCCCTATCTACTAGTTGATTGGTATACTTGCGGGATGCACTCATCTAGTTTGTTGTAGAATTTTGGTGTTTAATTGAATTGTAACTAGAATGTGTTAAAAAGAAGAGTATCAGAGAAGAACCTGTATCATACTAGGAATCAAATACAAAAGTCCAAGGTTTATATAATTGAAATGTGTATAAGTAGACAGATGCTGAAGCCAAGAAGGAGCAAAAGGATGACATCAAGGTATTCAAGAAGAAGCATGTGGAGGAACCTTTGAAGATAGATCCATCAATAAAAGTGCCATACCCTCAAAGACTCATTGATCCAAGAAAGGAGGAAAAAGAGAAGCAATTCACCCATTTCTTGGATATGTTGAAAAAGATTAATGTCAACATTCCTTTGATTGTTGTCCTCACCAAGATGCCCAACTATGCTCATTTCATGAACTATCTTTAGGCAAGGAAGCAAAAGTGGGATGTTGATGAGAAAGTATGCCTAGATGCCCAATATAGTGCCATTGTTCAAAGGCGGTTGCCCCCAAAACTCAAGGATCCTGGTAGTTTTATCTCTGATACCGGTAATGTTGGATAAAAAACATGGCATCGATCACTTTGTGATTTGGGGGCAAGTATAAATATCATGCCAAAGGCCATATATGATAAATTAGGTATCAACAATGTCAAGCCAACTAATATCACACTCCAATTGCCGGATTTATCCGAGAGGAATCCATATGGCTTGTTGGAAGATGTGCTTGTACAAGTTGAAAAGTTGGTATTTCCCATTGATTTCTTTGTGCTAGATAAGGGTAAAGAGAGTGAGATTCCATTGATTCTAGGGAGGCCTTTGTTGTCCACCGCTCATGCATTAATTGATGTGCACAAAGGGAAGTTGATCTTACGAGTTGAAAATGAATCAATTGAATTTGATGTGTTTGAATACAATGATAATATTCCCATTGTTGAAGAGAAATGTGCTAACCAATCTCTTAATTCTATCCTTGGTAGGTCAAATGAAGAGCAAATGGAAGTGAGCCAAGGCAATTCGCTCAAGCAAGTGTTCGAAATAAAGTTGAAAATCCGAGAAATGAATTTAAAGAAAAACCACCCGATATGGGATGTGTGTTGACGAAGGATGAAGAGAGTTTTGCGAAGAATAAGCACAATGGTGATGTCAAGAAATTGAGAAGGCACAAGAAGAAAAGAAAATGGTTTGAGAAACAATTGGAGATGTTAATTGGGGCACTAGCAATGGCTAAGGCTAAAAAGAAAAGATGGAAAAGGGGATCAAACTTTTTCCGTGGAAACCAAAAGGGAAAGGAGGATCAATCATCCTCAATTACTTGGAATGATGTTCATGCCATAGTCAAACTAGTGACTATAAAAGATAGCTTCTTGGGAGGCAACCCAAGTCTTTAAATTAATTCTTATTACTTTCTTTAGTGTGATTTTTAATTGTCTTGATTTTGAGTGAATTTGTTTGAATTAAAAAACAAAAAATTTCAACCATGAATTTATTTTATTTTTAGTCTTTTAATTTGGAAGTAAGTTGATTTTCCTTTTTAGTAATCTGGCTAGATGGCCTTAAGCTGAGCCCAAGTGGCTAATTATTTTGATGCTTCCTGGATTGAATCTTTAAGAAATTTATTGCTTGACACTTGGCGTAGCTTTGGTTATGATTATTGCCTAATAAGAGTAATATGGCTAAGGGCCCTAAGCTGATGCCATCTTTGCATTCGTTGATGAGTTGAATGGAATATTGATCTTGTTTGAAACTTACTAAGTGAGATGCATATATGGTTGCCCGTAACATTTTTACTCAATTTTAATTCTAGGGTTAAAAGTAGGACATTGTTTAAGTAGTTTTCGTTATTTTTGGGTTTTGTCGTGAAGTTTAATTTTGGGTGAGTGAAAGGATGATTTATTCTTCAACTTGAATAAAAGAGACAAGTTTGGGGGTGTTTATCTTTTTTTGTTGGAAATGGTCATTCAGAATATTTTGTTTCCACTTGATGATTAATGGATAGAAAGTTGATCAATTAGGTACTCAACGATGACAATTTTGTTGTTCAATGCCTTGTGCCAGTGAAGTATATGATTGATTCTTTTCAAGAATTTTTGTGCGAGTGAGTAGTTCATTTGCAATATAAAGAGTTCATAAACTTGGCATTGCTATTTTTCAAAAAGAAGTGCTGAAATTTTAGGAAAATTTAATTGGAATATTATTTCTTATCAAATCACTTATATTATGAGGTTGATGAACTTTCTTTTGGAAAAAATGAGTTAAATGAAGTAGAAGGAATTTTGGGACATTTCGGGTGTTTGCAGAGGGAATATTCTTCTAACTTGTGAATAATTGATATTCGAGATCAATTTTTGGTACATTTCACTAATTTTCGTTGGTTTAGGGCAAAAAAACAAAAATTATTTGGAATAAGGCGAGTACGGTATTCCGACCTGTAACCATGTTGTCTCTCTGAATTTAGCCATTAGAGTAGTAATGAGGCTAGTACGGGACTCCGACATTAATACCCATGTTGTTTCTCCGAATTAAGCCATGAGGAATTGCGTTTTAAGTATGCCAATAAGTTAAGGAAATAAATGTTTGTAGTACTTATCATTAATCTCATGTTACTTATTCCTTGTTAGAGGTTTATTCCCAAAATGTGTGACAATTGCATTTAGGTTGATTCCTAATTGAACTTCTATTTTCGTGATGCTTAGTCGAGGGAGTAGATTAATTTATAATATTTGTGATTTGAGAAGTGATGATGTTTCAAATGAAAAGAACTAAAAATTTTGGCAACTCTTTTCGAGAATGGTAATGCTTGGTGATGTGAAATCTTGTGTAGTGAATGAATTTGTGATTCTTTGTAAAATGAAATTTTAAATTTTGGATTGATTTACTGATATTCTTCACATATCACGTAGTGTTGAACATTTCTTGAGAGATTGCTTAATTGTTCTAAGTACATCCATGATTAATCAAGTGTCACGTCAACTTTGGAGGTGTTTAAATGTTTGAATGTTAGTAGGTTTCATTTATTGTTAATCTTTGTTTTGCTCGGGACTAGCAAAACGCTAAGTTTGGGGTGTGTATAACTCTAGTAAACTAGAGTTATTTTCTTCTAAATTATGGCATTTTGACTGTTTAAATTCCCATTAGAGACAGTAATTGAACATTTTAGTTAATTTCATTCATATGTATTTGTATTTTCGTTTTTGAATTAATTATGACAATTTTGTGTTAAATTTTTAGTTTAATTAAGTGGTTACTGGTGTTAATATTATGCAGGTTAAAAATTAAAGGTTAGAAGCTGGAAGGAACAAAGCTCGAGGGACCAAATTGCAAAATGGAGGGATCGAATATTGCTGGAAGGAGAGTCGAGATCGCAGTCTTGACTGTTCCATACGGCGATTTCAACTCGAAAATTAGTGTTACTAATTTAGAGTCAAGATCGCAGTTTAAAAACTTCCAAACCGCGATCTCGACTCGCTAAATGTTAAGTTGTAAGGGCAATTTTGTAAACTTCCAGCCCAAAAACCCTGATTTTCCCTTGTATAATGCTGCACTATTTAAGCTAAGTAGAATTAGTTTTTTTGTATAAGAGAGCTTTCAAATTAGGGTTTTTAGTAAAATTAGGGTTCTTATCAATTTCTTGCTTTCTATTTAAGAATTTTTAATTTCTAGCTTTAATTTCTTGTCAATTCTTAGTGGGTTTCTTTAATTCTAATCGAAAAATCCAAAAATATTTAATTTCCTAATTTATCTTTATCAAATTTTCACTTTAAGAAATGAATGCTTTTAGTATTCAATTTTTTCTTTCTTCTTTAGTCTTTTTAGTTGATTGACTCACTTGTTCTATAATTTTAGTCGTAATTATATTAAATTAGGTTAGAATTTAAATTGTCTCTTCATTGGAATAGTTCTATCATCTACACAAATACCTTTAAACCTTGGTAATTGCATTCGACAATCCTTGTGGGAACGATCCCTACTTCCCTTTGCTACTAGTTGACAACCGTATACATGCGGGATGCCATCTAATTAGTAGTAGGATTTAGGTGTTTAATTGTATTATAACTAGATGTGTTAAAGAGGCATCAATGCCCCTCCTACCGGTGAAGAATGACATGGTACAAACACTTGGAATCCTAGTTTCTAGTATGCATCTCCAGATCACTTGATCCTTACGTCAGCGGTAAAAATAAGAGTCATCCCAAATGTAATATTTCATCTCTGAAAGAAACTTTTTTCGCTTAATGGAATCCGTAGTGGATGGTATCACCTTGGCCATAAGGAAATTCGGTATCCCTATACCAAGGTTCGCTAATATCCACACTCATTAAGTGCTTCTGTGAAAAGGTCTCATTAATTGGCACTTCCTTACTATTCTTTGTAACTGGACCTTCTAACCTTGAAAGGTGATTTGCCACAGTATTTTCATCTCGTATTTTATCTACCACTTCCGAATCTAATTCCTGCAACTGTAAAATCGACCTGATTAGTCTAGGTTTAGCATCATTCTTAGTCAGTATGTATTTAAGAGTCGATTGATCTTCATGAACAATCACTTTACTACTTATGAGATATGACCTAAACTTATCAAATGCAAATACTACTGCAAGTAACTACTTTTAGTGGTGGAATAATTTATTTGTGCTAGATCATTATAAGTTCAGCTAGCATAGTTCACAACCTGCAAAACTTTATCTTTCTTTTGACTTAGTCACTTGTATCACATATTAATTCAAAAGACAAATTCCAATTTGGAGTGACTATGACTGGTGTATTAATAAAAGTTTCTTTCATTTTAGTGTATGCAGACAAAAATTCATCATTAAAATCAAAAGGCACATCTTTTCGCAAGAATGTACATAAAGGGCGAGAAATCAAAGAAAATTTTTTATAAGACACAAGTAAAAACCAGCGTGACCAAGAAAACTCCTCACTCCCTTCATATTAGTAGGAGATAATTTTTCAATGACTTCTACTTTAGACTTGTCTCTATACGCTTAGCAGAAATTCGATTGCCTAACAGAATCCCTTCATTTACCTGAAATGACACTTTTCCCAGTTCAATTCCAAATTAGTAGATTAACATCTTTCCAAAACACAAACAAGGTTGATCCAAACATGAATCAAAAGAATCACCAAAAGCACTAAAGTCTTCCATAAGAATTTTCCTAAATTTTTCAATCATGTTGTGGAAAATAGCAAACATGCATCGTTGGAACGTGCTAGGTGCGTTGCACAACCCAAAAGGCATATGCAGCTAAGCAAAAGTTGCGTAAGGACAAGTAAAAGTAATTTTCTCTTGATCTTCTGAGGCTATGGCTATTTGGAAATACCCTGAATAATCATCGAGAAAGCAATAAAAAGCAAGTCATGATAGGCGCTTAAGGTTTTGATCAATGAATGGCAAGTGAAAGTGGTCTTTCCTAGTGGCTTCATTAATTTTCTATACTCAATGCACATCCGCCACCCTGTCACAATCTAGAGGGAATTAGCTCATTTTTTTTTCATTTAACACTATCCTAATCCCCCCTTTTTTTGGCACTACATGAGTCGGGCTCACCTATTCACTATCACTGATTGGATAAATGATACCGGCATCTAGTAATTTCAAAACCTTCTTCTAAACTACCTCTTTCAATGTAGGATTTAACCTTCTTTGAGATTGTCTAGCTGGCTTGTAGTTGTCCTTCAGGAGTATTTTGGGCACGCAAATTGTAGGGCTTATTGAGTTTATGTGTTCAATGCGCCATGTAATTGCCCAACCATGATTTTTCTAAACAAAAATCAACTTTCCTACTTCAATGTTAGAAAGAGAGGAACTAACAGTGATAGGAAATATAGTATTTTCTCCTAGAAAAACATATTAAGATGATAAGGAAGTGGTTTGAGCTTAGGTTCGTTAGTCGAATACCCCCTCTACCTACTGCTCTTCACATTTCTTTCTTTCATAGCTCTCTCCAACTCTTCATCTTCAATGCTATCTTGTTTGCCAAGGTCTATCTCACCATCATGGATGTCTTTTATGTCTATGGTGTCCTATTCAAAAGATTTCCTATAAAAATCAACAACCAATTCATCAATAATATCAAGACTCATTACATTATCATATTGAGCAGGAGAAATTTAAAAGAATCAAAAACATTAAATGGAAAAAAGTCATTGTTGTTTCTAAATTGTAGATTTCTGGCTTGGACATCTATAATGGCTTGTCCGGTGGCCAAAAGAGGTATTCTCAAAATTGACAGGGTCACCACATCTTCTTCCATGTCTAACATTATGACATCTGTCAGTAGAAATACTTTGTCCACTTTGACATTGAGATTCTCGACCACTCTCACCAGTTGCCTTACAATTCTGTCAGGCAATTGAAGAGTGATATTTTTGGGTATTAGTCGCCCTCCATTCCACTTTTATAAGTAGAATGAGGCATAAGGTTAATAGAGACACCCAAATCATAAAGGGCTCTTTGAAACATCAGCCTTCCTATCTCGCATTAGATAGAAAATGAGTCAAGATTTGAGTTTAGAGGGAATATTCTTTTGGATGATGGCATTGTGTCCTTTATTTAGACCTAATATCTTATCCCCTTTAGCTTCCACTTGCTTGACAAAATCCATTTCATAATCATACTTAGCATAGCTGGACACGTTTTCAATAGCTTCAATAAAAGGAATGTTAATCTCAATCCTTTTAGAAATTTCCAAAATATCTTGAATTTCTTAGCTTTCTTATCCTCTTTCATTCTTTGAGGGAAAGAAAAAATTACCTATTTACCCATTGAAGCTCAAAGATCATTGTTCTCACCTTGTCGGTCAAGAACTCTAGTAGGTTCCTCTTTGTCATCCTTGCTCTTGGAGGATTCTCCATTTTCCTTTTCCCTACTCTTCTCCACAATTCTTGCATCATCATTTTTAACTCTTCTTGGATCCACAATTTTTTTACTCCTCAAAGTAACTGCTTGACTATGCTCTCTCCTATGGCTATTGTTCTCTTGGGTTCGGAATGGTGTCACTTGGAATGCCCTAACTGCTGTCTCTTATTACACATCTAGCAATTGTCCCGATTGAAGTTCCAAGTTCCATGTAAAAACTCGCAAATTCTCATATTTCCTCCTTTGCACTTCGTGCTCCCTCCGTTTGGAGAAACTACAGCTTCCAATTCCCTCCTCAAATTATCTTCGTTGGATTGATCATGGATTACGATGAAGGATAATTGATCTTTTGAGTATAAGAGACAGCAGTGGTGGTGGTTGGTATGAGTTATTTTGTTGAGGCAGAAAGTTTTGGACATTCCTTTAGTGAGGTCGTTGATATGGTCTGGAGAATGAAGCTTGGTTAGAAAAAATTTGTTGTAGCAAGTTAGATTGGAAAGATAGATTTTGAACATTGTTATGATTGCATCAAGAAGAATTTGGATGGATAAGCCAAGATGGGTTACAAGTATTACTGTAGAAATTATGCTGATTCCTTGACCTTGAATTTTGATTTGAGACAAACTGAACTTGCTCACCTTGCATTATGGGTACTTCACTAAGGCCATTCTAATGTTTTCCTCCACAAAAGTCACAATTTAAAATCATTTTCGGTGTTGAAGCTATGGAGTTCACCGGACTCTTTCCCATGTTTTCTAAGGCATTTGTTAGATTTGTGGTCAGCTCATGTTCAACAACATGCCCTATTGAGCTAAAAATGTATCAGTGAAATTAATCATACCTCCTTGTTGGGCATTTGACTTGATGCACTTGTTGCTGTGGTTGTTGCCCAGCCAAAGGAGTGATTGTGATATGGTAGTAGTGACTTGATGCCATTCTTCCAATAGTTCTTGTGCTTCTACTGGAGTTTGGAGACTTTAGCGCCTCCTGAGTTTGCATCGACAATCAATCTCGTCTCTGAAATAATATATTGTAGAATGTTTATACTTGTAGCCACAATGGAGTGGCATGAAATGGACACATCCTAAGCAACTCCTTGAATTGCTTCCATGCTTTACTTTGGATCTCTCTAGTGATTTGACTGAAAGAAGTAATGTCATTACAGAGCTTTGTAGTCCTCAATGGTGGAAAGTACTTGGCTAAAAATTATTAATCCAATGGATTCCATGCAGTGAAAGTACCTTGCTCGATGGTTTCTAACCAAGCCTTTGCCCTATCTCTCATTGAAAATGGAAAGGATCTCATTCAAATATAATCAGAATGCACTCCATTGTATTTGAATGTTTCAGTAGCATCTTCAGAATGCACTCGTTTGGGCCACCTCCAAACATAGCATCGGTTTCGATCATTTGAATCAAGGCAGGGTTAATCTCAAAGTTATTGGTTCATACGGGCATTTGGACAATGGTAGAAGTCGACCCATAAAAATTTTCTGTAGCATAATCACTAAGGGGTCAAGGATTAACATTAACCCTATTGCCATTGTTTCCTGCTACCTCCTCTTGATCCTCAACATTCCAGATTGGTTTTTCCATGATGTACTCTACTGGTTTGATTCTTGTTGTTCCCTGCAGATTTTGGTTAGAGTTCGTTCAATCTTCTAATCAGAAGAATGTATTTAATTGAATGAGTACCTATAACCATAAACTACAAGAAAAACCAAAATTCGAATATCAAAATGAGATCCCAAAAGAAAAATTAAAAACAAAAAGCAATTGTAAATAATCTAAAAATAAAAAGAAAATAAAAAATCTAATCTAGTAAGGCTTGAAATACCTAATATTGCAACCAAGAATAATCCCGGCCAACAACGCCGTAAACGGATTCGGTAAATATTGGATTAGGTAATTCAATTCACCAACAAGCAATAAATAAAAACTTTAATAACTCTAACCAACCTTCACACGCTCGCAATGATATGAGGTAAGTTTGTAGATTGGGTAAGTAAGGATCGCTCCCACGAGAATTACGGAATAATTACCAGGGATCACAAACCTATTTACTATTTAGACAATTTATTTAAAAAGATTTTAATTTTACCAACTATGTCTACAAAATTAAATTTATTCTAAACCCTAAAAAGGCTAAAGTTAAAAAAATTAATTGAAGCAAAGCAATTAACTCTACCAACTATTAAAATAATGAACTAATACTTCAACTAAAAATCTAAGAACGTGATCTAGAAATTTAATTGCGATGGAATTGAATTAGAACTCTGAATTGCAATAAAGACATGAACTAAAGTAAATAAATATGTAGAAATAGAATCAATGAAAGAGTGCTGAATGAAATTAAATACAAATGAAGCAAACTCAATCTTGTAGTCGAAATAAATGTTGATGAAGCATGAAATCTTGACAATGAATTAAAATTGCAAAAATTCTTGAGTCTTGAATAAAAATAATCTAGAGAGCTAATCTACTTCCAATGCTAACCTAACTAACGATTTCTAATTATGTTTGTTAATGTTCCTCAACTCCTCTCTATATTGGGGTATTTACAGGGGATATATTAGGGTCAAATCCCCCTTACCAAATGATAGAAATGTGAATGACCTTAAAAAAGATTCCAAACGAACAAAAAAGGCAGCCAAAATTTCAAAGGTTGCTAAAGTACGTTGTGTGTGTTTAACAAAAACAACCTCCTCCTTTTTGGACATTGTGCACATGTGCAAGCTTTGTTCATGCATGTGTGTGATTTCAAGAAGGCTGCACCAAATTCCAGCTCAATTTTGATCTTGTCCGTGCTGATGAAATTTGGGAAAATGTAAAACATGAAAGTTGTAGTGCTTGTTCTTAGCTTTCCAATGGATCTTGAGTCAACTTGATCGGAGCTTATACAAGAAATTTATGATCAAAATACGAAATAATATCAAATTTTTTGCATACATTGTTCTTGCGATTTCTCTTGTGCCTACTTTGTGCTTGCGATTTCTCCCCATTATTTTCGCCCTTCTAACTTCTTTTTTCATTACGAACCTACAAAAGCTAAAAATAAAACAATTATGCTCATAATCAACTCAATTATTGCTTGCATTGCATAAAAATGAGGTAAATGATACATAAAAGTTCTCATATGGATCCGAATAGCCCAAATATGTGTCAAGATGAGGATATCAAAGATAGAGCAAGCATGGATTCCTTCTTTTCAAGATTGGAGTACATTCGTGGTATTTTGATCAAGTTGGATTGGACTATTCTCAATTCAATAATAAACAGAACTGACCAGAATTGGACCAGCTCTCATACTTCAATCTGATGCGAACCCCGTGCGCAATCGACGTGATGCCACGAAACCCAACAATTCAAGACGGAACCAAAACCCCAAGGATCGACTCCAAAGTTGGTCACAAGAATTTGGACAGCAAACACGCAAACAAGAACAATAAAGAACATACAAGAATCAAGCAAGAATTCAACCCGTTGTCTATAATGAGACAAGAACCAAACTCTTAACAAGATTTAAAGCAAGAATTGACCCGTTGCCTATATGAATCAGGCAAGAACCAAATCTATAAGTCAGTTAGAACAATCACCGTTGCTCAAGCGATGATCCCAACAAAGTCTTAATCCAAAGACTAAAAGAAAGAACTTTTTCCTCACGAAAAAGATGAATATTATTCATAAAAATCTGCTGTAAATTCGTCCATATGATGAGGCCTATTTATAGGCTTATAGAAATCCTAAAAAGTAGTTTAAAAACTGCTAAAAAAGTAGTGCTAGGGTTCAGCCATAAGTTGCCCCAAGATTTGGGACTAAATGAGCCTTATTAAGGCTAATTAATGAGCCTAAAAACTAATAACTAAATGAACAACTAAACCCAACTTAAAATCAGCCCAATTTACACAACACTTTAAATTATTATTGGGCTTTACATAATAAATACCAAACTAAAATAAACTTGAAAGGAAGTCCGCCTTCTTGCACTCAAAGGATCTCCACTTGTGCTTCACTTTGAAGAATTGGACTTCATGTATTATTGAATTGAGAATAGTCCAATCCAACTTGATCGAAATACCACGAATGTACTCCAATCCAATTGGAATGATATGAATCCGAATAGCCCAAATATATGTCAAGATGAGGATATGAAAGATAGAGCAAAGAATGAATCCATGCTTGCTCTATCTTTCAATCCTCATCTTGACACATATTTGGGCTATTCGGATCCATATCATTGGCTTTGCATATTTTTTTAATTTTTGTAATCGTGTACTTGATAGCATCATGATTTGTGTACATAATCACCTTGGTTTCCCTCCACATATGCTCTAAATTTATCAAATGCAAACACCACTACAACCAACTCATTTTTTATGGTAGTCTATTTCAATTGAGTTTCAGTTGTTGTTTTGCTTGCATAATAAATAGAATGAAATATATTATCTTTATGTGGGCCTAGAACTTCACTAACTACAAGACACTAGCATCACACATAAGTTCAAAAAGTAATTCCCATTACTAAGCTTTACTTACAAGTCTATCAAGCATCAGATGAATGAATGGGATAGGGAAGCGATCCTTGTGTGCAGCTTTGTTAAGCTTGCAGTTGTCCATACACACTCTCCATCTTGTGATTGTCCTTGCAGGAACTAGATCATTCTTTTCATTCTCTACCACCATCACGCCACCTTTCTTAGTTATACATTGAATAGGGCTCACTAAATTTTTGTCTAAAATTGGGTAAATGATACTTCCATTTAACCATTTAATTAATTCCTTTTCGCTGCCTCCATCATAATCGAGTTTAGCCTTCTTTGTTAAGCTTCACTTTAGGTTTTATATTACCTTCCATCAAGATCTTGTGCTTGCAATTGGATAGACTTATACCCCTGATATTAGCTATTGTCCATCTAATGCCTTTCAAGTGCTTCCTCAAAATTCTTATTAATGTTTCCTCCTTCATACTAATTAACTGTGCTGAGATCATGATAGGTAATATAGAATTTTCTCCAACATAATAAGCATATCTTAAATCATCTGGCAAAGGTTTAAGGTTTAATTATAGTAGTTCCTAAAATGATTGTTTTGGTGTGTTATTAAAAGCTAGAGTGTTCAAAGGCTTCAAAAGAGGTTTATCCTGTGCCCAAGGTTGTGTTGCCCTCAGGTATTGCAAAAAGTTCTTGAATTCATGTTCTTCTCTTTCTATTCTAGCTACTGAAATTGCTTCCAAAGTGTCTTCCGGACAGGTTTTGTTAAAGATTACCCTAGTAACTTCTTCTATCACTTTGTTAACTGAAAAGAACTGCCTTTGTTAGTTTGACAATTGGAACTTAACAACCTTAAGAACATTAAATTTTACTTCTCATCTTGTAATCTCATGATAAGTTCACCTTTCTGAACATCAATGAGAGTTCTACCTATAGCTAAAAATTGTCTACCAAGAATTATAGGAATATTCATATCTTCCTCATAATCACGAATAATAAAATCTGCAAGAAATATAGACTTATTTGCTTCGTGAATTATTTCTCTTGGATGTGCCAAAGAGCGATCTACTAGTTGTAGAATCACAGTGGTCGGCTTCACTTCTCCTACATTTAATTTCCTGAAAAACAAAAAGGGCATTAATTTAATACTTGCACCACGATCACATAAAGCCTTGCCTAGAAAGTGTGTTCCAATTGTGCACGGTATACTAAAACGTCCTAGATCCATAAGGTTAGGTGGTAGTTCTTCTGTAACAATGCACTGCATTATTCTATTAAAGTAATGATCTCAAAATCAGCTAATCTTACCTTCCATGACAAGATATCTTTAATGAACTTCATATAAACTAGGCATTTGTTCCAATGCCCCAACAAATGGGATATTTATGTGAAGTTTCTAGAAAACTTCTAAGAATTTTCTGAACTACCTCGACAATTTTTGCTTTTCCAACCTTTGTGGATATGGCACTTTTCTGAGTACCACTTCCTTATTAAATTTAACCACTTGTGTAGTAGTTTTTGAAATAACATCTTCTTTCCTACTAGTTATTTTTGTATCCTGTGATTCTGCATTGTTTTGTTCAGATTCTAGTTATTTGCCAATTGGGAGTGCCACCACTTTGTAATGCTCTCTTCCTTACCTTTGTAGATTTTTCTCGGTGTCACTCAGTAGATAACCTTGAGGTCTATTGTTGGTAAAGTTTGCTAATTAACCTATTTGACTTTCCAAGTTCTCAATTGATGCTTAATGCTTTAGTAGGTTAGCATTCATCCTCATTCCTTCAATTAAAAATGCAGCAAAAATTTCCTTGAGCTCTATGAGTGGCTCATTCTCCTGTTGATCCAGTGCATATTGAGTTTGTTGTTGTGAATATTTTGGTCCTTGGACTTTTGGATTATTCCATGATGCATTGGATTCAATTCTTCTTCTATGATTGTATGTATTAGACCGAAGATTGTTTTCCAGACGAAACTTAGATGTTCTCCAGAATATCACAACTTATACACATCTAAATGTTAACTCTTAGTGAAGTTAAAGAATGACTAGAAGCAAAATTGCTCTTTTCCACTTCACAAGCTAAAACCCTCAAAACATTGAACTCTAGATTAGAGATAATAAGCTCTCCAAAACCGAAAACTTTTGCTATAATTAGGCTATCCTCCCTGTAATTCCAAATTGACCTTGGATTAAATCCATTTCCAAGGTATTCACCTTGGATAACATATTACATGATTCACCGAGCAATAGCCGACTATATCAATTCTCGAAAACACCTAAAACCATCAAAAGATCATTAAAGTCAGTTATGCCTCAATTCCACTTCAAGAGTTAAGCATTCATTATACGTTATCTAACCATGGAAAGTTGCTTTTCCACTTGAAGCGTCTATTGTGTCGTTAGTGATTTCTACTTGAAATCCAAGAAAATTTTTGGGGAAAATAGTTCGCCAGCAGCTTATAGAATTCCAAAGTTGACTCAAATAGTACCCATTGACCAAATAGTCTCCAAGTTGAATCTAAATTAACATTATAAATCAGCCATCTTACAACACTCACACACCACAATGCACTAATTACACTTAATCCAACTTTTGACCCGTTGAAATCGCGTAAATCAAAAATTTGCCGAATTCTTTGAAGTACCTTATGACTAAAAATAATATGAAAACATTTTAAACCAATTAAAATCAAAGAACTATTATACTGGGTTTCTTTATATCTCTCCTAAGCCTCATGCGGTGTTTCCATATCTTCTTGTGCAAGGGAACTGCCAAATTCATCACAACCTGGAATAACCATGCACAAAAATTCTTGATTAAATTATTTCCACAAATAAGACAGTAAAGCTTAGGAATGACACAATATCCCCTGTCTCTTAACACATCTAGATGTGTATAAGAGACAGGTTGAACACATTGCCTAACAGTGTCATCTGAAACTCCATTATAACAAAACGTATCACAAATCTCCAAGAAATTAATAATATGAACATTTGCATCATCACATGGTAGCCCACTAAATATAGCTGAAGATTACATCATTTGGCTGATTTGCAACTTCATTTCAAAATTGTTTAGCCTGAATTGGAGGTTTAGTATGCTGGACTGAAGTCCCCCTACTATAGGTACAACAAAAACCCTAAAAGATCATGGCTTAGCTCGGTTTGGTGGTACTTGAACGACTAGGTTTGTAAGATTATCACCGTCAGCCATGTTTAAGATCAGTTGGTTCAACTAGTGAAAACCCTAAAACACAATTGACAATAAGAAACTAGAATAGACTAAAATAAAGAAAAACATCTAAACTAGAGTTAGTATTCTTAATCTAATATTGACAAAATATAACAGTGTTAAGATAAAGTTCCCATAAACGGAAACAAAAACTTGTCTGCTTCAGAAGTAAAAACACAAGGTTCAGGTGGTGCTAATACATGAATTTGGGTTAAAAGCATACGAATCAAACAAGTAATATAGTTAAAGTAGATGTCATTCCCACGAGGACTAAACCTGGCACAAGTGACAATTACCAAAATTGAGTACACATCTGGCGTAGATTAGACTCTGTTTAAATAATAGAATAATAGAATTTATAAGGGAATAGTAATCTAAATATCAAAACGCAAAATTAGAAGATATTAAATCTTGGATTTATTATTCCTTTACCAATTCAACTAATTAATTTGATTTATCATTCCATCAATTTTACACTTCATTTACTAATCTAGGGTTTCTATGGTAATTGCAAGTTCCTGTCTAGCTCAATGCTAATCTACTAACCTGACCAGTCTAGTGTATGTCCATCTCTTTAGAACACCTAGATTAATGCATAAACGTGAGGTTAATTTATTTTCTAAGACGAGCTGGTATATTACTATTCGTATCCACGAAATGGTTCAATCTATGGGCAATTATTCCAAACAAATGCTATTTGAACCTATCCTAGCCCTAAGGATCCTTAGTCAATTCAAAGTTAGGTTTTCAAATCAACTAGAAGGTGATCACTCATCTAGATGTATGAAGAACAATTCAAATAAGCGAATGCATATACCGGCGAAATTAAAAGGAACAAATAAATTGCAATAATCAATCTTCGTGGTAAAATTTGAACAAACCCTAGTTGTAGATTTAGTGCATAATCATGGTGTAAAGTACACTAAATGTATGAATCACAGCCATTGAAAGAGTAACAATCAACTAGGAAAAGAAATAAGAAAGGAAACTAGGGATTGGTCCCAATTCTCAGCCTTCTCAGTGCAAATCATCCACATGGAATGATGGTTTCCACTCTTCTAGATGATTTTCTTCTGGTTTTTTCTCTAATTTCTTCCATAAGAACACTTATTTATAGCCCATACTAGGGTTTTACAAGTTTGAAGTTCAAAATGCCCCTACGAAGCCGTAAGAGCAAAAAACTTGTGTTTCCATATTTTGAGCTTAGTCCAGGCTTGGCTCAGGTACCTCAGGCATACTTGCACCAAGAGGACAGCCCCTGGGTATGGCTCAAGTCTTCCAAGCGCACCCATACCTGGGCCCTAATGCCCAACTTGTCTTTTTTCAATACTCCGTCTTGCTCCGTTTTAGATCCGTTTGGTCTCCGAATAATTCCAAACATATAAAAACACAATAAAACACAATAAATAGGTATGTTTAAACATTGAAACACGTAAAATAATATTTTGACTCGAAAACCCTAAAATTACCAAAATACCCCTAGATAATGAACAAGACACCTCGAAAACTGACTAAAGCTCAAGTTAAAATCCATGTAAACAACTCTCTTTTAGAGAGTTAAACTTATTAAAGTGGTTAAAATAACATGGATAGCAAAGAAAATAAGCCTCACTAAGCTCAAAAGAGGCAACTAGATATAATATTTCAAATAGGTTGGCAATTTTGTTCCATTGGTGCAAAGAAAGTTTTGTCTAATGCATATAAGACATTTGTCTTAGGCTCATCTCGTACTTTATAAGCATAAAAGTTACAATTCTTACGAATGCACTAAGCTAAACAAAAATTTTAGGTATAATCATCGTTAACGCTCATAGAAAAGTATCTTGGTTTCACACCCTCACTGTATGGATTCAAAGGGAATATATGTGTGTATACTAATAACTCTTTTTCAACTCAAAGGGTTCAAAAAGCAAGTTATGCTTATACATACATTCAGTCCAAAAACTCTAACAAATAGTCCTTATTTAAACATTTTTTAATTATTGATACATAATCAGAAAAGATAATGCGCATTAAAACACTACAAAAAATAGAAAGCATTTTGTTTATCATTTGTAATACTTCATGGAAATGGGTTATTAGAAATCCTACAGGCAATCATCTAATAGTTAGGGAATCTTTTAAATGCTTAGATCATCAAGATTCAATTATCTACTACTAAGACGCTAAATAAAAAAATCTTTTTGCATTTTTAGATAAATTTTTTGATTTATTTTCCTTTTCTCCCGAAACACAAACTAACACTAAAACATAAAGCATCACATAAATAGATAAACATAGATAAAAATAATACTAGCGAACCACTTTTAACAATACTTGGGTAATAAAATCGTATGAGATGCGGAATAATATGTGAAATCAATTAAACGATCAAAAATGAACTTAAAACTTGGATTTTACTTTCAGTTATGGATTTTGTCAACAAAAAGCTCAAAACACTTCTCAGAAATGAGTAATTTTAAGTGAATCATATAAATACAAGCTTTAACGAAAAATATGAGTCATAGAAATTTCTTTTCTTTTCAACTAATATAGCAACACTAGGTATACACATCTTTCACGTGTTCAAGAATTCAATAAAAACTGAAAGCCATTAACTACGGGTAATGAGATTAACCACATAAACAAAGGTCACAAATGCCAAACAGTTAATACTTTTCTGACTCAACTTTGCAGAAAATTAATTTTAGAAATATTCAACAACAGTCATTAACCAATCTATATCAAGCATTCATAAATATTCTCATCAAAGTACTCAAACTGTAGCAGTGACAGTGTACTCACAACTAATTAGCAAAAAAGTTCAAGTTCATCTGTGTATCCCATATCACAATCACAATTACCAAAAATAATATAATCCACCATCCACTGTCATCAGCTAAACATGTATAACCAAAAGCAAATAATAATATAAAAAACATAAAATTAACTATTTACGAGGATTAAAGCGTTTATTACTTGTGGAACCCCAATTATGATAATCATGCTCTGAAGATGAACAAATCGGACTAACAGTTTGAAAACAAGTGTGTAGAAAAATAGGGAGTTCCGGACGTAAATGATTGTCAGAACACAAACAAGAAAACAACCAGTAAAACTCTACAGACGTTGATGATTTTCCGAAATGAAATCATCGTCCAACACAAAGGACTTGAAACCTTGGATTTTTGTAGCTTCCGATCATACTTCCAGAAAATATTGCATGGACCGGACGCAGGTTTGGACGCATTCTCAGACGTCCGAATGAATATCCTCAGGGACCGGATGCAGAGGCCATGCATCGTACGTCCAAAAGGTCCAACGGCTAGTTCGTTCGGACGTACACTCATACCATCTGCCGTCCGAAAGACCAAGCGGCTAGTTATTTAGGAAACTGCAAGAAAATAGCCGTTAGATAGCTGTTGGAAGCAATTTTTGGGCTTCTATAAATACCCCCCAAGTCTGTAAATCTAAATAAAAGAGAGTAGAACTACTGCATTCAATACAAACACTTGTACGAGCTATTTGGGAAGAAATAGGCTAAAATATTCTGTGTTGTATTGGTTTGGGTAGTGTAGTTCTCTTGGCTCAACTAGAGGGAATTAATGCAAGCAAGAGTAGACTAGTCAGTGATCTTCAAATGTAAGAGTGGAGGGATAACAGTGTACACAAGTGAGGTTGTTGTGTATAACCCTTTGGCTCAACTAGAGGGACTTAGTTGGTGCAAGAGTGTGCCTACTTTGTGTACAAGAAGGTTATTGCCTCACCTTCTTTGAAGAGGCACTACTAGTGCAAATACTCCAAACTTGAGAAGCTTGGGAGTTTGGTTTGATACTCTCTATCTCTGTATTTATATTTGTTCTTTAAGCATTAATTGTTGAATATTTATTGTATTCATTTGTGATGCTTAAGTGTTTATTTGTTGCATTTCCATTAAGCACATTGAAAAGGTTTGTTCTTGAAACAACCTAATTCACCCCCTCCCCCTCTTAGGTTACTTTTGGGGCCAATGATTGGTATAAGAGCATTGGTCTCTTTATTTTGCTTAAATCGCATTAGAGTAAAGATCATGGTAACCAATAATGCTTTGTTTTTAGAGGGGCATTCTATTTCTAGACGTCCCATGTTAAATGGAATAAATTTTGTTTATTGGAGGGATAGAATGAAAATTTTTGTTCAATCTATTGACATTTATTTGTGGTATATTATTTATGAAGGTCCTTTTGAGGCCAACATTCTTGATGAGAGTACTCAGATTATTAGGCCTAAGACTAGATTTGAATTAAATGCACAAGATAAAGTAAATTTATCTTTAAATGCTAAAGCCATAAATATTTTGTATAATGCTTTGGATGCAAATGAATTTTCTAAAGTAAAAGGTTGCAAATCGGCCAAGGAGATATGGGCAGCATAAATTGAAAGAAATCCATGAAGAAAATGAAGATATTAGATAACAAAAGAAGTTACTTCTTGTGGCTAAATATGAATCCTTCAAAATGGAAACTCATGAGAATATTGACAAGATGTATTGTAGGTTCAATGATATTGTAAAGGATTTGGAAGGTTTGGGTAAAGAATATTCCTTGGGTGAAAAGAATAGAAAATTTTTGAATACTTTACCTAAAGAATGGGAACCTAAATCCGCTGCCATAGAGGAGTCTTAAAATTTAAATTCTATGCCTATCAAGTCTTTGATTAATTCTCTAACCTCTTCTGAATTGAAGATGAAATACAAGGTACAAGATGAGGAGGCAAAGGGAAAAAGAAGCATAGCATTTAAAGCTTCATCTAAAATGAGAAAAGACTCAAGGAAGCCTCACTTCAACAACTTTCAAATCACTTGAGATTATTGCAATTCGGATGGAGAAATTGAAAAAGAATATGAGGAGGCTCAAATGGCTTTTATGGCAATCTCTTGGCAATAATGAGGTATCCTCTTGTCATGATTCTTGTGATGATTCATGTGATAATGATGATGATGACGTTGAATCATTTATTTTTAAAGTGCATGAATGTTTGAAAGAATCATTTGCTAAGAACAAAGAGTTAAAAATTAAAGTTAATGCTTTATTGAGTGCCAACTCAAAACTTGTGCATGAAAATAACTCTTTTGACAAAAGAAAATGATGTTTTGAAGAAAAAATTTGATGGAAAAACCAAGATCATGGATCTAACAAGCTTCATTGAAGAAGAGTAGATTGTCTTAAGATAAGTATTTTGATAAAGAAGAATGGGCCATGTTTTCTGATCTCTTATAATCGGAAATATGTCTCTTATACACATCTCTTAAAAGGTGAATGTAATTTAAGGCTTTAATCCTCGTAAATAGTTCCATTTATGGCAATTGTATATTATTTGTAATTGGTTCATCAATATGGCCATATAAAGAAAAATTGTTATGTTAAAAGAAATGAAAAAAAATGGGAATAAATTCTATTTGGGTGAATAAGCATGTTACTAACCCAATTGGACCCAAGAAAGTTTGGGTACCAAAAGTTGTTGCCTAACTTTGTGTGTAGGTATGCTTGGAGAGCACCAAGGAATTCAAGATAGAATATTAATGGAGTATGTTCAAAGCATATGAGCTAAGATGACATTGAAATGGGTAACATTTAAAATTTTTTTATCAAAATTGTGCTTTCACTTGCTAATGTGAACTATGATCTCTTAAATGATTTTCAACTATGTGTTTAAATTTGCTTAGAATGCTTGGGTACAAGTATCCCCAATTTCTTGTTTATAGTAAATCATTATTTGCAAAAGTAAGGGGAAGCATTCTCTTTGTACTCACTTAAATTACATTCACCTTTTAAGGGGGGAGAATAAACTCAGGGGGAGCTTAAATTGCATTAATTTTATTATGTTTTGATGATGCCAAAAGGGGGAGAAATAATGGACAAATTCTCTTGTCTTGTACTTCATATTTTGCATATTGTTGTGAATTGTCCAATTGATCTGTCGTCATGGTCTCTTGGAAGATTGTTGAACAATTATGATAATCATGTTTCGATGATGACCAAATCGGACTAACAGTTTGAAAACAAGTGTGCAGAAAAATAGGGAGTTTCGGACGTAAATGATTGTCCGAACACAATCAAGAAAACAACTAGTAAAACTCTACGGATGTTGATGATTGCCAAAATGAAGACAATTCGGACGATGATGATCGTCCGACACTAAGGACCTAAAGCCTCGGACGAAGAATAGGGTCCGATCATACTTATAAAAGATATTGCATGGACCAGACGTAGGTTCGGACACATCCTCAGACATCCGAATGAATATCCTCAGAGACCAGACTTAGAGGCAACAGATCGGACGTCCAAAAGGTCCAACGGCTAGTTCGTTCGGGTGCACACTTATAGCATCAGCCTTCCGAAAGACCAAAAGGCTAGTTTCTCAGGAAACAGAAAATACCCGTTAGAGAGCTGTTGGAAGCAATTTTGGGCTTCTATAAATACTCCCAAGTCTGTAAATGTAAATAATAGAGAGTAGAACTACTGCATTCAATACAAACACTTGTAAGAGCTATTTGGGAAGAAATAGGCTAAAATATTGTGTGTTGTATTGGTTTGGTAGTGTAGTTCTCTTGGCTCAACTAGAAGGAATTAGTGTGAGCAAGGGTAGACTAGTGAATGATCTTCAAATGTAAGAGTGGAGGGATAACAGTGTACAAAGTGAGGTTGTTGTGTAAAACCCTTTAGCTCAACTAGAGGGACTTAGTTAGTGCAAGGGTGAGCCTACTTTGTACAAGAAGGTTATTGCCTCACCTTCTTTGAAAAGACACTACTAGTGGAAATACTCCAAGATTGAGAAACTTGGGAGTTTGGTTTGATACTCTTTATCTCTATCTTTATATTTTTTTTCTTTAAACTTTAATTGTTGAATATTTATTATATTCATTTGTGCTTAAGTGTTTATTGTTGCATTTCCATTAAGCACCATTAAAAAGGTTGGTTTTCGAAACAACCTAATTCACTCGCCTCTTAGGTTGCTTTTGGGGCCAGCATTACCCCCACTAGGTTCTTAAACTAGAGCATAAAATAAAATGAAGCATAAATAAAGTAGAATTGAAAGAAATACTGCCCTAGAAAAACCAAGGAGGCTTGTCAAGAATGTTGTAATCGTTGCTCAGTTGTCAACATTGTATAACATATCCAAAGCTTCGAGGACATGTGAAACTTTGGCATAAGTACTCATCATTTTCCTAAATCCCTCCAGTAGATACCCCAAAGCTTTCGCCTCTTAGGCTAGTTCTATCTCCCTAATACACCGAATGATAGCACTTTGGAATGTGTGATTGGATAATGCAGGCAATCCTATGATTCTTCTTCATTGAGCAATCTCCATGACCCGTCCTCTCTAACTTCCTTCAATGTATCTATCTTTTCCTCAATTGGAATGATGTAAGAGTCCTTCGAGTTTCATCTACCAATATTCTTATAAGTCAGACAAGGAAGTTGGTTTCGTAATCTCTTCGTGGATAAGAGGTTTGATACCACATAAAGAATGTCAATAACCTGTCTAATCTTGCCTCATACTCTTTTTGGATTTTTTGGAGTACGTGAACTCTCCCACAAAGTGTATTACAAATCGGAAGGTGTGAAACTTGTTCCATGAAGTTATTTACTGCTGGATTTAGAATCCTCACCATTGACCAACTCAAATGTTGTATTCACTTCTCTCCCTTTGTGAGGGCACTTTTTATTAAAGTTTTCCTTAAGCCAATATTAATGGTTACAATTGCAAAATAACCTTGATCCAAGTTATTCAAATTTTAATTATAAGGGAATTTTAAGGGCACGTAATTGAGAGAAGAAATTCCAAGATCCTCAGAGATCCATGGCTGATAGAAACTGCTAGGGGATTGTGATTGCCAAGAATATAGATCCACCAGATCAAGTTGGTATAAAGGCTAGTTGGAATGTGAGTACTTCTTCTAGTGAAAATGAGGTGGTGTGGCCTATGCCTAAAGTGGGCACACACGAATAATTAAAAATTTTGGCATGGTACTATTGATGATTAGGAGGGCCTCTAATAGTTCCTCAATTGAAGGAAATGATATTTACTAGGTTTCCTAGTTTGGTGTTCTTGTTTGAGACTAAGAATAACAGACAAATGATTGAATCTATTTGTAGAAAATTGTTCGTTAATAATAAGTTTGTTGCTGATCCTAATTGTAGATCAGGTGGTTTAGTTAATTTTTTGGAATGACTATATCTTTTCTTGATGTTATTTTTTCTGATTTCTCTATTTAAGTTAAAGTAGAGGTTGAATTTGGTCATATTTAGTTTTTTATGTGTGTGTGTTTATCTTAGTTGTGATGACAATATTAGGTATTCTCAATTTGATATGCTTTATGCACATTCTTCTATAACAGGATGATTTTATTTTAATAGAGGATTTCAATGATTTGTTGAATTCTAAGGAGAAAAAGAGGGAAGGGCTAGATCAAACAGAAGTTATCATTTTTTTTTACCTTTCTAGATTGTAATGCATTCATTGATTTGGGCTACGCTAGCTATCCTTGGACCTGGTCCAACTTTTGGGAAGGTAAGGAGAGCATGGATAGGGTGTTATCTTCAAAATTCTGGACTTTTAAATTTGATTATGTTATTCTCCACCATCTATTAAATGAATCTTTTGATTACTTGATGTCAATGTTAGATACATATCCTCACAATATTCTTTATAGGATATGGTTTATCTTTCATCAAAAATGGTTGGAATATGATGGAATTACCGATATTGTGGCTCAGGCTTGGAATGTTTTTGTTCAAGGCTGAAAATGTTATCAAGTTATTCAAAAGTAGAAGAATTGTAAAAATGCTTTGTTGAATTGGAACAAATCACAACTTACTAATTCTTAAAGGAAAATATAGGAATTAAAATATGAGATTCAATTTGTTCAACAACAACCTTTTTCAGGTTCAAATTTTGTCTAATAGTTTGTGTCTTAATTATAAAGACCAAGCTTGAGGAAAAATGTATTGGAAATAAAAATCCCGGGTTAAATGGTTACATGAGAGGGATAAAAATTCTAGTTATTTATATACCTCTACTTTTCAAAAAAGAAGGATTAATAATTTGTCAAATATCATGAGTTCTAATAGAGTTGGATGTGATTGATTGTCTCCTATCGGTAGATAAGGTTTTCTATGCTCTATGGTGATCTTTTCCCTACATCTCATCCATTAAATTTTGATGGTGTAATATCAGGTTTTCCTTCTACAATTGATAATTAAACCAATGAACTATTGAATCCCAATCATATTTTAAAGATAACAAATTCCTTCTAATGGTTTAAAGTTGAGTGTGCAGGAAGATCTTATAGTAACGATAGTTTGGACGTTGACGATGGTTCAAAGGAACAAGACTAGGATACAAAGGAGCATCCGAAAATGTCTAGAGAGACAGAACTTTTTCACATCCTTTGGACACAAATAATTGTCGAAAGTACACTGTTTCGGACGCAAATGATCATCTAGAGGAAGAAATTAGAAAACATGTCAGCTTTAGAGAACGGAAGCTAGGTAGCGTCTGAAGGTCAAAAATTAAAGCTTATATCTCCAAGTTTCGGATGAAGAATGACATCCGAATCGCCAAGGGAAAAAGTTTAGATAGGAAAGACAGTAATCCATCAAGCGTTCGGAAGGAATGTCAGACGTAGTGAGTTGGGCTTGGGTGGCCAAATGGTCTAACGACAACTTTTTTAGCATTTATTGAATAGCCATTGGGGGGGTAGTTGGAACTTTTGAACACTTATAAATACCTATCCTTTTAAAATTAATGAATACGACTTTTACATTGATTATAAATAATTCTTGCGCTATTTGTTAGAAAAAAGCGGGTACAAGTGTTGTAATAGTGTATGTAGTTTTGTGAAAAGGGCTTAGAGTGTAACTATTCTTCAAGAGTGAGAATGGAGAAATAACAATAGTAACAAAGAGAGCTTGTGAGTGTAATACTCTTGGCTCAACTAAAGGGAATTATTAATAGTGAGCAAGAGTGATCCTCAGTTTTGTATTAAAGGTTATTGTCTCACCTACTTTGAAGAGACGCTAATTGACTAAACTTCAAGTTGAAACTTGGTAGTAGCCTTGGGAGAAGCTCTTTGTGGATGTAAGCTCCAAGGTTGAGAAGTTCGAGAATTTGGTTTGCATTTCTTAATCTCAATCTTTTTATTTGTTCTTTGAGCTTGAATTGTTGAATCTTTACTTGTGATTATTTGTGCTTAAGTGTTTATTTGAAGCATAAAGTTTATATTTCCATTAAGAACTTAAATGGTTTGGTTTTAGAGATAACCTAATTTACCCCTCCCCTTAGTTTTCTTTGGGCCAACAATTGGTATCAGATCATGGCCTCTAATATTGAGATTAACTGCTTTAGAGAAAAGATCAGGGCAACCAATAATGTATTTTTCTAGAGGGGCAATCGATTACTAGACCTCCCATCTTTAGTGGTGTTAATTTTGTTAGTTGGAGGGAAAGAATGGAAATACGCTTTATTCAATCTGTTGATATTGATTTGTGGTATATTGTTAGTGAAGGTCCTTTAGAGTCTAATATCCTAGAAGCTAACACACATAGGTTAAGGCCTTAGACTAGATATGAGTTAAATGCACAAGCTAGAGTAAATTTACCTTTGATTGCTAAAGCAATGAATATTTTGTAGAATGCTTCAGATGTAAATGAATCTACTCAAATAAAATGGTGTAAATCGGGCAAGAAAATACGGGATAAGTTGATAGAAATTCATGAGGGTAGTGATGATGTGAAAGAACAAAAGAAGTCATTCCTTATAGCTAAATATGAATCTTTCAAAATGGAACCTCATGAGAGCATTGATATGATGTACTGTAGATTTAATGACATTATGAAGGATTTGAAGGCATTAGGTAAAGCGTATTCATTGGGCGAAAAGAACATAAAAATTTTGAATACTTTGACTAAAGAATGGGAAACAAATCTACTGTTATTGAAGAGGCTAAAAATTTGAATTTTAAATGCCTATTGAATCATTGATTAACTGTCCTACTTCTTATCAGTTGAAGGTCAGATCCAAAGTTCAAGATGATAAAGAAGCAAAAGCCAAGAGAATTATTGCCTTGAAGACTTTACAAGAAGAAGTCAAAAATGGCTCCATCAACTTGAAGAATGAAGAATTTGATGAAAGTGATCTTTCACTTATAACCAAAGGATTCCTAAAGCACTACATCAGCAAAAGAAGAATGAGAAAGGGAGTTGCAATCTAATCCTTACCACTTCAAATGATCATTTGCTAGATATCAAAAAGCTAAATGAAAAATGCTTCAATTATGGTCAGCAACTTTAAATGATTGCCCCCCCAAGAAGAAGAAAGAAGGAAGGAAGCCCTGCGTCAATATTTTTCAAATTACAAGAAATGATTGCAATTCTAATGGAGAAGTAGAAGAAGGGGCTAAAACCCCTCAAATGGCCTTTATGCCATTCAGTGATGATGAGGTATCTACCCGCTTCACTTCTCTTGATGATTCAACTGATGTGACGAACTTGATGAAAATGATGCTCTTGAGGCATTTGTGAGGAAATTGCATGATAGCTTGAAACAATCTTATGCTAGAAAGGAGTTAAATATAATGAATAATGCTTTGTTAAATGCTAACTCTAAGCTTGTAAATAAAAATAATAGGTTGACACAAGAAAATGATGCATTGAAGAAAATATTTGATGTGAAAACCAAGATCAATGAAGAACAAGCTTCTTTGAAGAAGAGATTAGATGATTTTGGTGTACTTTTGCAAAAGAAAAAGGAAAATTTGTTGATATGAAAGAAATAGAAATATGTCAATGATCAAGAATTTCACCACCTTTAGAAAGGATGGTTTATGCTTTGTAAAGTCCAAATCTTCTAATCATGGAAATAAAAATATTGTATGCAATATTGTCATTAATATGGACATGTGAAAAAGGATTGTTATGCCGAGAGAAATGAAAAATTAGAAATGAAAAGCTATATAGGTGTAAAGTCAATTCACTAAGCCCAATAGGACCCAAGAAATTTTGGGTACGTAAAGTTGTTGTCTAACTTTGTTTGTAGGTATGCTTGGTGAAGACCAAGGAATTCAAGATGGATCATCAATGTAAGGTGTTATAAGTATATTAGTAAATATGACATGAAAACAAAATAATTGAAATGGGTAACATTTAAATTTTTTTTTCAAGAATGTGCTTTCATTTGATAATGTGAACTATGATTTCTGGAGTGTTATTCAATATGTGATTGATTTTTTTTTTCTTCTTAAACTTTTGAATGATTGATTATGATTACGCCCAATTTTGTTTGATTTAATCATTACTTGCAAATTCAATAGGATAATTCTTTTTATTCATCCTATGGTTCTTGGGCAAGTGAAATAATTTGCATGATGGTATTTGTCAATCTTGTACTTAAGCCTCCATATGTATAATCACATTACATCATGGTGAATGTGGAAATTGCATCACATATGCTTTATTCTTGACCAACACATGTTTTGATGATGTTTTCTTCTTCAAAAGAAGAGAAGTTATGGAAAGGTTCAGTGAAAATACTTTAATCCTATACATGAATGTATGTAAAAGTTGTCTCTTATCACATGTAGATTGGATTAGTAGACTTATTCGCTATGTACTCACTTGAATAATATCCACCTTTCAACAGAAAGAATAAACTTAGGAGGAAGAAATTGTAATTAATTTTTTTCTTTCTATGTTGTGAGGATACCAAAAGGGAGAGAAATAATGGATCTAGACTTATTGTCTAAGAGACAGACTTTGAGATGACCAAAATCTGAATATGCTTTAGTTGAATAGTTGCACCTGTAATCTTCTCTACACCTAGTTTCGGATAAGAGACAGCTGTCCTTTGAACTGTTCAAATGCATATCTCAATGGTTCTTCAGATGTGTAATGTTCTTAGGCACAACATCTAGATGTGTATAAGAGACATTTGAAAGATATGTTCTTCCTTTAATGTTCTCTGAACCTGTTTCGGATGCTCCCTTGTGTCCTAGTCCTGTCTCTTGATACGTAGAAAATCAAAGCTTATATCTCCAAGCATTGGACAAAGAATGACGTTTGTACAGCCAAGGGAAAAATTTCGGAAACCACTGGCCCAGCACTAGACGCAAGCTTGGATGTAAGATCGGATGTCCGAACGAAGGCAAGACTCTATCCATCATGTTTTTGGACAGAATGTCGGACGCAGTAAGTTGGGATCCGATGTTAAAACGTTCTAACGACTAGTTTTTTAGCATTTAATGCATAGATGTGGAGGGTAGGTGAAGGCCACTTTTGAGCCCTTATGAACAGCCCTCCTTCTGAAATTAATGAATAAGACATCTACAATGATAACAAGTAATTGTCAAGCCATTTGTCAGAAAAGTGAAGGTACAATGGTTGTAATATAGTAGGTAGCTTTGTGGATGCCTGACGGTGTAAGTATTCTTCAAGAGTGAGAGTGGAGAGATAACAATTTTAACAAACAGAGGTTGTGAGTGTAAAACTCTTGGCTCAACTAAAGAGAATAAATGTGAGGAAGAGTGGTCCTCATTTATGTACAAAAGGTTATTGTCTCACTACTTTGAAGAGACACTTATTGGCAAAACTTCAAGTTGGGAACTTGGTAGTTGCCTTGGGAGAAGCTATTTGTGTATGTAACCTCCAAGCCTAAGAAGTTTGGGAGTTTTGTTTGTATTTCCTAATCTCAATCTTTTTATTTGTTCTTCGAGTTTCAGTTTTTGAATCTTTACTTGTGATTATTTGTGCTTAAGTGTTTATTTGGTCATAAAGTTTATAATTCTATTAAGCACATAAAAGGTTCATTATTGCAGACAACCTAATTCAGCCCCCTCTTAGGTTGCTTTGATATGAATTTCTAGTTGGTTCATGATAATTCCATATACTTGACTACTAGATTTAATTGGGACTAGGCTTGAGAAGTGATCTCTTCCTGAAGCATAATGAAATTGATAGGAATCATCATCAAGAGGGATGGAGTTTGAGTTGATAATTGGGAATTGTACCTCTAGTGTGAGTAATTCAGTCGATTGATTGGAATTCACCTCTAACTGCCTAATTGAACCAATTAATTGAATATGTTAATCAAAGCCGAGAATTGGGTAGTCTTAACCATCATCCATTGCTTTCATTAGTTCTGGTCGGCAGTTTAGATGTCAATAAGATCACTCAGTTGGCGTTCCCTTCATTTGAGTGAGGATGGATCGTTCACACAAAGACTATGTAAGCAAGTACCAAAATTTGAAAAATGATAGGAATACCATCCGTATCCTCTTCATCTGTATCCATGACTAAAATTGACCGAAAAATTAAGCTTTCCCCTTTTTGACCAAGACATTACGTACTTCACCTATTGGTTCTACCTTACTTCCCCATTACCAATTAAATGATTTGGTCACACTCTCTGAGTTCTATCAGCCCCATACTCATTTAAAGAAATAGGGGCATCATGCACATTCCCGCACCTGAATTGCACGAAGCCCTATCAATGAAAGTTTCACCAATAAGACAGGATATAATGAAACTTCCTAAATCCTTCTCATTTTTAGGTAGTACTTCGGAGTTGTTTGTTACAAATCTTTACAACTTTAAGCTAAAGAAGGTTTAGGTCCCTTAAAGTAAGCCTAACAAATGGGAAGGATTTAGCATAGTTTAACTATATTCTTGAATTCCATTTCTGACATCTCTTTAACTTAAACAAAGTAATCTCTATGTCCAAAGACCATGACTATCTTACTGAACTGCGAATAAGGGACACAACTCCGTATTTATTGATAGGGGATCTCATGAGCATTAATGAAAAAGAACCATCTTCCAATTTCTCTACATGGTAGTAGTTTGTACATAACTTTCACTTACAAGGATATTATCCTCGTGCTCCCTCAAAGTCTATCAGCTCTACCCTGTTCCCATATGAGATTGATTGGATATTTTTCCTTCGGACCAGATTGACATAGCTCTTCATTCATTCATTCTTTCCAAGCATGTGTTGAAATATCCTCTTCCTCGTGCAATTCAACTAAAGCATCTTTCAAGATTTTGGTCATCTCAAGACCCTTTGATAGATCAATGTCCAATGGAGGATGAGCATCTTCATGCCTTCAAGGGTAATTAAAATTACCATTAATTGTGTTAATCACCATCACATTACCATATATATAAGGCAGTTCAGTTAAGATTAGGACATGCCCTTGATTCTCCATAAAATACAGAGATTAGCAACTGGATAGACATTGATTGATGTTCAAGAGGGGAAGTTATAATTGACTTTACTGTTTGAAGCACATTTTAATTGTATTATTTAATTAATTGATTCACTCTAACTATGCACATAAAAGAGAATGAACTTGGGTCCTTCAATTTGGGGTAGTTTTTGGATAATTGCACCGCATCCTTCAATGTACATAAGATTTCATCTCGTAGCATCTTCCTCTTATTATTCAAAATTTGCTTCATGAACTTGGATATTTGGCATATTCTTGAGTGCTTATACACATCTAGATGTGTATAAGAGACAGTTAGAAGAGCTGGATCGAATCTCTTAGATTTGTTTTGATCATTCGTGTCATTTTGTAAGTTTCGAGGACCATAACTTTGTTTAAGGGGGGTAGAATGGCCCAAACCCAGTATTTTACTAGCCTTGTGATTTAGATTTTTATAACTAGTTTAAAATGTTTTTCGGTTTTATAGTTAAGAAATGGTTTGATGGTTCTAGAGAAGCTTGGCAGATTATCCGCAGAGTCCTACCGCAATGTGGAATCCGGAGAAAATGTAAAGCCGCTAACGCGGAGAGTCAAAAACGAGCACCTAATCTGAAAAATTATAATCATCGCAAGCAAAGAGCACCAATTTCTGAAGGATATCATAAAGTTCTCAAATGGGGCCAAGCATTTCGATAAAAAAGAAAACTTAAAGATAATAACATTTGTGAAAAAACCATAGTCATGAAGGGCCTAAAATGTCTCATGCCATTTAAACGCCAATAAACCATAATCATAAGTAGTTTCTAAAATTTATCATGCCATTTAAACGCCGCATGTCCAAAACATAGCCAACAAGATCCAATCATTTAAACATACTATGCTAAAGCAGAACAAATCCAAGTACGCTTCAATCCTAATATAATAAAATAGCATGAGTATCCTTTAGGCTCAAAGGTATGACCTACGCACTAGCCACGATCTACTAATCTACCACACCTACTAGTCTCGAC